>OX453046.1:0-600000 GCA_949699805.1 Tromatobia lineatoria | reverse complement strand
AATTGCATTTTGGTAAATGGGGTTACGTGTAGAATCTGTGGAAATCTCGATTTACGAGGTTAAGGCTGTTTCTACATTTTTTTTATTTCCCGAAATTATGAGTCTCATAGATTATTGTCAGAAGTTAGTTTTAAATATTTGAATCAGAGAGAGGTGACCCACTGTGACGCAAAGGATTGAAAAACTTATCCAAAATCCCGTTAAATATCGTATTCCATTTCTTTTATAACGTAGCTATATTCCCTCGACAACCCTGTTTGCCCTACAGAGACGAATCTTTCCATCAGCAAGACATTTCTTCTTGTCGGCAGAAGAGAATCAGCTATATTCCTATTCGGGCGAGCTTTTGACATTTCACTTTGCGTGATACATAGCTTTTGGTTCGGTGAGACACGTGATCGATAGCGATCTATAAGTGAGGCACCGTTGCCGATCTGTCAATCGAACCAGCGCAGACTTTTTATCCATTTTCTCTGTTCGTTACTTTCATCTTTCATATTTCTCACCGGCTCTGCCTTGGCGAAGGTGAGTGCCGCCTCAGGTTTTTATTCTTCTCAGACAGCAGGCTATAAAATTGAATGCTACGTCCCCAGAAGAAAAGTATCGCGCTTTATGGATAGTTCGATATCGATTTTTATATACGCCCTCGAAATGGCCAGGATCTTCCAGGAGAAAGTACGAGGCAATCGATTGAGATGAACCTAGATCGCTCCTCGTATAACCTTTACCTTCTCTCGGATACGTACGTCTTCGTTTTTTTTTTCTACATCTTTCTCGGGTGAATTCTCTGATATTTCATGTTGTATTGATCACTTTTATCGAGATATCTGAAGTTACACATTCACGATATCGGTAAGCGGATGTTAGTTGCATCGAAGTACGTCCGGCCGAGCCAAACTGGGAAAATACTATTATGGTGCAGTCTGAATTTAGTTTTAGCTACCGGAATTCGATTGGCTGGAAGTAAGTTTAATTGAGTTGTGTGTAGTTCGGATCAACTCCATGGAATGATTATTGGGTCAAGTTTACCGCGCGTTTCCGTACCCAACCACATGTCAACTTTATTTGCTGTACTCTGTTAAACTTTTCTTTATCGATATGAAAATACTATACAGAAAGTTTTTACTGATACACGAGAGTCTTGGAGCCTCAGAATAGCCACGAGAATTTCTGTCCTTAATCATTATAACTCGCATACCCGAGTTACACATGGGATTCATTGCAGTTTTTCTTATGCACGTGGAAGCATTTAAAATATATGTCGTAATCTTTCCGATTTTGCTTTAGTACCATTCTCATTATTTCCATGTTAATTTTTCCAACCGAAAATTTACTTATATCTATAGGTACTTTTCAAGAATTTTTCAAGAACATTTTGCGAAAATTAACATTCCATAAAAGTAGAACTACTTTTCCGATTTTCTCCGAATTCATTACCAAAAGTTGCATCACTTTGTTGAGTTTTGATACGAAGTTTTAGTCCGATAGCTAAAGATTCGTTAAAACTAGGGCGGTTACGTTCTTTGTTCAAAATTTTGAAATTCTTATAAAAATCAAATGAAATTTTCCGAAAACTTTCACGCACACGCACATATCTATGTATATATTCGGACAATATGAGAAAATTCGAAGTGGTCAAATAGAAAGAAATTTTTTTTTGTATGCAATACATGAGAACGGAATTTTTTTCATCGTTTCCCATTTGTACAGGACAATCAGTGCATGCGAATCAAGATCCTCGGAGACTGTTACTACTGCGTTTCAGGGCTGCCAGTATCACGTCCCAATCATGCTTACAACTGTGTCAACATGGGTCTGCAAATGATTGACGCAATAAGGTATGAATCCCCTTGAAATTAATTTTAAAAAATCTAATCTAGTCAAAATATATTGTCTAATTTCGTATTTGATTATCCTGAAGACAATGAGACCAAACAGATGACTTCGTCGTACTGTCTCTTCCGTACCTAAAATAAAATCGTACGTGACTCCACAATCGTAGATGAGACGCAATGAAAGTGCTGATAACAATCGGCCTTTCTCTACTTCGTTATGCTTCTACGTAATACTTCGTAAAACGTCAAATCGTCAACCGCTTGATATCAGACTTTGAATTTATTTTTGCAAGCACTCATCCAATTCCCTTATTTGGTATTATAATAAAGCTTTTCAATATTTTTAGAAATCATGACAATTGCTACTCATCCACACGACTAATTGTGTATTTTAAAAAAAGTTAGAAGATTATTACAAAATCAATAGAGAACTAAAACATTGTTTCAATGTGTTATCAGAATATGATACCATTTTTTTTACATTAAATATCAGTAAGTAAAAACATCCAACTAATCTAATAGTATATTTAAAAATAAAAAACGATGTTAACGTTGCAGTTTTCGAAAATGTAGTATGTGAATAATGGATTGTATATTGGTTTAATGAAAAGTAGTAACAAGTGTACAAATTAAAAAATTTGTTTCTTATTACATCAATAACGTGATATTAATTTTTTCTACTTGAAATTTTTTGCGAATTTTGTGAACTTGTTAAACCTGAACTTGCTAAAAAGAGACGAATCGTTAAAAAAAATTTTATGAAATAAATAACCAAATAGAGTAAGTCCGAAAAGTAGGAGGACGGTTACGACTTCAATGGAACAATTACGTGTACAATTCCAAAGGAGTGATAAAATCAACCGTCAAGATAAGACGACTAACTGTTTGCATCAGCGAATTCGAAGAGAAATCTGGCAAAGCTCGGAGAGATGAGCACAAAGCGCCTGTAGAATCGCGTCGTTGAATTATTCAGCTCCAGAGAGGATCTCTGTTTCTTGACTACCACGTTTGTCTCCACTACGATAATTACTGTACTATGGGGATAGTAGTACTATAGCATCTGCAAAAACATTCTCATTTAAAGTTGCGAACAAGAGAATAAATATAATATATTTCTATTCTCTCTTTGAGAAACATTTCAAGGCTATCAATGCAATATAAACTCAAAAGATACACGAAGAGAATTTTTTGAAAATGATCTCTAAAAAAAATATAGGGATTTAACCTTCAAGCATATTAATCTGAAAATTCTTCGGAATTTTGGGAGATTTTACCATACTGTCGAGTGAAACCGTATTATTCATATCACAAGCACAAGTCACGTTATTGCAAATTTTTCCGTGTTAAAAAAAAATTATGGTCAATGATTGAGTCATTTTATTTGGGATAACAATTTTTTTTCAAGACAGAAATTGAAGCTGGCGAGTAATGTAATTTTTACGTTCCTTTTTATATTTCAGATTCGTTCGAGAAGCTACGGGTTTCAACGTCGACATGAGGATCGGTATTCACACGGGAAACGTTTTATGTGGGGTGCTAGGACTCCGGAAGTGGCAGTTCGACGTGTGGAGCGACGACGTGACTCTGGCAAATCACATGGAGAGCGGCGGACTTCCTGGGTAATTTTTAATCTCATCGATATCCGTTTCCACTGGCACGATATCCCCACGCGAAGTCACATTATACGCTAAACTATTTTAATGCTCCTATTATAAAAATAAATAACTATTAGCGGCACTAATTTCGAGGATGGTTTTCAATCGAAGAAAATTTACGAATTTTATTCTAGGTATGCACATTGAATATTTCGAGCACAGGAATTGCGAATAACGGCAAAAAATCGGTTTTCGATTAAATATTATTTAAAAAACGAATTTCAAGCTATTTACATTAGCTAGCGAAATGAATAGAAGCACTATTTACCTATTTCCCGAGATAAATATGGCTTCTAAAACTGGCCAAGAAATAATTCGTTATTTGCTGATGAGGTAAGAAACGTTATTCCCAAAAACCTGTAAACAAGGAACTAAATATATTCCTGTTATTTGCATTCATTACTGTGATGAATATAAATTGCTAATAAAATAAAAAATCAACTCTTCAAGTATGTTCCTAAATTTCCTCGGCTGTAGTATCGGCCGCATCGAATTTCTACCGTGTCACTCCCTAAATCGGTTTCAAACAAATAAAAACAAATCCTGGAATCTCATCAGATTTTTTTCTACCTTTAACCTTCGCCCACGGGGATTGAAGTTTCCCATTAAAAATACATGGAGTTTTCCGGGGTTCATTGTCAAATGTGGGGAAGTCCCTCTCCTACACATTTAACATTAACAATTTTATCCGGCTCCACTCTCATGAGCGAGGGTTAAATGTGAATGAAATATATTTACAAGAAAGTTCCATTATTTGTTTTTATTGATTAAGAACCGATTTGTGAGGCAACACGAAAAAAGCCAATGAAGCCACATTTGACGACGACCCTACACTGAAATAAAATTACGGTATTCGTAGCTATTAAGTTACAACTATTCATTTTTAGTTCGTATAACCAATTTTTTATTGCTGCGACAACTATCAAATCGTTACTATAACTACCGAATAGTTCCCATAACTATATGTAATTGGACGAATTTTCGAATTCGGGGTTTTTTTCTTGAAAATTTTAATGGAACATAAAAAGTAGTTGAATGGGGTATAATTACATATCCGCGATACCGAGAAAATAAGTTTTATACGAATCAAGGGTGGTTCAAATCTGTTAAAGGTTGTAAAATATTAATATATCAGCATTGCATGATTTTTCTCAATGCGGTTCATAAATAAACGTCGCATTCGATAATATTTTGCACAGACCCACTCAGCGGACGATCTCATATATCTCAATCGCCGTTTGCATCAAAGCATATTTATAAATATGTTATGCGAAGATAAATACAGTCCTCATCGTTTACACCTGCCGATCTTAAAGATCAATGAACTCTTTTCAATCGCAATGCCTGGATTATAATAACTCAACACTTGTAAAATGTATATTTGTGACAATGCATCAGAGATGAAACTCTTCGGGTCGATATTTAGCGCCCATAGCATCTCAAATATCACAATTATTTTTCTTCCCTTTCCCCAGGCATAATCTTCCAGCACGAATCTTCAATTGCAGCGACTCTCCGCTAGCTATAATTAAATCTATTAATCCGCCTCTACAACTGTACAGTATGCAATGGAAATTAAATTGACTGAAAGCTGAGGAAGAGTTGAAGACTTTTAATGCTTCAAGCCCTATTTATTCACTGTACCTAATGCGGTTTGAAATTTCGTAATTGAATTTTCAATCCTCAGTTTGAGTACAAATTTTGAAGGCATGCAATTTACAAAAATTCTTGAAACGATTTTCAGGCGAGTTCACGTGACGAAAGCGACTCTTCATCAGCTGGGAGACCGCTTCGAGGTTGAGCCCGGAGAAGGTGGCTCACGAGAAAGTTATCTTGCCGATCACAAAGTTGAGACTTTTCTCATAATACCACCAAAGGTGAGATTGAACGATTGTTTATAAAAATTCTCTTCACCATAAAATATTATCTAGGACATTTTTCAATGTGAAATCCCTTGGCACACGAAAGATAAACTCTCTAAGTCAGCAAAAATTGTGAGTTGTCCTGTTAAACTTGATAAAAACTTCCGGATGATCGTAAATTGTAATTTATCCCAAGCGTGAGTTTATTCACCATAACTCAGTTCGATATAAATTCTCCAGCGTATCGTTACGCTCTTTAGAACTTTTCTGCAGCGCAAACTTACGCAAACGAAAGGGAACGGCGCAGTTTCATATGCAGTCTTGTTTAAACGCGTTAAAGTTTTGTGGGTCGCTTTTATTTTGCAGAAAACGAAAGAGGAAAGTGGACTGGAGAACGGAAGAACTCATGGGCCTGGACCTGTTCCCTCAAGGTCTCACTTTTTTTTCGTATACCTTGAAATTATTATTTGCGCTATGCAGATTATTATAATATAACCTTCATTAATAATCATGGAATTACCGCTAAAGATCGAGGCCAAGCAGTAAAATGACCAAGTACGTTGAATGCTGGGGTGCTGACAAGCCTTTCGCTAATATAACGGAATCTACTTTAGCCAAAAATATAGGACTAACCGTGAGTAAAGTTTAATTTTCCGAAATTATTGAAATTTGAAAATTATCAGATTAATTTGACAATTAAATTTAAACGTTTTGCAGAGCATCGCCATGATCGAGTCAAACCTACTGGCGAACAACACACATTGCTTTGACATCAAGTAAGTTTTCTCCATAAAAATACGAATGATTTTCATTGATGTTCATTTGTAAATGATTTTCATTGATGTTCTAGAAAACATATAATTGAAAATGATTTTTTTGACAGACACTGGTGCGCTGGAAATGAAGGCATGTCTCCAGTAACATACTGGTTCAAGGACAAGAATCATGAGTCTCAGTACAGAGAGCAGCAAGACGAGCAATACCCTCTGTACGTGTTGGCATCCAATATTCTCTACTCAATGATGTTCATCATCCAGGTCATTTATCTGCCAAGGTAAAAGAAAAAAAATGATGAGGTGAATAGCACGTTACCATGCAGCTAGACGAACAATGCTTCAGGACTAAACGATGTTAATACTCGTTACTTGTGTTTTTTTTCCTTCAGGAGCATCACAGTCTACGGTTGTTTTTCCGCTGGCCTCGCGTCCCTTGCAATATTCGCTGGGATTTCTTGGTACGGTGATAAGACTAGAAACAAGAACGAGGACACCAGTCAAACAGTTCTTAGTCGTGGGATTAGAATCTCCGTCTATCTCATCACTGCAGTTCTGGCGACTGCATCAGCACTCATCAGTCTTATTGACATCGAAGAATCCACGGCCAACGTCGTACCGGTATGACCATGTTGAATCTTTCTTTAAAAAAATTAAAATTGACGTCTGATTAAGTAAGATTGAATTAAATTTAATTAAGGTACTAAAAATTGAAACTTTTTATCGATACATGTAAATATTCGGCTTTAACAAAAAAATTTTCTTCTAGACAAAAATTACAAACTAATTTTATTTACACTGTTAAAAATGCAAAAAAAATAAATATACAAAACGATATGATATTTCTAAAATTGGTATATGAATTGTATATTAATATACTTTTATTGTAAATTTGAGAATCGTACAAAAATTTAAAATGTACCAATATTGTATCTGTTAATGACAAATATCTCTGAAAGTAAATATACGGGGCATCCGAGCTGCGACCAGCATATTAATTTTCAAAACAAGAAAAAATGTTTGCAGTGAATTTTACTCATTTGCTTTACTGTGTTAATCGATAAATTCATGGAATACATTGCTTGAAATATAAAATTTCCTATCCGCGGAAAATTGAAGCAGAAAAATTAAATTTATGGTTGCAGGCCTATGTGCAATCCGCAGCGATCGCTTTGTTGGTTGGTTGGACACATTTAAGGATCGGTTTTCTTCTGAAACTCGGCGTTATGATTCTATCGATCCTCGCGGTGTTGGTTGTGCTTTCCCAAGTTCCGGCAGTCGCGGTTTACTACTCCCATTACATGACGCCCGAGTGAGTCACCCGCGTGGAATGTTAAAATACGTTATCCACGATCTTTCATTAATTTAACGCTGATTGCTCGAGATTCAATTATTTTTATAATTACATATTCCGTACAGGTTTCAGGGGATTCACTATCTCGTGCAGATTGGATATCTCCTATTCCTAATAGCTCTGGTGCTTCACGTGCTCGACAGGCAAGTCGAATTCACCTCGAGAACGGATTTTATGTGGAAAAATAAACTAAAGGTCGAGCAAGACGAAGTTGAAACGATGAGAGGAATAAATAAGATTTTGTTGGAAAACATACTTCCGGCTCATGTGGCAGACCATTTCCTCGCTACGAGGGAGGATCAGGCAAGTGATGCCAACCGTAGTCACAACGAACTCGCCGTTTCAATCTCATTATCACATTTTCCGCCAGTTTCCAACGATCCACGAAATTAAATTACACCTCCCGTGTCAATTATCACACTAATTGACAATTTAACGATTACCGACAACATTTTCCACAGGATCTCTATCACGAAAGATACAACAGCATTGCTGTCATGTTCGCCTCGATACCGAACTACAAAGAGTTCTACGATGAAACCGACATCAACAAACAGGGTCTTGAGTGTCTCAGATTGCTGAACGAAATAATTTGCGACTTCGACAAGCTTCTGCTCAAGCCTAAATTCTCGGGTATCGAGAAAATCAAAACTATCGGAAGTACCTACATGCTCGCTTCCGGTCTCAGTCCCGGAAAGGAAGATGTCGATGGGAAGGTAATGGATAATATAGGTTGATAATATTTGGATGGAAGTGGTTTCGAAAAAAATGCGTTTAGAATTTTATGATCACTCCATTTTAAATATCTTTAAAGCGTTTTTTTTTTCATTGTAACATCCTAAATAACTTAGTCTCTCTTCAATAAAACCTCATTAACTGAAAGTCCCAAATAAAAAATACACAGGATCGGGCGAAGCAACAGGATCACAACGTGATCGTTCTCGTGGAGTTTGCTATCGCCCTGATGACAATACTGGACCAGATAAATAGAGAATCTTTCCAAAGGTTCAAGCTTAGAATGGGTAAGATCCTTGAAAGATTACCTACCGATTTACTATATTAAAAATCAATATATTATGCATTTCCTTTTCTGCTGTAAAGGTCTTAATCACGGACCGGTCATAGCCGGTGTAGTAGGCGCGCAAAAGCCTCAGTACGATATATGGGGTAATACAGTGAACGTGGCATCGAGAATGGACAGTTGTGGTGAAATGGGAAGGCTCCAAGTTACCGACGATACTGCGAAAATACTCAGGAACGCGGGCTACGAGCTCGTATGCCGAGGGCCTACTTTCGTCAAGGGCAAAGGAACTTTGACGACCTATTTTGTGAAAACACCCTTTGATGGCAAAGAAGATAATTACTGAAGAGCCGGAGGCTTATTCGCCATATCTCGGCAGCACGATAACGCGTTATTACGTCGACTAAAGATAGACCACACGCTGATCTCGTAAAGAAAAAAATTAATTAAGGTAACGTGCCAATGGTTGGACATGTTTCAAAGACCGGAAGCACATGCACGTGCGATTAAAACACGATTTACCGTCAATGTCCAGTGATTATAAATTCGCCTGTCCAGCGATTAGTACGTTCACTTTATCGAGGATGAATTAATGATGCGAGTGAATTTTGGAATGACAATGTGAACGAGATGCACCTGATTGACATTTTGCCGATCGTAACGACGAATAATATTAGCAACACCAGTTGATGCTGTAATACAGATTTAATCGGTAATATTCGCTGGGCCTATTATAGCATATGGAACTGTATAAATGATCTCTTGTGTGTATTTACTTGTAAAAACAAAGATTAAGTTCTTTGAAATAAACGAAGAACTGTACTGATGTCACATTGCAATGAGCAATAATTTCTCGTATCGATTCGACTTATCATTTGCATTTTATGCCGACGAGGCAATGATATGACAAGGGTGACCATTCATTTGTAAATATAATGACTATCTATGTGTAGAGATTAAAAAATTAGAATGTAAACTATTTGTGTACAGTTATTACCAATTACAACTCTATTTTCCAGCAGATATAAACCGTATTTTCAATGAATACTTATCTATAAGGCGTTTGAGATGTTGGAACGCTTTGTACGAGTAATATCGATGATACATGTTTGAAATTATTTGTGTCAAAGTTTTTAAAACATCGGATTCACGCATTCGATAACAGGAGGTTTTTCTTACTACGGTACGTGGATTCAATTCACAAACACATTACTGATTATCCTGGCTAAAAGATTCGATTAAAACCAAAAAAGGGCCAAAAATCCAGTCGAAACCTATGACAACCGATTACTTTTCAATCAAAATCTTGTCTATTTCATCGGTTTCTATAAATTTCAATCGGAATTTCCAAGCAGGATATAGATTCGCAAACATTATCTAATAAACATTGATGTCTAGAAAGATACGTTTTAACTGCTTACCTAATTTTTATTAATATCTTTTTTTACCTGTCATTCGATTTTTTTTAATATTTTAAATTTTATTTTATTTTTCATAAATCGCACAGATCATGAAATAGTTTGTAAGAAAATTAACAGAAGCTCTATTTGCTTTGATTAATGACACGAATTTTTTTTTAAATTGAATTCGGTCGGGTTTTTGGGTGTTCGAAATACCGTGAAATGCCTCAATGACAGTTGTACCCTTTCTGTGATATTTATCCACTTGATGATAAGACTGGTCTCTCGATGGAAAACATGTCCAAACAGTCAATATTTAAGTTGAGCTTCAGTCGATAATCAGCACGTTTTTCCTGTCAAATCGCCGCACGATGGAGCTACTTGTTCGTTCGACGAGCGTCTGAACGCACACTTGGCGCCGCCAGTGCTTGCACTATTTCTGTAGAGGTCGAACGCATGTGCCAGGGCATTTGCTAAACAAGATTTTAGTACGGTTTAGACTTTAGCCGGACGAGCTGGACAACCTCGTCTCCGGCGTAATATCATGTAAGTATAACTCCGGTCTAATAAATTAACGCAAAACGAGTGAGTTAATTATGCATTTAAGTTCGATATTTGTCCTGTTATTACGTGAGTGACAATCACATGAGTGAAAAATTTTCGAACGGAAAATGTGCTTTTCACGTTTTTCTCCGTTTCGTCGAAATCCATAAAAATGCCGGAGTGTGTTTAAACATTTTTTCCAAAATTATCCAAATCAATGGAATTACGTTAGTGAGAGTTTTCAAACTAGTCTGGAAAATAATTCGTCTCATTATTAAAGGAAAAGTCAGTGAATACAAATTTTCTCGATTTTCTTGTAAATTACACGTTACATTTTTCCACTTGTACGTTTATCTATCGTATTAATTTTATTGTGTATTTGATAAGATACAGACGATTGGAAAAAAATACTAATTAGAACCAGAGACTGGATTAACTATTCATCTCAAATAAAGTGGTAAATCCAAAGTTTAAATAATTATATTCGCCCTACTGAAGGAATAATCGATTTCGGGCATTAGAGACAATGTATAAATGTGATTTTTACAAACTGTGCGAGACAACGACGAGTGGCTCAATACTTGGGACAATTTTCAAGAGAAATATGCTGGTTTTCGTCTAATTGCATAATATAACGATCAAATATGCGCGGTTCCCGTTTACGATCAATGACATTGCGACATTGTCGAACTAAGGAGTTATTGTCCTTATGATTTACTGGATTAAGCTTATCAGTGCCGAGTTTGGTTCCTCGTCAAACCCACGACACGACACGACACGAGAATTACACGTACAATATCGCTCAATAGGTAGACCAGTGAACATGTGCAAATTGACGCGATGATTTGCTGAATCAGTTACGAACATACACTATTAAACTATTACCATTACTATACCTACGTAAATAAACGTACAATCGTCATCGATGTCATCTGAAAAAAATGTATTTAGCCGCTGAAATTTTTCGGGGTGGGTTATCGATTCGGCAAGTGACTCCGGCACATTAACCTGCTTGCGTACGACATCCTTGACCGATTTAGAAGGCCGGTACACAGATGATCTGAGCTTAAAAGCACTTTGTGCGGAATAGGACATACGCGCGCGCGTGCGTGATCGTTACCCTTACTATCATAACACTAGGTGAGCCGGCGAACGCTCTATAACTACTCAAGTATCAATTTTTGTCTTGCTACGGAAAAGTTATCCGAATTACTGTATATGACCGCCAGAATGTTATCTGTAAGATATCCTACGTTCAAAACTTAACATTAGAACATAAGATATCCTACACCGGGATTTGAACCTACGACCTAATATAACGATTTCGTAAACTAATAAGCTTTCCTGTGAAATTGATTTCATTCGAACAATTTTGAACTTTCTGTAATCGTTTTTAACAATGACGCGACGAGATTTTGTAAATTTACAATAAATATTACTTAAATTTGCAGTAAGACATATTAATTTCGCAAGAGATTAGGCTTTTATAATAATCAATACTTAAATTACGATTTTAAGTACTAAGTATGCAATTGCATTGCAAATTTTGTTTGGAAGCGCACACTGTGAAAAAAATTTACTTGTAATTTAATGTACATGTAAATACTCGAGGTTTTATGCATAAACTGGTACCGGTTTTTCAGGAGCCGATAACATGCATACAAAAATTGTTTCACGGTTCCACAACAACCCAATTATTCATAATTAGTTCTTTGAAGTAAGTAGTAACGATATAAAAATTTATATTTATTCAGTAATAAAAGTATTGAAAAAGTTTATTATAAGAAGGGTGAACACACAATTCCACATTATGCCACGAAAGATTCGATGTACACCGCTGCGCGAAGCCGTATCTGCGATTCAATTAAGGCCGTACAAAGTGCACAAGGAATAAAGACAACAGAATTCAGTTTTGATTAGTCGACGGCACTAACGCCCCAGAAGACGCCTTTAAATTAGTTATCGATCAGAATAACATGGGTTGGCGACGTATCTATGGTTTCCATTCTGTACTAATTGCCTCGAGGACTTTTCCCAAGTACATGTCTCGCATTTAAGGTACTTCTGTCGCTTGGCGTTCATTTCGTACGAGTTCTAGAATAATGAGAGAAAATTGCAAATACTTCTCGATTCCCAGTGACGTCGAAAACTTTCGTCCAAAAAAAAACACGGACTCAATGAACTTTCAGATGTATACGTGAGACACGCACAGGTAACAGGGTCACATGTATACAGCTGTAATCTGTGTTTACATTCTCGACGAAAATCGTAACGTAGCGCCGGTAATGTGAGGCGAACTCGAGACCGGCTATATCGGCATCAAGAGTCGCGGTAGCGACTCGACGCCAAGTAAAAAAAAAATTAATGCATTCATAGGTTTTTCCTTAAATTTTTCCCTATACCCCCGCAGAAATTTCTGAAGCTGTTTTCTCCCGAACAATATGATAGATAGTGTCTGTATTTTGAGAGGATACGCGGGAATACCGTAGAATTGTTCCAAGTATTTGGCTCCTCATTCGACATAGCCGTTTATTTTTAAGAATTAAAAGAAAAATGGTGCGAGAGAAACAGACCTATAGGCGTTTAGCATTGCGCGTCGAAATTTCTCGCGCTGTACCACTGCCTCTTAACACAATTTGAGGTTATACAACGCAAATAACAGAGTTATTACAGGCTTATCAGAATGTGGAAAATCCAACGCGCTTATGCAAAAAGGGGCTCGTCGGATATTTTATCTGTTTATCTTGAGTTGAACTACAGATAAGCAGCCTAAATAGACTTTGTCGCGGACGACCCCTTTTAAATTCGTTTATATTTGGAAACTGTGACATCGACAGCTGATGATGACATCAAATCCGCGACTTTTTATAAGTTATGCTTAAAAACAATCCAAAAAGTCCACCGTCAGCCTGCAATATTTGTCGTCTTTTATTTGAAAAGTTAACCGTGATGAGAAATTTGGGAGGTTACCTAGGTTCAGTGACCGGCTGAATGACCGGAAACACAACTGGTCGGTGAATGCATTAATAAAACCATTGGAAAGAGCCAAATGACCAAGAAACGACTAACAAACTAACCAAAAATGTTTTCAATCGTCGCGTTTGGCTCTTCTCAATGGTTTTTTCGTTGCATTCAACGGGTCGTTTCTTCAGCGGTCGAAGAACTGTAATGGTCTTATTTTCAGGGTGCCGAAACTTAAGAACCCAAAAATGATACCACTGCAGGACTGATCGAAGCAGTGGCATTTCATTTCTATTAGGCCCTGAAGTTTCGGCACCCTTAAAAAAATAAGATCATTGCAGTTTATGATACCGACATGAGGGTTTCGATTCTCCTTAAGTCAAAGCAAGACTTTCTGAGTCGGTAACAAAAACTCTAATCGATAGTGTGGAGTGACCATCGACATTGAGATAAAAAAGAAAATGTTACCAGGATCATGTCTCAATTGACTGTCCAGTAATATATAGATATATATTTTTTTTTTATAACAATAACCTCTGAACAGACGTGTTCAAAGAATTACAGCACTCACACGTCACGTGGTACATGTTCCACCTTTTCTGAACATGATGCACATCTTTCTTCCGCCCGGTGTTACTAAGACATCCTGAGGAGGCTACTTTACGATGTAAAAAAATGTTTAATTTTTATGAAGTAAAGCGAAAACATATTTTGCATTTGTATAGGCATCGGCCAGGGACCAATAAATTGTGACTGAAGAGGCAAAAAAACATAAATAATAATAATTGTCGCGTCCATAATGATCCGATGTTCAATCTCATTCTTTTTGTGCACTGCAAATTAAGAAAAACAAAGTATTGCTATTATTAGTAACGGGGCTTATAAATCAGAAAAGCACCGATGCTGATTAAACGGCGTTTACATTTTCGCGAAATCGGCATGTTTACAATTTGCGTTACTTCGACATAATGAACTTCGAACATACTCTGCAATCTCAATGAGATGACAGCCCGGTATAAGCGCGTCAAAGTTCAAAGGTTGACTAGAGGAAGGTTTGCCTTCGCACTTTAGACTTGACGATCATACGGGCATCGAATTATGGTGTTGACTTTATTATTCTTTTCGAGCACTAGGACTGTTCTATATTATTTTTGGCCCCTTACTATCAGACAATTTAATGAAATTATGACTAATTAGAGAATACAGTAAATACAGTCGTTGCATGACGTTCTTCGATATTAATCAAGGAGGTTTGTCAATCAAGTCAATGCATTACATGGCTGTCGAGATGAATAATTATAAAAATAATTACTTAATAAACCCGCTATTGCAAAAATGATTATAGATCTCTTGTGCAACCTCAAAAGATTTCTGAAAATGTATAAAATGTAATGAAAATTGATACATGTCGTAAGAGTCCGAACGTACGCAACATTGTACCTTCGGGCTGTCACGCCACGTTTTTTTTTTCTTTTTCTCACGCACGCCACCGTCCGGCAATTTCAAGGCATTTATTCCGTGGCACTTTCCCGCCTGATTATTTTGCTATGTTTCTCGTATATACACAGCAGAAAGTAAGTGAAATATGGCTGGTCAGTTATCAGCCAGTTTTCAGCAGTCTCAAACTGACCTCGTACAAAAAAATACCGTAAGGAATCAGGAAAAAGTGAGTGATTTTGAGGGAGTTGTCTCTGAGAATTATTCAAATCGAAAGGACAAAGACGAAGATGGTATACTGTATTGTAGAAAAAAATTTAATCATCAATTAAGACAGTTTTGTCCGTAGGAAAAGTTTCCTGAAGTGGAAAGCCCTATTGAAAAAAATCATGTTATCTCGCCAAGTGCTGTAGAATACTTTCGCAGATTAATTAGCTTGCACAAGGTCCTGATCTGATTAGAAAAAAAAAATCGGTCAACGGATATCGTTTTTGGACTGTGAATAGCTTTTCGATCATGAAACCGCATCGAATTATATCAAATGTTGTTTTCTATTTATTACTGTTGCTGCAGTAACATTTATGAGAATGAAATCCCATTTTTCATTCCTACGTTAAAAATCAAAGAAAGTACGGTTAAACGTAACTAACATATCGTATAACCAAATCGAGGAGATGAGGTACAACCGTTTTTCAATAATTGGTGAAATTACTCATATGCATGCGTAAATTGTCATGCAAAAGAGCAATTGTCTTGAACGTCTCGCCATTGGTACTTCTACCTTATACACCATTTGGCTGAATACCGAACCGTTCATTCACATTGAGAAAACCATTGTGCGCACTAGTATTTCGATCAGCTCAAAGCCATGTCCGGTGCTGTGTTTGTATTGTGCTCAGAGGTCAAGAGGTCTATGCGATAACTCGGAGCTAAAAATCGTTTACGTAACCGAGTCTCGCAGCCATCGATTGCTTTCCTTCGAAGCTTCTTACACTTTCGTTCACACACTAGTGCGACTAATTGTAAGCCGGCCGGCTTCTTGAACATCTCGTTTTTCACCTCGTTTTACAAAGCTCGGATGCATTTTTTTATTGTTCAACCCACACACTTACCCTTTTCTTTATTGTTAAGAAAAATATAAAGGTTGGAGATTGATGATCTTCTTTGTGACCAATATTATAATTTGAAAAACAGTCGCATAGCGTTTTTGCGGTGAAAATACGGAAAAATTACCGGTTATATTTACCGCCCATATCTCTATACTCAAGTAACTCTTGAGAACTGTTTATTCAACTACCAAAAAACGTTAAAACGTTTGTCCATAGACTCTCCCCAATATCAGATTAAGCATTTCGATGTTATCAATCATCTTGGATTTCGTAATTCTCTACACAGTTTTCTGAAGAAATTGTTTTGCACCTGCTCACTCATCATTATCACTGACTATTACTCAATTATAGTTATCGTTACGATGTTGATTGATTTCCGTCGCAATTTTTCTGTAGTTACATGAACTCGAGTATTTTTTATTTGTGACTATCATATACATAGATGGAATAGACGGTCGTTTGGGGATGTTGTGCAAGATTTGAAAGTGAAACCGCACAAATTGGTATCACTAGGCGACTAGCGAGCGGGAAGAGGAGAGGGGCCGAGGGGCCGGAGTAGCGCACAGTCACGCGGAGAGCGTCGCACGAGGTATAACAACACACTCGGTCAAACACAGTAGAATGCCGCTTCTACATACAAGGGCATCGCACTTGAAGTTAACCGTCCTTGCTTTAAGCCTGCTGTACAGTTGTTAATTTCCGCGGCTACGACGCCGATGCAACTATGAGCATTCCTCAGCGATTGCAGTGCAAGAGCAGTAAAAATATTTTTCTGAAAAAAAAATCCGATCATATTTTAGGCATTCCATATATGAATTCAACCCTTGAAAAAAAATCGATTTTTTTAGGCATTCCATATATGAATTCAACCCTTGAAAAAAAATCAATTTTTTTTTAGGCATATCATATATGAAGTCAACCCTTGAAAAAAAATTCGAATATTTTTTGGGAATTCTATACATGAATTCAACCCTTGAAAAATAAAAAATTGTTTATGAAATTTTTTCAAATCCGATTCAGTCTCAATACATGAACCGAATTAAGAAAAAAAAATTATTTCTGCTGTACAATTTTTTTTCTCATCTCTAAGGAAAAAAAAATTGTGCGTTTATTTTATGGCCAACGCGGAAAGAATTGATTCAGAAGTCAGTAGAATTATAACACAGGGATTCCCTGCGTCGCACTGTTGCGATTATTAATCGTACACTGCGTCGCAATTGCTATTTATGTTTACAACGATCGTGGAAAGCGCTTCGTTATTTCTCTCACATTAATCTCCAAGCGCGGATCATGTCTAGATCACGTATTATCTACTGTTAGAATTTTGTATCGAACCGTCTACGCCATATATTATGTACGTTCGACATGCGGTTATCAGGATTTGCAATCGTGCACGTTCCACTACGGGTTTCACTCCCTCTCTGACCCACGTCGATAATCCGGACTCGCAATCTGAGGAAATATCGGTATCGATCTAGTTTTCCGTCTCGTCCATTCATAGTCTTCAATCTTATCGCATTTGGGTCATGCCATCGACGGAAAGAAAAACAGGAGAATTTTTGGTACACACTCACGTTCTCTCAATTTTATTTCCGTCGTACTACGATCACTTATTGCTGTCTTTTGTCAAGTTCAAACATTCATTCATCGAATCAGACTCAATTTTATTTATCCGCTATAAAGAGATTTTAATATTCGAGGAATTGTTTATCGGTCGAGCAACTTATTCACAACGAAATTAGTTAAGGGGCGCTTAAGTGACGATTTTCAAGGTTCTTAAGGGAACCGAGTCATCTGAAGAAGTCATGAGGAAAAAAAATTCTTCAAATGATACCTGCCTTTAAAAAAACGTTACATTTACAGCTTAACGAATACGTAACAAGCATTAAATTTCTGCAACTTTGTAAAAACGTTCCATGAACTTAATGTCTTTGCAAAATTGCAGAATTATAATGCTTGTTGTTTATTTAATGAGGCTTTAATGTAAGATTCTTTTAAAGGAATTTATCATTTATAGAATTTTGTTGTATGACATTTCTCAAGTGATTTGGTTCCCTTCAGGAGCTATATCAGTGTAGAGCTACGAAAAAATACAATTTTTTTGCGTTTTTTTAAATATATACCTTTTAGGATATTAAGATTTCAAGGTCGGGTCTCGAATAGTTTGAGAAATTCTATTTTCAAATTGGCGGGAAAAATGGAATCATATAGTCAACGTGAAAGCTCTTCGTGCTTTCTATCAATTATAATCCTTATCTATAATTTATAGTGTGAATCGCCCCACATATTAAATTTGTTGAAAAAATAAATCAATGGAGGAGATTACCGAGAATGTCGCAACTGTGGTTTGACTTTCGAGCGAAAAACGCACAGCCTGAGGGCACGGCCAACAACATTGAACTAATTTCACTAGGCGTACGATAGTCGGTTGCCAATTCTAAAAGACGTATATTCTTACACTGTCATTGCTACTCCTCTCGCTTTACACTATAAATGCTCTACGTTCGTCTCAGTTTCGTCAATTTGTTACGCAATAACTTAGTTGTTGATTTGCATATTATTTACTTGAGTCGTGTATTTTTTTGCAGATTGCATTACACGCCGCTTCGTTTATCAATATCTTTATTCTTTCTATGGCCCGTTTATATTAGTCTGACTGCTTGAAAACTGTATCTTCGTACAGTTGCACGCTTCAGCTGTGTAAAGTATCGCACTAGATTGGCAGCAGCGCCTTAGCTGACAGCGACGCTCTTGCCATGTTGAATATACTGAGAGATAAACGTGCAGTAATTATTACGTAATTTATACCAAGACGAGCTTTAACTACGATAAGAACAATTTTTTTTTACTTCACTCTACTAATTTGCTTCCTGAAAAAAGAAGTTCTCCACACCATGACTTTTTTATTTGATTTGTTAACGCTGGTAGTTTCAGAATATCCCAAACCACCTGGAAAACTTTTTTTTCGAAATGTTCGGTTATACGTTGGTGTGTTTATATAGGGCATTCCACGTAGAATAAGCAATCCGTGTCCATCAATCTCACCGATTTCGATTATTTTTTACTTACGCGTGGAGTAAGTAAAAAGTCCTTCGTTTTTTGTGGAAAAAATTTTCTTATCGAATGGTCCAAAAAAAATTTGCAAGGTTCTACTTTGCAGACTTGTTTAGTATAATAGTTTGATTGAAAAGGATCATAGAATTTTCGCAAGACTTTTTTTTTTCATCAGTGAAATTTGAAGAAATTCTCAAATGCCATATTCAAATATCTGATAAAGTTGGTAAACGCCTCAGATTTTACAAATCGTGGGATTGAAAGTTGAATTATTCATGACAACTGAAGTATTGCTCGAGAACGATTCGTATTGAATTTATGCCATATGTATAAAAGAGTTTATATTATATGAGGCTTAGAATTTTTGGATACATAAATCCGATTACTTAATTTTTGTGGATTTGGAGAAATG
This sequence comes from Tromatobia lineatoria, assembly GCA_949699805.1. Classification (NCBI taxonomy): domain Eukaryota; kingdom Metazoa; phylum Arthropoda; class Insecta; order Hymenoptera; family Ichneumonidae; genus Tromatobia; species Tromatobia lineatoria. The sequence goes on along the minus strand of OX453046.1, from coordinate 580,584 downwards.
GTGATAGTGAACCGAAGAAATTATACGCACCACACAGTAGTTGCTTTTATGCGACGAGCGATACTGCATCACATTAAATTAAATTTATAGTTGCGGTTGGACCATTATGCGTTTCAAAACTTGGCCGTTGTTGAGTTGTAAGAGGAAGACCGTGCAAAAGGAAGTGAATGAGCCATTCACAACCCAGAGCTTTACTTTCTCATTTACATTCCGAAACACAGCATGCAAATTGTTTTTATCATCGCCGCCCCTTTTATCAATCGTCTTCTTGGATAGTAAATAAAAGACTCCAGATTAAAGTATCAGAGGGTCTTTCGTGATTCTTTAATAATTTTGCTTCCTCATAGAGGAAGCTTTGTTTTCGTGGAATTTTTGTTTGCTGATTAAAAAAATTGTTAATACCATTCTGGAATTATTATTATGCAAAATAAATTTTTTTTCACATCTTACACATGTTGGATGGTTTTTAAATTCTAAAAAACTCATGTTAGCCGGTTTTGTACCACTTGTCCATCCTTAAAATACAACTTTGAGCTTTTGTAGTTGCACTCGAAAATTAAATGGAACCGGTGAAATATATGCTCACCGTGGACACAAAACAGTCTGCGTACCATGAGGACGAAGCTTTTTCGCTTGCATAAGATGACGTTGTAGCGAGGACGAACACAATAAAATTGTAAATACAGTTTACTGTCCATCGTTCTTCCAAGTTGTGGCGGACACTCGGTACTGAAGCTCTATTCGCATAGGCAATTTGCATTTTGACAAACAGATGACTTCTGTTGAGCAATACCAATATTTCTTCAAGCGTTCGTCATAGTAATTTTAGTTTTTGACACGTTTAGCGGTATTCATAGTCAGTTAAATTCAGCCGCTATCTTACATTCAAAGTTTTTACGGATACTTTCAAATCATCGAGCCGTTTGACTATTCAACTAACACGCTGATAGATTTACGTTACATAAAAAGTTATTCGATACGAATAATAATATTTATTATGATTGTTGTAAAAAAAACTGCACCCATTGTTGAATTTACAATTTATGCAAAGTTATGCGATTCGAGCAATATACTTTATTATTATTGTTTGCGGTGAGCCGTGCCGATAATTAGGTTTATGATTTATAAAAAGTTATGCGGTATGAATTATTATTTTTTTAACTAACTGTAATGTTTATTGACTGTTTACAGAAAACCGTGCCCGTAGAACATAGATAAGTACACGATTTAAAGTAAGGAAACCTTGGACATACCAGACGAGGTACTTAAATATCGAGTTCCAGCGAAGGGTGTTAAAAGGTAGAAGACGAAACAATTGGTTTTGAACGATATACCAACAAATTTATATATTTCACAAATTAAACTATGAGGAAAAAAAATTTACCGTAAAGAAGAACTGCTATAAAGTAACAAACAGAGCGACTGCATTTAAAAAAAAAACTTAAGATTACCAATTGTGTTCGATATTCAAGGCACCTTACAAGGTACAATTAAAAAATGTACGCCGCACACAGAGCTGGTACGGCTTTGGCCAAGCAAAGAGCCAGCCTCCAGATACTTTACACTAGAGGAAAAAATTTTGGAACCGATGTCCAGTACAAACCCATCAGAAGTGTCCTCGTGGCAAACAGAGGTAACAACTTACACCTATACCTTTTTTCCACTCAGCTATTAATTATATGAAAAATTTTTTATTCTACTCATATATGAAGTAGTCTTATGAATAATTTGTAATAATAATGAATTACAAAAATTGAAAAAAGGACGGATAATGAGCCAATAATCAGAGATCTTTTTTAAAAGTCCTTGCTGACGATGTACTAATTTTCTCTTCAATTTAATCTTCTCGTCATTAATCATTAAAAAATATCATTTGTGTTTCTGTCTATTGCAACGATGTATGAACCTCGACGGCATAACTAATTTGGTAATTGTATTATCCAGGTGAAATCGCCATCAGAGTATTCCGAGCATGTACGGAATTGGGAATACGCTCGGTGGCGATATACTCCGAGCAGGACAAGATGCAGATGCACAGACAAAAAGCCGACGAAGGTTACATGGTGGGCCGAGGATTGACCCCCGTGGCAGCTTACCTCAACTTCCCAGAGATCATCAAAGTTGCGAAGGAAAACGGTGTAGACGCTATACATCCCGGTTACGGTTTTCTCTCGGAGAGATCGGACTTCGCTCAAGCCGTTATCGATGCAGGAATTAGATTTATCGGACCCAGTCCCAAAGTTGTCCAGCAGATGGGAGACAAGGTAGTAAAAATTAAACAATCCTCACCTCCAGCCTAAAAAAAAAAACAAAACGAATGTTAAAAAGTCTTTTCAAATAACCAATCGATACTTTACATTTTCATTCATAACTTCATGAATTAAGCTTAACTGGATCTCTTTCCTCGGTGTAAGATTCACTCATTCAAGCATTTAAGCACTCATTTACGTGATCACATAAAAGACTGGACACAGCACACGAAAGAATCATCCAATAAAAATAAACTAATGAAAACATTTAAGTAATTAATTAAAAAATAAAGGAAATTTAAAAAAATATGAATGTACGTAGGTGGCAGCGAGACAGGCTGCCATTGGCGCTGGTGTTCCTATAGTGCCGGGTACCGATGGCCCAGTAACGACTTCCGACGAAGCTGTGGAATTCTGCATGAAGCACGGTCTCCCGGTAATCTTCAAAGCGGCATATGGTGGAGGTGGAAAAGGTAAAATAACAAAATTTTATTCGTTCTGAAGCGGTCCCTACGACCAAATAATATGAAAAAAAAACAGTTGCAAAACAATGACCACAACGAAATAATAGGGAAATTCAAAAACTATGACGAAGTGATAGAGAAATTTCAAAACAGTTATCGCGGCGTAAAATAAATAAAAACTTGAAAAAACGTTTTGGGACAGTGACTTCGTCGTAAAAATAGGTTTTTCGAATAAGCGTTGCGAAAAAGTTGGAACAATGATTCTGATTTGTCAAAAACGATAAAAACGTTGTGACACAGATAAATAACATCGCTTGAACAAATAACCAATGGACCAAAATGACGTGGTTGAAAGAGTCGTCCGACTGTAATACGTCCGACCATTTTTAGGAACGGCGGGGTTGTTTCTGCAGCTTTTCAAAAGTTAAAAAATTGTATGAATACTGCTATATTATAATTTCATAACAATAACATAGGAATTGGGCATGTACAACTCTGTTTAAAAGTCTGCGACGGTCAGAAAAATTTAATAACGAAATCGTCGTACGAAAAACAGGTATGAGAGTCGTCAAGCAAATGGAAGAAGTAAAGGAAATGTTCGAAAGAGCTTCGTCCGAAGCGAAAGCTGCTTTTGGGGATGGTTCGATGTTTATCGAGAAATTTATTGAACGACCAAGGCACATAGAGGTTCAACTTCTGGGAGATAAAGCTGGAAACGTTGTTCATCTCTACGAGAGAGATTGTTCGGTCCAGCGACGTCATCAAAAAGTAAAAAAAAAACCTGCTGTCAATTTCGACTAGAAAAATGGATAATTATTTATTTTTTCATGATCGAATTTTATTAGGTAGTGGAAATAGCTCCCGCGCCGAGACTTGACCCTAAAGTCAGAGACAAAATGACGGAATATGCTGTGAAACTAGCTAAACACGTTGGCTACTCCAATGCTGGAACTGTAGAATTCTTGGCCGATGATTCGGGAAATTTCTACTTCATCGAAGTGAATGCTAGACTTCAAGTGGAACATACTGTCACAGAAGAAATCACTGGGTAATTAATTAAGTTAGTCAGATGATGGACAATAGAATTAATAAGAAGGATCAACAAAATTAGCGAGAAGTTGATTATTTTTTTCTACTAGAATTGATCTGGTACAATCCCAAATTCGCATCGCCGAAGGAATGACTCTACCTGAGTTGGGAATGACCCAGGACAAAATAAAACCACAGGGTTTCGCTATTCAGTGCAGAGTTACGACGGAGGATCCGGCAAAAAGCTTCCAACCAGATACCGGCAGAATCGAAGTGTTCCGCTCTGGTGAGGGTATGGGTATCCGATTGGACAGTGCGTCTGCTTTTGCCGGAGCTATTATCTCGCCTTATTACGATTCTCTTCTTGTCAAGGTAACGTATTTTCAATTTTACCATGTAGACACTGATAAAGAGACGGGAGTTATGCTTTCCACCAAAATCAACTGATTTCGGCAATTTCAATTGCTAATTAAAATAAGGAAGCAAGATATTTAAACTCTAGTCTTGCTACTTGAAATGAGGAAGCTAAAAATTTTGAACCTAACTTATGCTAATGAAAATTAACGTCGATTTCTTTTTTAATCAGGTTATCGCTCACGCAGGGGATTTGCAGTCATCCTGCGCAAAAATGAACCGTGCCCTCCGTGAATTCCGTGTTCGTGGCGTAAAAACGAATATACCTTTCCTCTTGAACGTCCTGGAAAATCAAAAGTTCCTCAACGGCATCGTCGACACGTACTTCATTGATGAGAATCCTCAACTTTTCAACTTCCAACCTAGTCAAAATCGTGCACAAAAACTGTTGAATTACTTAGGAAGTGTTCTTGTCAATGGGCCTAGCACTCCATTAGCGACGGGTCTCAAGCCCGCGGAAATTAAGCCCTTCGTACCATCAATTCCGATTGGTAAGTCAACACACAGGTGAAATAATCGATCGTAGGTATCGGATACATTTTTTCGAACAACTGACATTCATTTTTCTATGGCGTAATTAAACCTCGTGAAGTAAGGCAGGTTGGTGTTCGTTTCAATATTACGAAGCAAGTATTCGTATATGTAGAACACAAAGGTGTAATCTAAACTCAGTGTATTGGTATTTTTGACAAGTGAAATTTGTGGTTTTCTGTTTCATTTCGGAACGGAAACCAATTTACAAAATTTCAAAAGCTTTCTAAAAATTCGTTATTTTTGAAGCACCGCACTTCGAAATTAACGACAGATCCGCAAATTTATGCTTATGTTCGATTGGATTTTTTTAATGCTTTTTTTTTTACGCTTGGCAAAATTTTGTTTATTAATTGGCTCGATTTTCATCAATGACGTTTATCATTTGACAAATTTTTGGAAATATTAGAGAATACCTGTATTTACAAATTACATCTTCTGATTTGCTTAGTAGAATTTACATGTTGTAATATGTTTGTGTTTACGTATACTGCAATATTTATATGATATTTTGTTCGTATATTGGATGAATATTTGATTGGTCCTAATATCACGATACAATAATATTTATGCAAAATTATAAAAGAAAATTTCGATGGTGTATATGCCAAAAACGTAAATTTCAAACGTTTTCACACCAAAAGTAGTGTACATAAAGATGTTTATTGTTTCGGTGAATAACGTGAATTAATTGGTATTACATATCTTTATTTGACAATTTCGTACAATTAATCACCCGAGAAAATTAACAATACCTTAGATGAACGGTTAGATAAATATATATGTGTCCAGCACTAGTGATCACGTCTCATATCTCATTTACACTTTATCACGCATGCTTTTATCTTTTTTTTTATTTGTACGTTTTTTTAGACTTTTCTAAGCTTGCAGCCGTCGAAGATGCCGAAGACGAGGATCTCGCAGGTATGCCAGTGTCGATCAGCTTTTTTTTTTCATTTCATTTAAAATTCTTAACTGAACGAAATAATATAATCGCAATATTATTGTCAACTAAACGTATCCAATTACACTCGTTTCGCTTAAGTGCACATAAACCGTGTTTAATAATTCAAATGGCAGCGTTTTTGACTTTTGGAGGAAATAAATGTAGTGTATTTAAGGTGGTTGGAGCGCTTGAATAAAAAGCAGTGAGTATATCTGCGTCTACTCCCGGTAATGGTATGTGAAAAAATCTTTAGCAGTGTATTACTCAATTCCGTGGTCTTTTTTCGTAGACATTTTGTCGTAATAATTTTTTTCCGAATGACCGTAAAGCTTTTTGAAGACATTTAGTCTAATTGTACTTTTTTAAGGGATGCCCATGACGCATTTCAAGGACATTTTGTTAGAGCAAACTTTTTTCTCCCGAATGGAATAATTGATGAGGACATTTTGTCTGAATTCCTTTATTTTTATCGAATAGCCGTAACGCATTCTGAGGACATTTTTACGTTTTTTTCCGAATAGTCGTAACTTTTTTCTAGGAAAGTTTTCGGAAAACCTTGTCTAAAGATATTTTTACATGCAAAAAATTAACATTATTTCTACTAACTTAAAGCGCTTCAATCTCCTCGAAAGGATAAAATATTAAGACAATAATAAAAATTGCAGATATCTTGGAACCGCCTCGAGGATTACGTCACATTCTCACGGAGAAAGGACCCGAAGCTTTTGCTAAAGCGGTTCGCCAACACAATGGCCTTCTTTTGATGGACACGACATTCCGTGATGCTCATCAATCACTGCTCGCGACGAGAGTTCGTTCGCACGATCTCTTGCTGATATCTCCTTTCGTCGCCCACAAATTTAACAATCTTTACGCCCTGGAGAATTGGGGCGGCGCAACTTTTGACGTCGCTCTTCGTTTCCTTCACGAATGTCCTTGGGAACGATTAATTGACATGCGCAAGGCCATACCGAATATTCCCTTCCAAATGCTTCTCCGAGGAGCTAATGCCGTTGGTTATACGAATTATCCGGACAACGTTGTCTACAAATTCTGCGAGCTCGCTGTTAAATGTGGCATGGACATTTTCCGAGTTTTCGACTCGCTCAATTATCTACCAAATCTCATCCTCGGTAAATAAATAACAGTTACTATCTTTGAGGTAGCACCTAAGAAAATCATCCCGACAGTTTCATTTCAATCACATATGGGATTCATTAGATTTGAATTAAATTTTATTAGCATCAAATAATTCTTTTTTGAACTTCACACGAATTAAATTATCCGTATACAATAAATTCCATTTGATCGAAATAAATTTCTGTTAGACCGTCGAATACATTTATTCTTCAACGCTATGCACAATAAGATTTTTTTTGATTGATTGATTTTTTTTGTTTTATTGATTTCAGATAAGTTTTATTTGTCAGAATCGGAATCACTCTTTATATTTATTTTTTTTTAAATGATGAACCGATTTTTATGTATGAAAAGAAAATATTAAGACACGAATGATCTCTAACAAATGACTATTAATTTAGGTATGGAAGCCGCTGGAAAAGCCGGTGGTGTTGTCGAGGCAGCGATTTCGTACACTGGAGACGTAAGCGATCCGCAACGCACAAAGTATGACCTCAAATACTACACAACTCTCGCTGACGAACTCGTAAAAGCTGGAACCCATGTGCTCTCGATCAAAGACATGGCGGGTCTACTGAAACCTCGCGCCGCTGGACTTCTCATCGATGCGATTAGACAGAAACATCCGGATATACCGATTCACATTCACACTCACGACACTTCCGGTGCTGGAGTTGCCTCGATGTTGGAGTGCGCCAAAGCTGGTGCTGATGTCGTTGACGTCGCCGTCGACAGCATGTCTGGAATGACCAGTCAACCGTCCATGGGAGCTGTGGTTGCATCACTTCAAGGTAATACCATTAAAGTGAAACAAGACATGTGAAATAATAACGCCTCGGGCACAGAATACCGTCAAATATTTTCCATACAATTGTGAAATTGTAGAAATAAGATAAATGAAACTGAAACTATAGCGAGGACATTTTAAGTTAGCTTCCCATATATAGCTGTACTAAATGAAGCATTTTATTTTCGCTGAGAATCAGAAGAGAATAGAATCAGTGAAAATCTCCTCAAGTTTATGAAAACGGTCTTTTCAAAATTAAATTTTCAAGGCTTAGAGAATTTCAAATAATGGTAAAAAATCTCAACAAATCCCGAAATTCTTTTGGGTGAAAAACAAAATTATTGCTATCAAGTTATCAAAATTGGAAGGGGTGAGGGTCATAGACTGTGAATTCGACGTAAAATGGATCGTATACGATTTATATTTATAAATTCGGATACACGATTATTTTTCTTCACTTCAGGATCACCTCACGACACCAACTTCAACTTGAGAGATGTGTCCGATTATTCGGCTTATTGGGAACAGACCCGAACACTGTACGCACCATTCGAGTGTACGACAACAATGAAATCTGGAAATGCCGATGTCTATCTCAATGAAATTCCCGGCGGACAGTATACGAATCTCCAGTTCCAGGCTTATTCCCTCGGACTTGGAGAATTTTTCGAGGATGTCAAGAAGGCCTATCGAGAAGCTAATCTCTTACTCGGTGACATTATTAAGGTTACACCGAGTTCTAAAGTCGTCGGTGATTTCGCACAATTCATGGTACAAAATAAGCTGACTGCTGAGGACGTGCTCAACAGAGCCGAAGATTTGTCTTTCCCCAAATCCGTCGTGGAGTTTCTGCAGGGTGCTATCGGTGAACCGCACGGAGGATTCCCCGAACCTTTAAGGTTTTTATCCAGAACATCGAGTTTATCAGACATTTCCCCAATGTCGAACCTCCCAAGACTTTTCAATTCATTTCATTTATTCATTTTTTGAAAACATCATTTCATATTGATTTTTTTCATCAAATTTTTTATTCCATTACTGAACTACTTTTGGCTTTCCCATTAGGGAAGAGAAGAAAAAAAAAAAAAAAAAAAAAAAAAAAAATTAGAAACGTCAGAAATTAAGAACGCTCCTCTAACTAAGGTACCCTCACATTTTTTTTTACATGAATTGTTCCTGTCATTCAATACCGCGAATAACATACCTTCATTGTTACTAAGCAAAGTCTATTTATAATATACAAAAACCCTTATTCGTGTCACTTGCTTACGAAAGTCTGTCGATACACCTTACTTGATTATTTTTACTAGCATTATGATGAAGTATTCAGAAGTATAATTCAATATGAACTGACATATTAAATAAATGGAATGAGTTGAAAAATAATAAAAGGTTTACAACTCCAAACGTCATGACCAATCGACAAACATGTTCATTTAATCATAACATAGTGATTATCCATTTTCGTAGATCGAAAGTTCTCAAGGACATGCCGCGCGTTAAGGGGAGACCCGGCGCGAGTCTGCCACCTCTGGACTTCAAGAAATTGGAAACAGAACTCAAAGAATCTCATCCACAAGTTACGGAGAAAGACATCATGTCTGCAGCTCTCTATCCTCAGGTTACCGAGGATTACCTGACATTCAGAGAAAGCTTCGGTCCCGTGGACAAGCTTGACACAAGAATATTCCTTACCGGACCTAAAGTTGGCGAGGAATTCGATGTTACCATCGAGAAAGGCAAAACGTTGGGTATCAAGACCCTAGCAATGGCGGAAGATCTCACGGAAAACGGAGAGCGCGAGGTTTTCTTTGAAATGAATGGACAGCTGAGATCCGTTTTCATTCAGGACAAGGAAGCCGTTAAGGTGCGTTAAAATACACTCTTACGATTTATCACTCGTTATACTTGATTTGTTTATCTATTACGACTTGCTTGCGGTCCGTTCACGTTTGAAAGCACTATCATAATGATTCGATCGAAAATACAGACCAAATTTTAACACTTTTTTTTAACGCGGAAATTAGAAAAACAAGCTCACATTTTTGAACCCTTGTTTTAAAAAAATTTTTATATTCATTCATGTATTGTGTTTTTACTGAATTCGCGTAGAAAATCCAAATGAATAATATACTGAATACAAATTATATTGATAAGAAGACTCTTTAACAAATTTGCGAAACTTTACCTTCGTTTACATTTGATTTGGACACTTAAAACAGTTCTTGCCTAATAAATCATCATTTCAGGAGCTTCATTTCCATCCGAAAGCAAACAAATCTGACAAGAACCAAGTCGGAGCACCTATGCCAGGAACTGCAATCGACATAAGGGTGAAGGTCGGGGATACTGTAGAGAAGGGCGCGGCGCTAATCGTAATATCAGCCATGAAAATGGAAATGATCGTTCAAGCACCGAGGGCAGGAAAAATCAAGACGCTAGACATCAGCCAAGGCCAGAAGCTCGAGGGAGACGATCTTCTCTTTACCATGGAGTAACATAGAGATATCCAGACTGAAAATCAAAGAAGGCTTTAATCGACAAACAGCGCGTTCGTTAAAATGTTAATCGCCGAGAACTCGAATTCATGCTGAATTATGTGTGTGAAAAAAATCCGCGTCTCGACGAAAGTGCAAATAGCGGTCTTACCGTATCCTAGAAACTTTGCGCGGTGTAACAATTACTATTTAACAACTTTTACACTTGTTTCAAAATAATTTATCGAAAAACGAAGCTCGTAAGTTCAAATAGAATCGAACTTTTAATTAGAAACATAGTGTAATGCATGCTCGGAAGACATTTTTTAATCATCTTCTTAATTCTATTATTTGGGTCACTATAAATGAAATTCTACGCGGTTTGCAAATAAACGGTGTTACTTTATCACAACGCACAACAAAGTGTCAAAGAACGACGTCTTTTACGCCATAAAAGCTGTTGCATCAAAGTTCATTTCACAATGACGTAACGAGATAACAAATGGAGAATGAACAATAACGTGGAATTTATAATTTTCTGTGATATCCAGATATGTTGCCAGCTAATTGTTAGAAGAAGAGCAGCCTATTTTGTGTATAAATCAAAGGTGGAATATCAAATGCATGTTGAGAAGTTCATTCGTGTTAAACTATAAAGGATATGCAGTGAATCCAGTTGGTACAAAGAGAAAATGCTAGAACTTTATTTAAAAAATTATTGTTATTGCTTAAGCAAACATTTTTTTAGGATGATTATAGAAAGAAAGGAAAAAAAATGTAATGGTGATGTTATTATTGTTTTTTAATACTGCGATGTCGCATGATTAAACATAATTTCGATATACTGTAACTCTCAATTGATTGATTATTGAATTGTATATAATAGATAAATAATGCTGTCCGCTACAACAAAAATGCGTAACCTACGTGTAGCCAGACAAATACTGTACATTACTATTAAATAATGCGTGTTTTGCAATTTGAATTGTCCCACACATTCGTACAATGGCTATAATATATATATTTATATGTAAAGAAAAATCTATTATTTTTGAAGACCTGATTTATATCCTTACTATCACAAAAAAATATGCATATACATATATTGGACGGAGATTCTTCATGATAATTTTCTACAAAAAATGCCGGAATTCCGGAAATGCAACAAAAAAAACGTCGTAGCTACAATGAGTCACACACATGTTAGAATGCACCTTTAATTATACGTTCATCGATGCTTTTAAATGCGTTAGTCTTTCGTAACTTTTCCCATGACGACGGTCTGATAATTTTTTGAGAGTAGTTTTAGTCCCATATTTTAGTCGGTAATAAATAGAGTAGATGTACCATCCATGACCACAGAGAATGTATTTGGGGCATTATACACCTATTGATATGACCTTCATCAATATTTTTAATAACTTTGTTGATTATTCACCTTCATGAATGAAGCATGCTCATTTTTTTCAAGAGTTTCACTGCATTTTTCGCGCACCTCTGAATTCTTAATTCTATTCTTCAACAATTGCTTTTTTAAATTTCTAATACACGTATCTTGTAGGATATAAGCAGCATAAAAGACTGAATTAATCATACCTAGGTATGATTAGATCGATTTTATCATAACAGGTTTATCACGTAGATTTTTTTTATTTTATGATTTTATTGGTTTAAACACTCGAAATGTATTTTAAAAAATTATACTTTCGATAATTCGGTTGAATTGTATTGTAGAAAACCGTTTTTAAAAAAAATGTCCAAGTTTTCCACTTTGCCCTATAAATCTTGTCACAAATAACTGTACCATTTTGAACTAGCATTCGAAGCTAATTGCAAATGTAAATTGCTTCGATATTATTTGACAAAATAGTTTCTAGCAGTTTGACTAGAGGAAATTTATTCGAGTATGTAAACATTTTTACATTCGCTGAATGTAGTGAACGCATGCGGAATTCCCGATATTCAATCAACGTTTAACCTTCTGTTTAAGGATGTTTCACGCAATCATTCCCATCCAAAAGTTTCATACTCTGAGAACTTGAATAACTCGGTATGAACAAAAAACTAGGAAAAAGGCAATTTCATTGAAGATTCAAAAACGGGGTAAGTTCTTATGTACATTATGGAATTGTACATAATAATATTCTAATGGATATTACTGTCCTTGAAATATATTCTATTAATAAAGTTTATGTCGATAAACTGGTCATTCATTGGAAAATCATGTCTTCCTTTGACTCATGCTGGCTTTTTTTCTCTTCCTTCTGTCCTTTACTACTGCACGCGTTTTTCTTCGGAGAAGTCTTCATGTGCACATCATGTATAGTCGAGAATCATGAGCTACATACCCGGTTCATCATTTAAAATCAATCCTTTCACCAGTGGGGGTGCTCGTCTTCTGTATATATATAAGCTTCAAGCGGTTATTCGACTCACTGTATCATTGGCTTGTGAAGATTACTTCAATCAATAAGAGATCGAAATTTTCAAATCCAAACGACATGACCGAATGATACGAAATCAATAAACTCATTCTATTACTTATATTCAGCGAGATGTGCGTGATTAAAATTGTACTCGCGTTTAGTGTCTTGCTGACAGCAACAAATGCCCGTCCAGGTATGCCGGCCACTTTTCTCATTCTATTAAGGATAGATGAATGGTACAAGTCCTGCCAAATTTTAACTCCAGAGATAATTCTAAACATTTTTCAATGGAATTGAAAACGGAATAAAATCAAGCATGTCAATGGTCCAAAAACAATTAATCTTGCATAATAACCTTCAACTATCTTTTTTTTCAGGTAAAAATATTTTGTCAATTTGGCTGCATACTCACAATTTTTTTGGAAATGTACGCAACTTTTAATAATTGTTTTTTTTTATCGGCTAAAATATACTCGTGAGCAAAAAAAAAAAGCAAGTGAAACAAAAATTCCACAAAACTTAACAAAGTCACATGTATTTAAAAAAAACAAATTGGTTTCGTTTCTTTTTTAAAGATGAGTCGACGGGTGAATCGTACAACTATAAAATTTTTTTAAATTAATTAATTTATAAGTGAATTTTAACCAGTATCCTAATATTGATCCTCGCTAAAGGAAATCTTTGTACGAATTTTTTTAGAGTTGGCTCAATGACCTTTTGTATTTCCTATATAATTAACATGTAGAAAATCGAACCTCTGGTTTGAATGGATATAATTATTTTTGTACTACATAGACGGTAGTACTAGATAAACAATTTTTATGAACAAGCTTCTCCAATGAGGACGCAAAATGAAGAAATTCATTTTCTTTTAAATTTTCCCGTCGTTACAAAGTAGAATTCTATCAATGATCAGAAATTGATACGCTCGATTGTCGTAGGATACTTGTATCCAATTATGCTCACGCTATTTATACTTGCAGAAGGATATGGCGTTAAAGGGGTAAAGGGATCCTCCCGAGCAACAGGTACTTAAAATGTTCACATCTCAATTTTTATATCGCATGATAAACGCTATTAGTGACTGAAAAATGAATTCCTTTTAGCAAATGCGGGAGCGAGTGCTCACGCGTTTGGAAATACTGCTCCCGGAGGTTTAGGAATAGCGCAAAGTTACGCGACCGCAAGTGCAGATGCGAGCGCCGGTGGTACAGCCAATGCAGCCTCAGAAGCCACTGCAAATGCATTCGCAGATGGGGAAAATATCGGGAAGGCCATCTCAAGCGCCAGTGCGTTTGCAAATGCTAATCATCCTATCGAGAGATCGGACGTCCTTGATCGACCGAGTGATCGGGAGAAAGACACTGAATACAAAGCTGGTAATCATCGAGACGGAACTTCTTCATGCGATCAACATATTGCGAATGCAGGACACGACGAATTCGTTAACAATGAGAATCCCACTTCAGGAAGTATTGGTTTAACTAATTCCGCAACTGTCTGTCATCCGGGTGATTCAAATTGCCGGAATTCGAAAAATGACCATAGCGTTTCGAAACCTCATCCAACATACAACGAAAATCCTGGATTAACTTCGGGGTCATCACAACCATTGCCAGATCGTGATCAGGTTGGTTGGGGAGGTAACACTGCCAATCCTGGATCTCCGTGCGCTAATGGAAGTTCGAAATGTCCAACAGGCCATTTTCCAAATCCAGATCGGACTTACGCCGGACATGTTGAATTTCCGGCTAATTCGGAAAAACCTGCACATGAGCCGAGCCTTTTGAAACCACAACTTACGAAAGAAGGATATCCCGATTCATCTGCTGTTTCAACACAACCCGCGCCAAATTTAAACAGTGGCTGGGGAGGTAATGCTGCCCATTCAGAACCTCGTCCATGCACTTATGGCAGTCCTCAGTGTGCGGAAAGTAACCCTCATGTTTCGAACCCGGATCAGTCGCACCATCAACATGCCGAGTTGCCAGCAGGTATAAAGGGAAGGCCAGTTACTAAGCCGGTTGTTTCGAATCCTTATCCATCGTATAACGAACATCCTGATTTATCTACTGGCTCATCACAACCGTTGCCAAAACCCGGTAGTGGCTTGGGAGGCAGTACTGGCAATCCAGGATCTTCTCCTTGCGCTTTTGGAGCTCAAAAATGTTCTGGAGGTCAGCCGAATATTCCACATCCAAATCAACCGCATGACAAACATGTTGAGTTGACCACTGATTCAGCAAAGCCTGTGACTAAACCGAGTGTTCCGAAGCCATATCCACCGTATAACGAACATCCTGATTTATCGGCCGGCTCATCACAACCGTTGCCGAAACCCGGTAGTAACTGGGGAGGTAATACTGGCAATCCAGGATCTTCTCCTTGCGCTTTTGGAGATAAAAAATGTTTAGGAGGTCAGACGGATATTCCGCATCCAAATCAACCGCATGACAAGCATGTTGAGTTGACCACTGATTCAGCAAAGCCTGTTACTAAGCCGAGTGTTTCGAATCCTTATCCATCGTATAACGAACATCCTGATTTATCTACTGGCTCATCACAACCGTTGCCAAAACCCGGTAGTGGCTGGGGAGGCAGTACTGGCAATCCAGGATCTTCTCCTTGCGCTTTTGGAGATCGGAAGTGTTTAGGAGGTCAGCCGGATATTCCGCATCCAAATCAACCGCATGACAAGCATGTTGAGTTGACCACCGATTCAGCAAAGCCTGGGACTAGGCCGAGTGTCTCGAAGCCATATCCACCGTATAACGAACATCCTGATTTATCGGCCGGCTCATCACAACCGTTGCCGAAACCCGGTAGTAACTGGGGAGGCAGTACTGGCAATCCAGGATCTTCTCCTTGCGCTTTTGGAGATCAAAAATGTTCTGAAGGTCAGCCGAATATTCCACATCCAAATCAACCGCATGACAAACATGTTGAGTTGACCACTGATTCAGAAAAGCCTGTGACGAAACCGAGTGTTCCGAAGCCATATCCACCGTATAACGAACATCCTGATTTATCGGCCGGCTCATCACAACCGTTGCCGAAACCCGGTAGTGGCTGGGGAGGTAATATTGCCAAGCCAGAATCTTTTCCTTGCACTTCTGGAGATCGAAAATGTTCAAGAGGTCAGACGGATATTCCGCATCCAAATCAACCGCATGACAAGCATGTTGAGTCAACCACTGATTCAGAAAAGCCTATGAATACGCCGAGTGTCTCGAATCCTTATCCATCGTATAACGAACATCCTGATTTGACTGCTGGCTCATCACAACCATTACCAAACCTCGATGGTGGCTATGGAGGTCACAAGTCAATCATACCAACAGGAGGAAAAGACGATGTGCAGGGGGGATATCAGCATATACCATTCAACAAAAATCCTGAGGTACCAAGTGGCTCATCATACCCGTCAGGAAACTTTAACAATGATTGCGGTGGCAATTCTGCTACGACAGGATCCAGGCCATGTACTTCTGGATCTTCCGGAAATAAACCTGGAACCTCAAATCCGTTTCTCAATGGTGAAATAGACGTGTCGGAAATCCAGAAAGCTGTAAAATCTGATAGCAGCAGCTATGAATCGTCAGGAACCAAGCCGAACCCCTTAAATCCGTTTTTAAACCCTCATAGTCAACATCCAACATCATCGACTGGTGGTAGCCACTCTTTGGGAAATCCTAATTACAGCAATAAAGCAGGACCTTCCACTCAATATCCTGAAAGCAAACCTAATCCTTTGAATCCTTTCTTAAATGGTCACAGTCCACATTCGCGAATACCGACTGGTAGTACACATCACTCGGAAAGTCCCAATAACAGTGATCAACCTTTCGATAAAAATCCTGAAAGCAACCCCAATCCCCTAAATCCTTTTTTAAATGGTCACAGCCAACATGCATCAACACCGACTGGTAATACACATCCTGAAAGCAAATCCAATCCTTCGAATTCATTCCTAGATCCGCACAATCAACATCCATCACCATCAACTGCTGGTAAAGATCGTTTCGAAAATCAAAATGGTAGCGACGAACTTGGGCCTTCGAATCATTATCCAAACGGTCAGCAAAACCCCTTGAATCCTATTTCAACGCATCGTGGAAGTGACGAAGTTGAGGCATGTTCGTATGGTTCCTGTAAACACACAGGCCTCAATGCAGGAAATGATGGGGTGAATTCAGACGCCGATGAGATTGGGAATAAAAAGACGCCTGGCAGACCACGTGATGGAGTTAAAACCTATCGACCAAGCGTCAAAGGACATTCTGCTCATAGATCACAAGGTTCACCGTCCATTAAAGATCATGGCTCTGGTCGTGGAGATGAAGCTTCGGCTGATGGTAATGCATCTTGGGATGCTTATAGTAAAGCCCACGCCAGCGCGAGTGCCAACGCAGGTATGTTGATGGCTCAGCAATATTATCTCCACTCTGTGGGAAATCATTCTTTAAATTGATATACTTATTTTGGAAGTTATTGGAAAATACGTTATGTTTAGTCATTTCCTGTTCAACTCTTTTTTTCGCACACCGTTTGGTACCGTGTTTTATGATGATACTTCAAGAATGAAAGTTCATACATGATTATTTTCAATTGCATTCCCATTAAATAATGAGTAATCAAGACAATTCTCAAATATATCGCCATATTTTATAATTAATTAATTAGTGCGGTATTACTTTTCAAACTTATAGGTGGTAACGGCAGCGCTCATGCAAAAAGTCAAGCATACAGTAGCGCTAATGCCTCAGGTTGGAGCAATAGCTGGGCATCTAGCAGTGCAAGCGCGAGCGCTTCCGCTTCTTCGAGCAGTTGGCATTAGGATTACTTAGCCGACGATTCAACATGACGTGCTACACATTTTTGTCGGTCTCCTCCGCTCCATGATGCCTCAGTCAGTCCAGAATATAATTTAAGTCATACGAAATATGTGGTATATAACTGCAAGGAAAATAATTGTATTTTTCAAATCAATGCCATCTAACAAGGGTTTGTCGACATTTTGGATAAAAGCGAAGCGGAAAATTATAACCGAGATACTTATTTATAACTATTAATAATTTTTGTATCACAGTTTACAATAATCATAATATGTGTAAAAAAAATACCTGATTTAAATTATGAATATCATTTTATCGCTCGCTAGGAGAATATTGAGAATATATATTTATCGTTCACCCGTTATGATGGAAATCTTTCGCACTACAACGATTCATTAGTCGAAAGTTGATAATAGAATTTGTGTATTTGCTTATTGGTCGGCGCAAAACGTATAAAAGGATGACTTCATGTGGACTGTTTCAGTCTTTGATGAGGACAATCAGAGGCTTCACTAACAGCATCATGAAGATCGTTTCAATACTTTTTCTTCTTCTGGTTGCTATGCTCTACTTTTGCGAAGCTCGAGGTACAACTGCTTATATCTGATTTCAATTAATACTCTGAACTTTAAAAAACTCAACATGATACACACATATATGTATAATTCGGGATAGATTTTAAAAAAGCGTGTCGCTTGGGATTTTGCGGCATTCAAATTATAAAATATGATTAACTATTGTCAACTAAAAATCACTGAAATGAGAAAAAAAATTTCATCGCACTCAATGTTTTTGAATTCTCCTCTTACTTCGTTAAGGTGACCGTTTTGCAATTTTTCCTCAATCTTCCCAATATTTCGTTGTTGGCACTGTTTTACAGAGCTTTTTTTTTTCTTTTTTTTTTTTTCTTTTCTTTTCGATTCGAACAGTCGAATCGACAATATGTTCACGGTGTTAGAAACACGTCGGCTTCAATTTACTTGCGAGAACTGCTTCAGCCATTACTGCCCTCTAGCGGCTTTATGCGAAACACCGTTCCGTCGTTACTCTGCCGATATATGCTACATGACGTACTGATACCGTGCGGGTTCTATTCAACACTCAGAAATCAGAAATAATACCGCGTAAGCGACCAATTACAGGTAGTGGACGAGCAGTCGGTGGGGGTCTAGGATTCGGCGGAGGACGAGGTGGATTTTACGGGGGCGGATTCGGACGAGGGGGATTCGGAAGAGGTGGATTTGGACGAGGAGGATTCGGAAGAGGAAGATTCGGAAAACCAGGATTTGGACGTGGAAGATATGGAGGACCGAGATATGGACTTGGCGGATTTGGAGGGGTTTTCTGGATACGCCGCAGAGGAGGCGGTAGGTCTCCTTTTAGATACCTCCTCGAACGCCCAATAAAATTCCCTGGTTAACGCTGATAATTTTTTTAGGCATTTTCCTTGGATGAAGAATGACGGAAAAGCGTAGACTAATCGCAATGTAAACAAATAAAAATTAGAAAAACCTATTCATATAAGTTACCTAACGCTGATAATTTTTTTTAGGCGTATCCTTGGATGAAGAATGACGAAAATGCGTAGATTAATTGCAAGATGAACAAATAAAAATTAGAAAAACGTATTCATATAAGCTGTGCAGATTCGACTGAATTCGCCTAAGACCCATTAATCCGAAAGAAAATCAATCGTTCGCGCTGGTCTTTCGACACTTGTTACATTTTTCATGGCGATTCGCTATGAATTATATCGAATAATCTTTAATCGCTTCATGTATCGCTTGGCAAATGTGGCATTGTCATGGCGCGTTGTTAATAGCATAATTTGCGCTATGTTAGAGTGAGTTCTCGGTAGTGGTACACAATCCAAGATTACTTTTAAGGTCTATACTGGCTGTTGTAAAAGACTCTCGACTATTGCAGAAGTAGAAACTGTATGTTTTTTCTGCGTAAGCGCTAATGTGCAGCCAATTGATCAGGGGCGTTAATTATACAGTACAACCCCATTTGATTTCCGACTGCAGGACTCAGAGCATCAACAACAATATTCACGGTTCTAGAAATATTGATTTTGTATAATAATAATTGCGAATCTTGATGAAAAAATTAATTAAAAAAAACTTTTCCACAAATTACATAACCTGGATTTTTTTCACACGAAAATGACTTTAAAATTTTGATACAAAATGCCGAAAAAAATTTCGACATTTTCCGTAATATTAAGAAAATAATTTTTTATTGAAAAAATAGTTAGTTTGACGAGGGACTTGCTCAACCATTTTTTTTTCGTTTTTATGTATTTGTTGATAACATTTTGGAACCATTATTATGCG
This sequence comes from Tromatobia lineatoria, assembly GCA_949699805.1. NCBI lineage: Eukaryota > Metazoa > Arthropoda > Insecta > Hymenoptera > Ichneumonidae > Tromatobia > Tromatobia lineatoria. Next base: position 560,950 of record OX453046.1, on the reverse strand, counting down.
AAACCAATCTCTTTCAGCACCTTCAGCTTTAGCTAAATTTTTTCAGATTTTCATCCTAACAAGAAGAGTTAAAAATTCTCTCCGAGACGTTTGCGGAGTTTGTATCGCTCGTACATCCTTAAGAATATCATATAATTATACTGCAGACCCAAACAACACATTCAGGAGATTTTTTCTCGACAACGACTTGAGAAACAATGATCGAGGTTACACTGTAAATTCGATGAATGGCCGTTGACGACGAATAACATCTTTGCATAGAAAACATATGCATACACTGTGATTTTCATGAAAATCATGAAACTTAGTTAAGAAAGCACAGCTGTTGTTTTTTACCACTGACATTCAGAAAAATTATCGTACTCGAATCTCGACTTATTATTCCATTTTACTTCAATGACACGATTTATACAATTTTAGTTATTATTTTACTCGGTACGGATAAGTTGAATTATTGCAACGATAACCATTTCGTTACCACAAACAGTTTTCTCACTGTGTACGATAATTACAATAAGTAAAAATAAAAAATGTTCAAGAAAACGTATTATTTTATTTTATCTATGATTAATGTAAGTTTTCAGTGAGGTATCGACAAATTTGCGAGGGCGTGCATATTTCACGATCACCCGTTATAAAGAAAATCTTTTGCCTCGCGGAAATCATTAGAGGCGGAATTCAATAATATAATTTGTGTATTTGCGCATTGGTTACAAACAAGGTATAAAAGGATGAGTTTGCGTGTGGTGTACCGCAGTCCTTCTTGAGACGAATAGTTCTTTCGCGTAAAAACAACATGAAGATCATCGCAGTAATATTTTTCGTTCTCGCTGCTTTGCTTGCTTTTTGCGAGGGTCAAGGTATGCCTTTAATCTCCACTTTTCTTACACGAAATCAGAGGTCGCAGTCACTTTAAAAAAGTAATAAGAAAAAAAGGTCCCAGTCACTCAAAAAAAAGTAATGAGAGGAAAAATTTGTATATGATACGCTTCTTTTAAAAAAATCTTAAATTAAAACCTTCTCAAATACTATAAAAAGCATTATAATGATGCAATTTTGTAAAGACAGAACACTAAAATGGTGTGAGGTGAAAAGTAACATTTTTTACTTGTAAGTTCAAATGGAACCTTTCAACAAATTGTAGTGTTTGATGTCTTATCTTATCCGTCGAACAATCCATTCTATGCTATGATTTTAAACGTATAAAATAATCTTTCTTTGTTAAAAAATCGGAAAACAATTGACTACACTAAATGTAATTTTTACTGCTGTTTCATTATATCTATCTCTATGAGCAGTATGTCCGTCAGTTTGGACCTCCGCATGAAGGCTGTCTTTGTAAAAAATTTAAAATAATGAGAAAAAATATGCAAATTACTACTTAGCATTCTTGTTGCAAATAAACTTTAATACTCGGATTTTAGCGAAATCTTATTCATCAAGCACCAGTAATACCGACGAAAAATTTCAATTCCTGAATAATCGGAAACCTTCTCTCTATTCTCACTGAATTATGTATCTAGCATTATTGAATATTATTTCGATTGAGTACCAAATTTGGATTCACTAATTAATTTTTTGCAAAAGTTACAGCAATAAAGTCAATTCTATATTTCTGCATATATTTTGTCGAAAATTGCAAGAATCCAGTGCTTCTTTACGTGTGTGACAAATTTCAATACAATCAGTTAAATGGTTTTTGAGTTGAAGGTGTTTGAAATTTCGAAGCCCAGCAACGACACATAGACTCACACACATTTTTGTCCAAGCCATTTTTCTCGATTTTATGGACTATCCTCAGTGTTCTCACATGAAAATCTTGTGAAGCAAATTTTTATATAAAAAAGATTTCTCTACAAGAAAGCAAAATAAGCAAAACTACAAGAGTGACTATTAATAGGCTATGGGCGCGGAAACGGAAACCAAATGCGTGGAGGATATGGACAGCAAGGCAATGGACGAATGGGATATGGAGGAATGGGATACGGACAGCCCAATAATTACCTGGGAGGTGGAATGATGGGCGGCAGAGGCGGTAATTATTATTCGTTAAAAATTTGTTTTTAATCGCTTGGCGTCGGGTCGCCACCGCGTCTCCTGCTTTGAGACAATTTTTAATATGCTTCATTGATTCGATACCTGTGTTAATGCTAATAATTCTTTTTTTTTCAGGCTACGGCCGTGGATAGCAAGACACGCTCCTCGAACATGGATATAGACTTGGCCGCGAAAAAAGTGTAGTATTAATATCAATTCGATGGAAAAATAAAGCTATTATTTCTAATCTAATCTACAAAATAAATGCACACCAGTTCATTCAGTCACGTTCAAACCTAAGAGAATTAACATCTTATAAGTAACTCAGCGAAAAAATACAATTGAAAACCTTTGAATGATACACTCTCTAATCAGACTTAAAATATTCGTTAATGTACCGAATATTGTTGAGAATTCAAAAAAAGGATCCCTCATCTCGAATAGTCGGTTTTTATGTTTATTTATGTAAAAATCATAATTCATGTTCAACTTTTTGTTGCAATAGTCTTATAGGAAAGTACAGACTTACCGCCAGTAAGAAACACGTAGTCTCACGCCATTTTTCGCTGGAGTTTGAGCTTGCAGAAAATATCGCCCGTCCAGCCGGGCAGCCAATCGCGATCTCCTTAATTCGAACGAAAAACACTGCTTGAAGCGTTAGACATAGTTTGGTTGGAATTACCAACCGCCAAAAGTGGTTGGTTGTTTCTGACACACGATAACTCACTATTGTCATATATTCTACTATGCGCGTTTGTTGCCACGCACGTTACGTTACGTTACGTGGTTCCTACAACTACACCTTTTTCTCCGTGAAGGGCAAAGCGAGCATTTAACGGCGCTCGCATATATACAGTGGAGATAATAGTACATAAACCCACCACGAAAAAATTCTGTGCCTTAATTAAATCCAATTTTTTTCTGCGATTCGGGTCCTTCATCTTCAGAATTTCCAACTATTGCTTCGCCACACATTTATCCACTTCTTATTACTTTTTCGTCTATTTAATTGTTCTTATATTAGCATGACATCGCTGTTTGATGACCGTCCGATGTCAGCAACGTAATTTTGGGCCAGTCGATTATTTAGTCAAGCGATGTTATTTATCAACGGCCAAAAACTGTGTCTCGACGTTTTTGTTAAATCGCCATCTTTGTTTTCTTTCCGATAAAGCGTCCTCTATGAAGAAGTCGAACTCGATAAACGTACTTCCTCACAGCTTTGTGAAAAATATAATAATAATAAGGAAGCCATTTGCGAAGTTCTACTTCGCAGTTTATTTTGGTCGACAAGCAATAAAAATACAGAGAGTGTCGGAATAAAGTAATTTTTTTAGCTCATCCGTTTTGCCTCGCGTTCTCCTAAAACACATTAAATAGCGTGTTTTTTCGAATAGTGACATCCGTCGCGTTGGGACAAACGTTAATAGGTTTTTTCTGGAAATGCCAGCATGAGAAAAGTGTAAAAATGATATGCGAGTATGCATATTAGACGCGGTATTTCAGTTAGAGCGGCTAGAGACCTCGGCGACTCATTGACTAGGCGGCTAATTATATAGTATGTATATATTGTCGCAGGAAATCCCAAACGCCGCTGGGCAGATTGTCCGACAATTCTCGAGGTCTATATGCCGCGTGACGTCGTGCGTCTACAATCGGTCAGTTCTCTGTTCGTCGTCGACTGAAATATTGACAAAGCGTCAACTGAAAATCTTTCGTGCTACATGAAATCGTCGCTACGACCGCGAGTCTTCTTGAAATAATTATTCTGGGAACTCGCGTGATGCACGTCTTCTTGCGTTGGAGTTTCCCCAGTTTGGTAAACGTTGTTTTCAAATGTTTCGGTTAAGCCCAAGAGAATCTTCTACTTAAGGAAAATAGGGAAATATTGATCACAATGAAAAAAACATATCACCGAAATCAATGAGTATTCCTAATGATCGAATAAAATAATTGCGTTGTTACCTTTCGAAAGATTATGTATTAAAAACTATCGTGTAAATTGTGATTTAGTAATATAAATTATGTCATTTAGTATTTTAAAAAACCAGCTCTTCAGCCTTATTTTTTAATGGCTGTTAAAGACGTTTGCACGCGACAGTAGATCTTTTTTTTTATTGAATAACAATTGTACCGTTTTAAAAAACTGGCCATTCGCTTTTGGCAATGCTAATTTTTTTCTCACATTTTTCGTACTCTGTAGGGAAAATAAAAGTGTTTTCTGAGGGTTCCTATTTATTTTGGACAAATTTGCGTTTACTGAACAATGACTCACTTTACTTCAATGTTTTGAATGCAAAGTTCTTATTAAAACCTACTGCAATTAAATCATTCATGTTGTTGTGATAAGCTATGTGATATAATGTTAATGTCAGTCGGACACTTAGCTCAGACACCGTGAAGCGAACCTGAAACTGTTTTGATGTACCCAAGTGTTAAGCAGTTTCCCTGAGTCGCATTGCCTTTAAATGATATATTAGGCATTTCACGTTACTTCGATCCCCCAAATTTCCGAATTCCTATAAACATTCCGGAAATGAGTAAGTTTGAAGTACACGATAAATAAAATTCAGAAATTTCCAAGCCTTTTCAAGCGTGTAAAATTTCTATTTTTACTTCTTTCGACGATATTTCTGTAACGATTGGTCGTAGGAATGTAAAAAAAAAAAAAAATTCGTAGAAAATAAGATCCATTGTTTGTGGGCACTGGAATACGTTCTTTCAAATTATTTAATGATTCGTTGTGCATGAACACACTTCTACAGACAAAATTAGATCCATCGAACACTTAAATTGGTTCATGAGTTAGGTTATTGGAAATAAACTAAACGAAAATTATCCCATTGAAAAAAAAAAGTTCATCAATGAATTTTTATGCAAATCGATAACTACTAATCGTTCTCTGGGCTAAGTATACATGATATTTATACAAATCACCTTTTACGATTTTCATCAGGTGCATTAAGCATTTAAAAATCGTGTACGAAGATTTGCCATTGATTTGAATTTGAGAGTCGTTACCAATCCTCCTTAAATTTGTATCTCATTCTTGATAGTACTTTTTAATCAAGTTGTCTATTCGACGGATACAATAATAAGGAAAATATCCAGCAACGCGTAGTCGTCCTTGCCTGAGCCTCTTTCATACGAGCGAGGAAGCGTATGTGAGCGGCTGCGACGGTGGAATGAGATTATGCTGTCACAACTAAAACCCCCACAAGGGCAAGCTCTCCCCACTGGTACGAGCGAGTCACCGAAAACTTTAATTGCCTACCGTTGAAGTCACATAGAGAAAGAGAATATCGGGCGTGGAACGAAAACACGGGCCGACGCCGCGTCTTTAGCGATTCTCATGGCCCTGCATGCTTTCTCGTATAAAACTGGAGGACATCGGTGATGTTACAACAGTTCCATGTTCTCACGTTGAGCTCACCATCCACCTTAAATAACGAGCAGCGGCTCGAGCCTCGCGACTATCGCCACTCAATATTCGACATCCGATTTTTCACATTTTCTCCCACTCCAGAGTGACCGACTATTCGAAATCGAGTTAGGATTTCGTACACACAAGTTCTACGCATAAGGAAGTGCAATGTTTAAAATTGGAACATTAGTTTTATTGTTGACTGGCGCTGGTAAGTTACTAATCATGCTTTTCGTGTTTTAATTTATGTACATTTCATATTATAATTTATCATCATTCCGTAAGAGAGGATTAACATTGTTGGGATGAAGTCAATTAATAATTTCGTAAATTACACAGATTCAGAAAAGTAATGTACACACGTGAATAAAATAAAAAACGTTCAATTAATTTTCGTCCAATTCTTTAGGTCGAAGACAAATTTATTTATCTGATCTATAGCCGTATACATGTTATACATGTATCTATATATATAAGAGACCATGAGGCAAAACGAAAAACCTAAGCAAAAAATGACTTTATCACAATATCCAGGGTGATTTTTACTACTATGGTCCCAAAAACAAATTGCTTCGAATTGTTTTTATCAGCGTTGATTTTTTAATGAAATTGGGTTTCTAGATAATTTTTACATACCAGAAAAAAATATCGCCCGAAACGAAATGGGGAAATCTCAAATTACTTTCTAAATATTGGCACCTTGCTTCTGCAGTCAGTTAAAGATTCAATGCCAACACCGTGAAGGCTAGTCACACATCTTTTGCGTTGGGGTCAATGAATTCGATAAATTTAAATATAGGTGCGACTCTTGTAAATAGAAAAAATTTGTACGTATCAATCTACTACAATTTTGGCTGAACAGTTCCATATCGCATAAAAATTATTAGTTGAAATCGAATTTCAAACGTTATTTGTTAAAAATTGATTGCAAATTTTGTTTGTTAAAATGAAATCTCAAACGTTTGTGTTGAAATCACATTTTAATAGTGTTGAGATTAAATTCAAAAAGTTATTTGACAAAATTAAATTTTAATGGTTAATTCTTGAAATTAAATATTTAAACTCGAGTAGGATTTTTTAAAGTCAATTCTTTGTAGAGTTACTTTGATTTTTTCGTCGAATTGTGTCGTTGAAACTCAATTTTCAACAAATGTCGGGGAGTCTCGTTTTGCCTCTTGGATTTTGCCTGAATGAATCTTCGGTTTTGCTTCGACGTTTCGTTTTGACTCGGGTACCCCTATATAATACATACACTTTTCTTAAATGACATTCTTCGATTTTCATTAGAATTCTTTAGTTTTTAGCGATGGTTTCCTCTTCCCGGACGAAGTGTATTCCAAAGCGAACAGCGAATCGGGGTACGGTGAAGGCAATGACCGGAGCAATTTGAATCCGTATGGCCACAGTTACACCGGTCAAGGTAATGAGGCTTACAAATGTACCCGATATGTGTTGGTGAAAGGATTTCGCTATTCATGTTGTTGTCGTTGTAGGTCACCGGCAAATGTTCGGTCGCCATGATGGACACCGACCGGCATTCAACACGCATTATAATGGACATCGAGGCGAGTTGATATCTGGGTAAGTTACGAGTTCACTATGTGTTGTCAAAGGTATATTCTTCATACTATGATTGCCCAGCGAAGATCGTAGAAATATTTCAGTTCTACAAAATCCAATTTTACACATCGCCGTCTCTGCGTCTTTACCGATGCTGATAATCACCTGCTCTGCACATTATCTACTCTACACCATCGACTTTATACCATCGCCTCTATACCAACGAATGCACACTTTTGAGCTTTCAACTAAATTGATTATTGAAGCGGTATTCCAATATTTTTTCTGTAACAGACTCGACAAACATCACGGTGGACCTTTTCCTCATGGAAGTCGGCAAAATCGGGGGCCGTCCTATGGTGGTATCGTTAGCCAAAGTCATGCAAACGCTCAGTCAAGTGGTTTTGGATCTCAGGCAAATTCTCAAAGTGGATCACTATCCTTCAACGGCGGGTCACAGAGCAATTCCGGGGCTCAAGCGCAATCGCAAGGATACCAGATGTATCCATTTGGGCCGAGTGGCGGTGGTGGATTCGGTGCATCGAGTGCCTCGAGTGCAGCTTCAGCGACTGCAGGAATCGTCGACGGTGTCGCGACAGCCAGCGCTGCTGCGGCCGCAGCATCCGCCTCTTCCGGTAATGGAGGTTCGTCGTCTTCGTCTTCTTCGTCATCCTCCGCGGCAGGTGGAAATAACGGTGGATTCGGTAATGGCCAAAATCCGCCTTGGTTCTTCAGAACTCGAGTCGCCGGTGAAGATGGTGATAGTAATGCAGAAAACGCTAACGCTGCTCCGGCTGGCGATGACAAATTAATATTTTCTCAGAAATAAAAAGATGTTCTTCAAATTTTTGTTAAGTTAATTACTACTCTGTCCATTACAAACGTTTTTCCTGTTGTTATATCATCTTGGAAATTTAATTACCCAACATCAAATACTGGAACATTTATTTACGTCACTTCAATTCGATTAAGTGGCACCTTGTGATAGATAGAATTGAAAATTCAATATGTGACATAATTTCAGTGTTAAAATTTGACGATTTGATTCGTATCATGAGTTTTCCAATATTTACAACTTTCTAATCAATTTGCTTGAAGTCGTCAGTGAATATCGTGCTAAACACTCCGTGAAAATAGCTTTCTTGGTTTTATTAAAAATATATCATATATTGAATTCGGTTTTTTTGTCGGAGTTTGATCTTCCATCATATACGGAGTTGAAAAAAAAATCATTTCCAAAATGAGTGAATAAAAAAATCGGAAAAAATTCACAGAGCGTACTTCTGACTAGTACTAACATTCGGCCAATCACCAAATGTTGGGCAACGGGCGAAGGTAAGCGTTCATAGACTAGTAGTGTTCCCCATAAATTTAAAAATACAGAGTAAACCGACTATTCGAGAAAGATAGTATATTACGACCCTAGGCCAGAAAGTTGGATTTCCTGGCCGCATATGATGTAGTGGCCGAGGCGAAGCCGAGGCCACTACATAACATGCGGCCAGGGGATCCAACTTGCTGGCCGTGGGTCGTATACTATTTTTCTTCATCCCCGACCGAAAGTACCGGCGGGGGGGGGGGGGGGGGGCGGAGGCCCGCCCGACTTTTGCAAATCCGAGGCGAAGCCGAGGTTCTTGCTGGTCGGGGCGGGCATTAAAAAGACATAAAATATCATACAGTCATACATTATTTTTTTTTTACGCGTCATTTTCCTTACATTATTAGATTAGCTAAAGAAATTCACTGAGGAAAGATAAAATAAAAGTAATGGAAAAACAGTCACTTTGTAAAATTCACTTTTAGGTTAGCTCAAGAAATGAACTGAAGAACGATAAAACAAAAGTAATGAAATAGCAGTCACTTTGTGAAATTCACTTTCAGGTTAGCTAAAGAAATTAATTAACTGAAGAAAGTAATGAAACGAAACTCAAAGCACGCGCAAGCAAATGACACCAAACATAAACAATAATAACCGGAGATGGAAGAACAATAGAGAGAGAGAGAGAGAGGGAGAGAGCGGGAGCTACCAAAGTCGGCCACAAAAGTCGCTGTTCCCGGCCGCAAACGCGGCCCGGAAGCCGGTACTTTCGGTTCGGGGAGCAAGAAAAAACCATTTTCCAAAGGCCAAGTCACAAAATTAAAGTAGTGCTTCACCGAGTTCCACACACATTTGACATGTTCGAAACATTATCAAAGTTTCTGGATGTCTTGTTCGAATATCTATATAAAAATACCTGCAAGAAAACGGCATTAGAACGGAATACCTAATGCAATAATATTTGATTTGTCAGTCAATTGTAACACCGAAAATTTAATTACCAATCTGCTACTAAGGCGGAACTTACTGAGCTGAAATCGTATTACTAACTTTATTCGATCAATGGGTTCGACCAATAAATACGCGCACAAAATTTCCAATGAAATTTTTATTACTTGGTTCTCGTTGTGGTATTAGACATAACACTTATGTCATTGTGTAACACACGAAGCTTGATACATCGTTGCAAGTGCGTTTTATATAAATAACAAATCCGTTGTCGAGGTAATTTCTGATTCTACCTATTATACAACTCTTTCGGACTATCATTGAAAGAATGATTCTTTGTATATTTTGGGGCTATTGTTTCCAGATAATTATGAAAAGTAACCTTGACGGTATTGATTAATACATCAAAATGATCACCGATTCGCTGTTTCGAACGTTATATAAAAAGATACACTCAGTATGAGTGTATCCCTCAACCCTAGTTATTCCACATGGAAATGAAAAAAGGAAATCATAGTGAAATACTGTTAAAAGTCACAAATTCTTGTAAATCTATGGACATGTTCACGCTCGTTGTCGCAACTTGTACATCACTCATTCTTACAGTGGAATAATATAACAAAAAAAGCTGCCTGTGAGTATGGAGTGCCAATCTTGACGCGTGCTTATTTGTTGTTTGTTTCGTTATTGTAATTATACGTGTTGGTAATTCGATCGCATATCTACGAACGGCACTCGCACCAAATATAAATCTAATTTCTCAATTACTTTCTATATGTATATATATTAACGGTGAAAAAAAAAAACATTAAAATAATTCTTTCGTCGAGTTACACTATATACGTTTTGAATTAATTCATATAGGATACGAATGAGATACCGAATAAACGCACTGCAGTTTTTTCTTTCATATTTATGGAAATGAGGAAAATAATTTATGTAGCTGAATAAAGAATTACATTCATTAGTCAGAATTAGCTTATATTCCTATGTAGATATGTTGTACTAAGTGTGTATGATATGATTTCATTTCTACCAGTCTTAAATGCGGATGTATACATGCAAAAAAAAATTGACGTAAAAACAAGAACTGTTAAAAATCGTGAAAGTTTTTTTTGTTTCTTCTTTTCCGGAAGATCATTACAACCATTTTTGTGATACAAAACCGGGTTTACCTAATGGACAGTCTTGACAAGTGTAAATAATTTGTCTAAAACGCTATTTTATAAAAGTGCTAAAAATGATCAACAAAATTATTGTCCACAAATGGGCATAACTTGATATATTAATTAGATGTATACATTCAATATATATCCAATCGAATATGTATACTTTCACAACGCCACGAACTTCAGACGAACTGCAGATTAATTTCCGACGTAACGTCATTTTCATTTTCGGTAAATCAGTCGTATTTAAAAATCTAAACAAATGCTTAAGATAGTTCTTTTATACGCATCAAAAGTGGCAAAGCTGCGCTCAATTGTTTTTTTAAATTGAATTTTTTTGTATTATCAATTCTCAAGTTAATTTTGTAATTTTTGTAATTGTTATGCCGGAAAGTTGTTAGCATATTCACGGAAATCAGAACATTTTATAAATCAACTTTTCAGAAAACATTGATTTTACCCCATAAACTGCTATTTTCTACGAATATATATAAATTTTAAATCGGAAAATCCGATATTACTCTGAAACTCTAAGAAAATTATAAAGTCAACAATTTTAGAAAAACTTACAGAACACCTTTTTTCGAAAACTTTCTATGAAAGCAAAAATAAAATCAAGACTATCTTTATCTTATTTTTCGATATTATGATTATTAAAAATTAATGTTTTAAACATCGTGATGAAAATAAATTTTTTTTTTTTTCGATTTTGCTCTTCTCGCGAAAAAATACATGAATTTGTGTGGCATCTTTAAACAGGATTCGAAATATGTTTAAACTAGCATTTTTTAGTAGCTCTTGAGATTATAAAAAAAGCCTGGTTATCCAATAGGTCGGAGATAACTCCTAGAATATTTCCTAATATTCGTACATTGCGTGCCAAGCGCTTGCAAATCATTTACCAACACCGCTAAAGAACTATCTTAAGATGAAACGTACAACTATTAGCAATTTCCCAAAAACGACCCTCTGCGAGTAAAAAAAAATTATAGAAATTATCGTTAAAGTAATGCAGAGTGAATGACACTCTTTATTTTGAAACATGAACAAAAGATTATCGATTTATTAATCTTACTTTACGATACTAGTGCGATAAAACTTCTCGAAATTTTATTTCACGGAGTATGAAAATGTAAAGCTAGGCGCGCGAAGCTTGCGTAAAACCACGTTTCTTGGACCGAGTGTAATCAAGAAATTTATAGCATCGCAAGGTCGACAATCAACGGAAGATTTCTGTTATTGCTAAGTTATGATACACATGAAAGTCGTTCCTGTTCGCTAATTATTTCCATTGAAGTGCGAAGTTTTAATTACTCCGAATTGCTTCTAATGAAATATGAATTGCGTTTTCCAAGCGTCTGCTATCTACCTCAAAATCCTTGGGTGACGTATATCAAATCTATGAGCGAACAATAAGGATATCATGAAAACGTTTGGTAGACGGTGATTCAACGGAAAAGATTAGTCGATGAGAATTGTTGCGAATTTTTCTCGTTCCCGCTGAATGACCAAGGCCGCAAATTTGATTTTTCGAAGCTCTGTGTACCGCAGCGAAACAGCCGTGGTAGTGTGGACGTATTCTCTTTGATTACACTTTTTTAACCATTGAAATACGCGATTCAATAGTTTTCTTTTCGGCTAAAATTCACTGGAATATAGCTCTGCTGAGTCGCGCTCCTTATCACTTCCATCCACCTGCGGAATACATTTTTTTATTAATTTTCATAGGTACAAATCTGTTTATTATTATTATCGTTAACTCCTTTGGGCATCGCAAAAATCCAATTTATCTAATTTACGATAATGAAAATACCGTCGACAGTTTGCTCTAGAGAATTCAATAAAGTGACAATAATTACCGTCCAAACGTAAAATCACTCTCCGCCCTGAAGAAATAAACATGATTCTTGAACTGCAACTTGAAGACAAAGTCTTTGCTGATAGCATCCTTTTCCGACGGCGTTGAAACTGCATAACCGAGTAGCGGTAAACTCGCCAGTGGAAAATCGTCTTGGTGCGATTTATAGAAGAACAAGCAGAAATTCGTGAAAACTACCCAAAGTTTTTGCCAACCATTGCTGTTCTTGAATTTTCGGAGAAGAAATCCACTTAATTGATTCTGGAATTCCAAATTTGCAGATTAGACGTAAAGTTGAATTAGAAACGATTGAATACTTTATTCGAGACTTGCCTGAAACGCGCGGAGTTGATCACTATAACTTATGCTGGTGTTTCGATGCCAACACACGTGTACGGTCGTGTTGCTACGTTGAGATGCTTTTGCCCCACCACAATTCGTTCTGTCGACTTCTGGACCTACGCCAGATCCAATTTCATCAGTTGAACCTGAATATTCCGTTTTTTATTGATTATTTGAACAATTGACTAATGCTTTCACGCAGCTTTATTAATTATCGAAACATAGGGCATATCATTCGATTTAATCAAAAGCCTATCGTTTCGGAACGATGTTTTCAATCGATTTACTTACTTGTTTACGGCTTCTTGAGATAAATAGTAAATTATAAATTCATCGAAAATGCGCGGTTGCACAGAAGAAGTTTTTTTTCGGAGTAAGTGTAACAATTTTAAATAGAGGCAGAATTCGTAAAAAACCATTGAGTCAAGTGGTAAAAACAAAATTACACCGACACCGTAAGTACTAATGTCAGGCGACATTCAACATCGTTTAGGAATTTTTGGAAGACTGGTTATCTTGAATGCCGTCATATTTATGCGCAGAGGTGCCTATCAATTTGGCGCCCATTCGGATGTGACTCTTTACCCTTAATTATAGGGAACGTAACTTACTGCATGACTTTAGACACAAATATGGTGTCTTTCCCTCAACTGTATCAGCCTGAGCGATCGTCATATTGAGATCTTCGAGCCATCGTTCTTTCTCCTCTTCGCTGTTCGCTGCCACGGTCAACGGCCTGTAGAAGTAAATAACCAATAAATAAAAAAAGATGCTCCATCGAATATAGTGATGTTGTAAACGTAGAAAGATAAACAATACCGAAAGATATAGAGAAAAAAAAGAAATATAAAATAGTAATCAGCTGCCCTCTCTCGGATATTAAATTGACATTCCAACACGAACGATGCCAATATGCGCGACACATTATGAGTAACAATTAGCTTATTACTTAGTTCGGGATATTTTCGGGAAGGGATATTTTGGGGGGATCAAAAGTCGGGTCACCCTCTAATTTATGCAAACTAGATCATTTGTTGAAATTGAACTCTACTATAGTTATATTGTTAAAGATAATAAATAACTTACTGATTCCCCTGGGCTTGTATTAAAAATACAAAATCCGTGCCGGTTTTATTGTCACCATCTTGTATCGTCATCCCCTTCAATGGCAGTTGTCCGTGCACACGGAAACACTGTGTTGGTTGTTGAGTTCGGAATGTATACAGTAAAACGTCGGAAAACTGCGGAAATACAAAAAGTTGAATATTTTATGAGAAACTTTGCTGTAAATTCTACGGGAAAAATATAACATTAATGATTATTCACTCACCAAGAAGAACATTCGTTGCTGGAAGCCTTTGTGACTGTACTTTTGCAAGCATCCTTGTCGGATAAATCGTCGACCCTCTTGGACTAAATTATCGAAGCCACTTATGTCTCTCTGTAATTCGCAGAGTTGGACCATGTTCTCCTGAGGAATAAAACAGTTATATATAGGATCAACTATCAACTAATAATATGTATGGGGAATTTCATACTAACTCGACCGGGATCTGACCTTCGAACGTTTGGTTTTCATCCCCGATTTCTTATTTCTTAATTTTCGAACTATAATTCTTATTACTTTTTAAAATCAAAATACTTATAATTATTCAGGCATATTTTATAGAAAGCCATAATTTAACAATCTGAAAAAATCCGCATAAATCCTGTATCCGATATAATTATTTTCAAGCTTAAATGCAAAGTGCAAAGAATTTCTTGAAAAACGAAAAATTGTCATTGCTGCACAGAGATAAAACAATAACATGAAAAATCGAGGATGAAATCCGAGAAGTCAAGGGTCAGACCCACGTCGAGTTGATATGAAATGCCCTATTTGTAGTGCGGCTATTTACCGCTTGGTTTAGAACCGTGAGTCCTTCGAGAAGGGTTTCGCCGAGTCTGTCTCTTGCTGCAAGACAATCTTCGAAATCGGTGTGATCCTTTGGATAATGATCCAATAGTCCTGATTTAGGAAAGAATGTTAATGTGATTTTTTTCTTGCCGATTTGCATTACAAAATACAAATGGTGAACTTACTATCGATAATACTGTTGTAGTGCAGTAACCGTTGCAACGGTTTTAAGAGGAATGAACTGAGGGGCAGGTAACAATGCTTCTGAGACTCAAAATCTCGGCAGAGTTGATCAAATCTACGGGACGTTCGTATCGAGTATTCCATTTTTTCGAGAACCGGCAAAAGGTGCTCCAAATATTGGTCGTAGAGGGGCAGAACATTGAGGAGAGTATTGTAAAGAAAGTCGCCGATATTATGCCGAGCGTTGCTTTCCCAACGCGCTAGACGCGCTTCCATTTCTTGTAGGCACGGACCGTGCGCATCTGCCAGTAATTCTATCAATCCCACTGCAGTTTCTCCCTCGAGATCTGCTTCTCTCGAGACTTCCTCGCGGAACCACTGTACATCAGATATTCTCGATGAATATTTTTTTTTTTCAATTTAAAAGCGACTGCACTTCTAATTAAAAATTGAGCACTCACCACGTTTATAACGTCCAAATCCTTTTTGTAAGTTCTCTCTGTCATGAGAAGCTCTTTGGCAATGTAATAAGCTTTGTCGGTTGGCCATCTCTGCAAAAACGAAATAACTTACTAGTGTTGAGTGTATATATACCCAGAGATACATTAATAGTGATTAATGTTTCAAATATTGACCATGCAAAAATATTAACTATCGTGTCATCGTATTAGTAAAAATGATGAATCCGACGAATAAACAATTAATTTACCTTCGTTTTTCGTATTTCCAGATCTTCGGCATCACCATTTCGCATGTTTTTCACGGGACTGAGATCAGGCGTATTTATAACGTTAACATTAACGTTTATTTCAGCTACACCATTTATGTGCTTTTCAGAAATTCTCGTATCAGCAAAGAATGAATTGTTGTTCTCTTGCTTGGCGGGCTCGTCCTGTTTGGAGGCTTCGACATCTGTAAAAAGAATTCGGTTAGTCATTCGGTCACTGATCAATTCTTCGTGTAAAACCCCAAACTTCACTTGCAATCTAACCGAATTTAAAGAATAATTAAATATCGGGTAGCCACGCGTGAAATCCAGGGTTCGAAGAAGAAAATTTTGGATTTAATGGGAATTATAGAAGAAAAGGCATGCTACGGTGCAGCAGCACTTTCTAACAAGTTGAATAATAAAAGTTCACGATTTTCCCGCTCGCCGATGTGCACGAAAGTGTATTTTTATGTAATATTTTTTTGTTTCACTTGTATATTCGGCACAAAATTCGAGTTCACGAATAGTTAGATCGATCCGATCGGACACACGGCCTTTAATTAAATAATTACGTTTGCCGTATTTCAATTAGGAAGGTTGTAACGTGCTCTTTTTTTCATGCGCGAACACGTGCCTACAACGAATATTTGCTCATCATTCAACAAGCAAGACAAAACGAAACTACACACGTATATGCGGTCCTTTTGAGGAAAGTATATGAGCGACTCGTGAGCTGCGCCTCATCAGCAAATAAAATATAAATCAGTATGCAATTCCAATTTTGTTGCATTCTAACTGAACAATTTCGTGTCTGTTTGTAGTTCTTGTATTTTTTCTTTCCTTCCTTATGATTAAACATGTTTTTACTATTTGTAACAATATAGTATATTATATTTATGTATATTTCAATGTTGTACGTATCATTGGCGACAACAAACAGACTCGTAATTGCTTTACTTGGTGCTCTAACAATAAAAGCCCTTTGGAACTCTAAACATCGAGAGAACATTATCCACAGATAGAGAATGGTTTGTTTTTCCTTTGGGGATTACTCACACTTGGCATTGTCATCCAGCTGACCAATAATTCCAGGAGTGCGATAAAAGATACGAATAGAGAGAGAGAGAGAGAAAGAGAGAAAACGAAATAGGGGATGAGAATGAACGAATCATCAAATTAAAGAAAACGATAAAACCCAAGAGAAACTAAAAAAATCAAGCGAAATTATTGACGCCTGTAAATGACTTTGTATATAATTTATTAATATCATAATTAATTTATCAATAATCAATGTACAATAGATACCCTACAGTTTTTTTTTTCTTTTTCGAACATCATTCTCGTCTCCGTTTCCTTGCTTGTCGTATAACACATACGCAATCACGGGAAAGCATTCGTATCGATAACGGATAGAGTTAACAAGCACGTTGTTTGATCGTTAAAAAAGTGGCACGAGAATTATTACGAACGAAATTTTTGTTTGTTATCCTAACGGTAAAAAGGGAGGCTCCATCGTCATTACTTCGATCCGGTTATCGTCTGAATTTTCTTTTTCATTGATTTATTTTTTTTAAATCATTTACCACATCTTGTTCCGAGCGACTGGTGACCAACTATTATACTAGATGCTACAAACGCTCCGAAATCTCGGCATCCAAGATATACACATTTATCTTTTCAACCAAATTGCCTAGTGTCCAGTTGAAACTCGGACATTTTCGGCACAACAACCTCCTATTCTTGGTTAGACAAACACGCGCCAGTACTAATTATTTTCTAAAAACATTGTACCTCGTATTAAATACGACGTACTGGATTTTATATAGCGCGAGTGCAAACCCTGTACCATCTGGGTTTTTGATAAAAGCAAATTTCTATAATGACATTACTAGAAGGGAACGAAAAAATTGATGTACTCGATTAGACATATATGTATGCATTTATATGTCTATCTAATCGTGCAACTGTCAATGAAGAAAACGATAAGAACGACGACAACGACGAAGATTTAACAAAGCCTGCTAATAAATCCTTTGAAATCGTTTTAAGCGAAGGCTCGATTTTTCTCGAATACTTTAGATGTCATTTGTGAATGTCGTTAGAACCTGAGTATATTGTATACTGAGAAAAAACATCTGTTATTACATGCCATTGACTATTTAATAGTTATCAATCGTCAACTAGTAGTTTTAACTATCGAATAGTTGGAAAAACTACTTTTGGAAATTATCCAACTGTAAAAATAGTTGCACGAACCAACAATTGGGTTCACTTACAGTTGCCAGGACAACCACGATTTCTCAAAATGTACAATTGGCAAATTTGTACGAGATTTACAAATAAACAATACTAATTCATAAAAATTATACCTCATATTGCAGTACCTTATATAATATGACAGTGATGGAATTTGACAACATTATTAATGAAATTTTGTCTGTATTGAAAATAATTTTACAAGACAAACGTGGCAAATGTTTTATACACGTAACAGAAATATTATTCTTTTCTGTAGCACGACATTCTGTTTTTTTTTCTCCGTGTCTTCATATCGAATTTTAGATAGAAGAGGATTCTCCAGAGCATTTGGAATAAGAATTAAAGTTTTCCTTTGCTCTTGCGAACGGGCATATCTATATGGGGCATGCAAATTTTCAAAAGGCGAATTCTCTGGGTGTAAGTTTTTAAGTGCGTGATTTTTAGGTATTGTGTCCGTTCTGATGGTAAGAAAATTGAGCAGAAAAAATGTTCAAGAATAACACTCCTTTGTGGACATTCGTGGAGCACTATTACGATCGACGGGTGGTGATTACCCCGGTCCAAACATAAATGTAACATGGATCTCGGCGGCTGCTCGAACGAGGAGCAGTCGTGATGCTCGATTTGCTCAAAAAAAAACTATATTTTCTGGCTTATTTTTAAATATTGCGCGATATCATTTAGGGTGAAATCAACAGCTGATTAAACGCCGTCAATAGTTTTTGTAACACGTGCATGGCAGTTTTGCGGGCCAAAAGTAACTAGTTTCATAGCAATGTTGTAACGATAGCTGCTGTTTCCCTTTCGACGTTTTCAACCTCACTTTTCATTGTTCGTCCCGCAAAATTACCATTCAAGTCACCACTATTCATGCATTTGTTGAAAAAAATGTAATGTGTAACGCGGTCCAAAATTGAAGTTTGCGTCTCGTGTGATCGCACTTGTCGCATCCCCAATTTTCGACCTTTGTTACACAATCTACTATTTCGGAGGTAAAGACAATTTTTCATTACTTGTTCACCCATAACTAACTTTGATTATAAATTCGGACTGGTTTTGTTATATCGGTTCACAAGTGAAATTGTCACATTCGGTCTCAATGCATTTAGTTGTTGTTGTTCTAAAAAGCCGATTAACATGTTGTCGCGTTCATTCGGTGATGACTTCACCCTATACTAGCTAATATATTTTCCGAGGGCCGTTTGATGAACCACTTGAACCTTGAAGAACTATCACAAGACGGTGAGCTTAACGCTGCTTCACATTAATATAATTGCAAGCATGTACGAGGTTCTCTATTGTCGTTTTACATTTGGACCGTTTTTCTATCATGCAGTGAAAATTCCTCAAAGAACAAATCATCGGTTTTCGACTAAGATCTACAGATAGCGAGTAAATTCGAAAATCAGTAATTTGTTCAATTCTGTCAATATTTGTAATGCCTTTTGTGTGATACAGTCATATTTTTTTTTTATTCCGCTTAAAAGTTTTTTTTTTTTTCAAATTGACAATATATCGCACATTGACATTCAGCGTAAGAAATATTTAAATCTGGATATAAGAAACTTTCATTTTATTTATGTAAATTCCCGTTTACAGCAATTATTAATTTAAATCCAGCAAGTATTGTTCTGAAAGCAAATAACCCTGGTGAAAATGTTTCTTTAACAATTTGTCTGATTGCTCTGTTATTGCCTTCAGGCAAATGCCATCGGTCACAATTTATTGCATAAATTTAAAGTTTTCTTTTTAATTCGTGTAAATTGCTTCTTTGGGATGAAATACGTTGAGAGAAAATACGAGTTAACTCTACAGCCCAGTCAATATATTATTTGAACAAATAGTAGACTGTTTGTAGAAAACAATTCAATTCGTTTTCTGAAGAGCCCTGCTTTTTTTGGATCTTTGAGGTGAACAGAATTTCAGAAAACTTATGAATTCTCTAATATCTGCTTAAGATATATTTGAGCAGAAATCTCACTTTGTCATAAAACGGTTAGTCAATATAAAAAAGATCCAGGCTTAGAATATAGACGATATTCATAATTTTCCACAGAATTACGCAGGGAAAATCATGAATTTTCAGAACAGTCGATAATATTTGATTGATAGAAATCATTGACTTTCTCTGAAAAGAGCCCAAACTGTGAAAAATTCAGAAATCTTTTCCAAGATTTTCCAGACATTTTCAGAGAAATATATTCACGTGTTAATTGACATGAGGAAAAAAAAATTTCAATTTTTTGTTTTTTATTTTCTCAATATGTGCAAAAGTGAATGGCAAAAATGTGGAAACCGTAGGGTTAAGTGATGGTGAATTATGAAACCATGGTGAAGTGTAAACGATATATTAATGAGTGACTTAAAATGTGTCACATGTGCGCAGTAATTCGCGCACGATCAAAACATCGTGACAGAATGATAGTGTGATTTATAATAATGATAGGGTCGCTACGCAATGGTTCACAGGTGATAGTATTATAACAGTATAGTCAATCAGTTGATCGATGTATAAAGATGCGGGAAGCTCAGAGTACCACACAACACAGGAGAGATAGAGGTATAAGATAATAACAGCTATTGTATGATGTAATGATGGTGATAAAACGTCTAGACGTACTAGAATTGACGATTAAACATTTAAGAGAGATACGGTAGAATGAGATGGGTCTAGAGCTACTACGCTAACTAGACGAGCGGGTGGTTGTGAATAAAACAAATTCAAATTCCATTCTCATTCCGCCAATTATTTTCCAGTTATTCGGTGCCTCATTTTTAACTAACCACAAAATTTTACAGCATGTTATTTCTACCAAATATTAAGATACGTATCATTTTTATCGAATTAATATGATGTAATCATTTTCAAAAAATTATCTCTTGATCATCAATGTTCTATTTTTTTTTAAACACAGGTGAACGTATGAATATAATTGTAGGAATCTTTTTTCTTCATGGAAAATTGCAATTCGATAATCAAATAAAAATATTTCATTTTTTATTTTGTATGAATTCGAAAAAAAATTATACGTTTCTACCTTTTCACATTTTTTTCCCTCAATACCGAATAAAATACTCCCCGGGGATATTGCAGGAGAGTATTTGGGAAAATACTTAACGGCATGACCCATATTCGATCTCTTTCTTACAAGTACTGTTGTGTACAAAGATAGGCACCTCTAGTCAGAAAATGGCAGTGGCCGAAAACAATGTATTTAAGATATTTATCATTATCAGTAACTAACAAATATTCTTAGCAAAAAGTCATATCAGGTTTGAGATTTATTAGAAGACCATTGCTCATTCTAAGAGTTGAGCCTCTACTTTAACATCTGTGCGTTGTGTTTGTTAATGGAAGCGAGTTGCTTGTCTATGAGCCCTTGTTTCAACTTTGGTATATTTTTAGAAAATATTATTTTCGCGGAATTTTATTTAAAATCTGGCAAAAGCGTGAGAGGCTAAAATAGTGGATAATTATACGATGATCCATTAATTTTTCGTTAACTTTAAGTGTCTTTCGAGGAAAATTTAGTGGAATTATAATTTGACGCAAAAAACAACCAAAGAGTTGAAACATGCAATACCACATGGATTATACTTGTAGGATAATTGAGAAAAAAAAATGAACCCTTCGATAAATAAACGAAAGGTCCCAATTTAAATGACTACAGGTGCTCCTCTCTGTTCGTGAAAACTACATTATTTCTTCAAATCCAACAAAAATATGAATATGCTTTTTATTAATTAATTCTCTTTGGATCACGCAAGATCCATTATAGTACCAGCGATATAAACGTCTATCCATCTGGAATTCTATTTTCAACAGTTACAGTACAAAATGGAAATATTTCTGGGTGAAAAATGTATTGAAAAAACTACATACATTTTTGGGAAATTCGATAATGTAGACAATCGAAGGTTTTTGTATTTATATATATATGATTTGTTCAACGATTAGTATAGAGTTCTATCCAATGCCTTTGCCCATTGGATTTAAAAAATATAAGAATTGTCTAGTTTAGTTTGCAGTTTTAGAAATGGATTGTCCATTCGAATTTGAATGTACCGAAGTTACAAAGTTGTCGGATAAATATGAGTAATAACGAGATAGAAATTATGACTTTGAAAATAAGCGAACAAATAAATTTGCGTTAATAAAGCCATATATCGACAAAGTATTGGAATCTTGACAATCCAAGGTAGTCGAATGACTTGGAGTACTTCGTCGATGATTCATTGTTTTTGTTTATATCAAACAAAAGTTGTCAATCTTAGTTTATTCTGATCACCGAATGCCTCGCTACACAGATATTGTTCCGGTTGATCGGCTCTATGGAACGAACCAAAGAGTGAGATAAATAAAGAGATGGTCAATAGAAAAATTCGTCAGATGTCAATAATAATAATTGTAGAGTCCTTAAAAAAAAATTAAGGTACTCTAAGCCATTGAAAAGATGGTTAATAAATGAGCTATCGAGTAAACTAACATCATTAATTTATATCGAAGAGTTCTGTAATCGAGTTGTTATGCAATTAACTTTTTCACTTCTCCATGTTGTGATACGTGGTACTCGGCTCTTTGCGACACATTCGGGAATGTCGCGGAATGATTGATTGTTTGAAAAATGTTTTTACGAGTTCATTGTTGCGTTTCATCACGATAAACTCGAGGCTAGATGAACGCCTCATTCTGGATAAGCTGGTAAGAATCGATTGGTCAGGGTGCGTGGCGTTGCGTGAACCATTACGTTACGCACCTGGTTGACCCGAAACGGCACGTGCCAAGCCGGCGAGTTCACATACCCGTTCGAATAGCCCCAACGGTTGTAATCACCACCTGTCAAAATGTACTTTATTTTCATGAAAATGTTTTCGTTTAATATTGTCAAAATAATCGACCGGCAAATACTATCGCGAAAATAACGGCACATTGCAAATAACGAATATTACCATAGAGATATGTATAGTTAAGAATTATCTGTATCAAATTTTATAAAACAACAGTTAATTAATTGCGGAATTTGTGCGAGATTTTGCTTCGATCAACGTCGTCATAAGAAAACGTCATTGAAAATTCTATGATTATACTTTATATTATAATCGAGAAATTATTATAATGAGAAAATAAAAAAAATCGCGGATATTTTTGAGTCATATAAATCTACCAATACCTTGTTCCCTAATTGCAAATGCTATGAATTTCCAATTTATATTTGTCTTATCTAATATTTATATATATATATATATACTTTTGTATATTGTATATATGTACTGGGAATGGGGCTGTGGGTTTGTGGAGCTGGAGAGAGGGTCCTTTATATTAACGATATTGTTTATCATATGAAATACAGTATTCAGTCGGTTGCTTATTCGAAACAGCCGAATGAACCATAATCGTCAATGAATTCAAGGAAATCTTTAGATTGTATGGGTCATTCGGAAATTCAATTTTTTTAAATCTGTCATTCGAGTAAGCTGCTTTCGATTTTTATGGTTGCGAACGCGAAAGGTTTCCTAACTTTCTGGAAAGACAAAGAAATGGGGGAAAAATAAAATAATTCCCAGGATAATTTTTCGTCCATGGCTCGTTTGACTTTTCACTGAAATGCGAGCCTCCATCGTGTCAAGTGAAATGCAATAATTGATGTTAAAAAATAGGCAATTATAAAAATCGTAGATCTTAAGAACAACTCGAGCCATGGGAGAGAAAATACCCGAATTATATTATACAGTGCGTAATGATTGTGCTATGATAGCGGGTTTTTGCAGACAATGCACAGATGCGGAAACAAAAAATTGCTGTATGAATAATGATGACCAACTCAGTTTGTAATATTGTTTTTTCAAGGGTATTACGGAGGGTGCTAGAGTTAAACTTGGGAGCTCAGGGATAGTAGTAGTAGTAATAATAGTAGTAGTAGTAGCAGTATAGTAGTAGTATTAGTAGTAGTAGTTAACCGCATGCCGAAACGATAAATCCAATGTCGATACATCACATATTAACTAACAGACAGGTCATCACTCGACCCTAAACAGATTTAACGATATCTCGCAGCAACAGTTCAACAACTAAATCGTCATTCAATCGCTCGGTATTCGATTAATCCAACCTAATATCTTCCGACTATGCGGAACCAAGATTCTTTCCTCTCTTCTCTGCTTTTTCGCTTTTTCCATTCGTCTTTGCTCTGGTGAAAATATTTCTCTGACACGATTTCTGTATCGCAAAGATTTTTCACAACACCCAGAGAATGCCTAATTCTTGAAGGCTTTACGATATTTCAAACTCCGACATAATCGTTTTTTTCTCCGAAGCTCTAAATTTTTTTCTATACTTGGAATTTCTAGGTTGTCACGAAAGAAATGAGTTTTTACCTATCTACTAATTTTTTAGGATAAAATCAGAGATTTTTCAGAATTGTCAAAATTCATTTTAGTTTAAACACGTTCTTAAGAGTAGCGTGAAATGAACGATTTTTATACATTTCAAAAGTAATCGTTTAAGAAAGTGAGATTTATTTTTGGAAAAATAAGAATTTCCATGAAATATTTTCACCGGGGCAGCAAGAAACAGAACTGTACGCTCGGACTCTAATCAATAGCGGCGAGAATGTGTGCGAGAACAGCGAAGAGCCTAACTGCCATCGTTCTATCGGTACTCAATACTCGTGCGTATTTCGACAAAATTTATACATGTTATTATCATTAGTGCTGTAACCCATCGAGGGGTTAAAGGGTATAAATCATTGATCGTTTATCAATTTTTTTTCGTTTTTTGAGCCGCCATACAGACAGTACTCGAATAATAATAAACTATAACAAACCTGCTCCTCCAGTACTGATAACGATGATGATAAATATGATAAGCATATTTCGAGTTATGCCGAATACGTACAGCTGCATGTGCACAAAAATAAGTTAAGCACAGCATTTCTATTTCCTAACATACGATTATTTATACACGTAACATCGGAGGTATTTCGTTCCACCGTGGATCGAATGAATGACCTGCGATCGTTTTGAAGATCGTCAGGGTACGCGATTTACTTTTATTCAAACCACTAATTTCGGCTTTTTGTTATAGCTTCATCAGAGTTGCTACCACACCACTACACTCGAACTTACTATTTCATTATTCTTTCTATTAATTATTTTATATTAATTATTTTTTTAGAATATCTACCTACATTGATAAATATATGTACAAACTTTTTTTTTTAATGAAAAATTACAAACGCACAATGGTTAATTGAAAAATGTCACGAAAATCGCAGAACCATCCATTATCTTCAAATTTGCAAACCATCTTTAGTACAGAAATGTTCCAAGGGGCTGCCGAAATTTTTCCTAATTCCCTAATAGTGGAAGCTTTGAGAAAAAAAAATCGAATGCAAAAGATAATGTCCGTTTTGTTAACTTCGTTAAAAGCAAAAATTATATGAAGTTGTCAAATTACTGGAGAATGTCAAATCCTTCATCGCTCAATAATGCAAACATTATTTCTAAAACAGCTATTCGCATTTTTTTTCTAAACCATTTTGATTAAACCGACATGACAATATAGAAAAAAATGTCACTTAACCAAAGCTTCCTGTACGTGGAAGCAAAAATATATATATTTTTTTAAACAAATAAGATGTTCAAACATTTGTATACCAATGTAGTAATATGATACTCTAAAATAATATTTAATATCGAGATATTTACGGAATTAATAAGCAGATCGAGTGAGTTCGAAAGTAATAGGATAGTCAGAATTCTGCATTATATCCGTTTGTCTATGTACCTAACGTTGTTTACACCGAATGGAACGATTGTAGAACAATCAATCGAATTTATTGCATATTTTAATGTATTATGCTACTGCGAATAACCTAACTGATGTTCATGAGATGCGACAGAAATACTCGGATAAAATCTGTCTGCAAACAATGAATATATCACGATGAAATCATTCTAACCTTTTGAATAATTCTCGCGACTATTACAGGGATGAGATCATCTTCGACTGAGATCATCGCCTAACGCGCACTTTTTATTGTGATACAGATTGTATTCAGCTCATACGCGACCGACAATTATCTGTTAATATTAACCGTGGTTATTTTTATATTTTGTTTTCATTTTTTCGCGTGAACCTAAGAGACTTTCGGTGTCGATTGGGAAGACATGAAGAGGAATAGTCTGACGTGTAAATCGCAGACGCCAATAGTCTCAAATCCGCCCGCAACAGATGTAGAAAAGAGCGTGAGATCTAGCATCGGTTGTGAATCACTTGGGTTTATTACTTGGTCGTAGGGTAAGCGACCACCGATAGCACGCAACGTTCCCCGTCATACGAAACGAGAAATTTAATCTCAATTCACTTTCGTTGGTGTACAAGATGTATGAGTGATTATTTAAAAATCTAGGCACACTTTAACCTTAACCGAATGGGACACATCTCTATTAAGGTAGAGTAACTCCAATTTATATTCGTCAAATGAGGGCCAGACTTTCACAAAGGTCGAACGCATTGCTTCACAATCGTGGAAAATTGTATTACAGCATATATGTTAATGCTAAAGAGTATATCTGAATTGATGAATTTCCAAAAACATTAATTGATGAATCCATTTATTCATGAAAGTATGTTTTGCATCATTTCTTCAAAGAGTAATACATGTATTTCTTTTGCTTTTCATGCACCACGATGGGCTCTGTTTCTCCAAATTTGTGTGCACGTTGTTTTTTTATGCAAAGAAAAATTGAACTGTAATGAATTATGACAAGTACAATGAATTTGAATTAAATTTGCAACGAGGAAGAGATAAGAACTACTTCAATTATACGCCAAGTTTCAGCCTGACGACCCCACCTGTTCTGTAGTTATAAGAAGTTAATTAATTTGATATTCATGGCACATACGCATTGGACGTAAATTCACTTCAGTCACTAAATGGCAGAGGCTTATTTTTTAAAATAAATCGCTCGAATACTGCATCTCTAAAAAAATGTGCAGTAATATTTTTGGAAATCCATCACGATTGACATTTCTCTACTTCAGTCAAAGAAACATGCTATAATAAAAAATTGACCTTTGCCAATTAATGCATAAAACACTGTAAAAAATGCTCCCTGATTTGAGTAGTGTTAAGTGCTACCTCGAGATGAAATAATATACGTTCGATCCACCAGCGTACTCCGTATTGTCTCAGAGAAAAAAAAACGGATTGATTTGAACTTTGTTTTTCGAACCACAATAAATACGTGACGTTAACAAGTGATAATAAATCTGTAATTGTTTAGAAAATTTGACAAACACACAAAAGTGAAGTAAGTAAAGTACGAGTAGATTACTCGAATCGATGCAAGAGCAACCAACACGTGTTGTTGTCAACTGCTAGACTTCGAGAGGGGGCGCGATGATGCTGGTCATTCGGTAGACCACCGAAAAGTAGAACAAACGCGAAACCCCCCTAATTTTTTTCCTGATTCGCAAACGTAATCAAAGGGCGCCAACCGCGACGTCAAAATAGATAATGTTTTTTTCTATAAATATAAATGAAGTATGAGTAAATTAAAATGTGACAAGTACACTAATCTGGATGTTTACGTTATTATACGGTGTTTATAATAAATCTGTATGTAATTACGACTTGATAAGACGACAACCTCAACGTAGTCAATGAACTATCAATAAAATCAATCAGTTTGTGCTCTCGAGACAATAGGGATAAGGATCTTGTATCGTTTCACCTAAATTCAGTTATTGTATGAGACGAAATACCGTAATTATGATTTCCCGCTGGTTCCTTCGACGTTACATTTGATTGATACCTACGACTTTACTCAAAGCTCGTAAGAAAAGGATAAAAATTACAAGTATACGATAATCTTTCGAGTCAGTACGGAACTTGGGTTTTTCCGTATGGGATAAAAAAAAACAATAAAAAATGCATGTTATCAAATGAACTATACAAACTCTACGTTAAATATGCACTGAGTGCACTTGTTTGGAGGTACCCGTTTCCGAGTATATATTCTATTGCAATTCCACACAACCGTCAAAGCAAAATTTGGTTTAACCGTTAGTAACCTACATTGAGCAACTTTGTCCTCCCTTTTATTTTTTTATTTTATTTTTTCGAAACGTAATTCCCAACTAAACCGTGGAAAATCATAGGTTTATCGGTACGCTATCGTCGCCCAATCGGAATAGGGTAATCGAACCGAAATAACAAACGCGCAAGCGTTTATTCGGCGTTCGTTATTTTACTTGTTTCTCCGCGATGATTGTCATCCTCGTAAACTCAACAGATACGATCAAATCGCTGAATAATTCCCTAAATTCCTCATTTATCCTAAATCGCTAATCGATAAATACGCCTACTCGGTATGACTCTTAGAACTCGAAACCTATATAGTGATTTAAAGCCTAGGGCAATACTTTGGTAACTGGTATTAAAGTAGTTTAATATTAATTAAACATGAGGCAACACGCGCACGTGCGCCATCTCTGCCTCTTCCTGCTTTCGCGTCTTCCATTTTTTTACTCTCAATGTTTCGTCTGTTTATCCATGAAATAAATGTAAAAATTTACCATATATTATGAATACTACGAGATCTCTGACTAACGTCGTGCTATGCGTTTAATGCATTTATATGTATATATGTATAGGGGAATATTATGTTTATAAGTCAGACTCCATAAACAGGCATAACAAACATTCGATTTGTAACTAAATCCTTATAGTTGTATTTTCGCGGATCATTTTGATCATTACTTCTTTGAGTATTACTGGTATTTTTGTTTATTTTTCTCTTTGTTTATAGCTTCATCTTTGGTTTTACTCCTTCTCCTTGAACTGCAGCGATTGCTCATGATACGGAAGGACCCGTGCATAACGTAGCCGCAGGACAATTATCCTTTAACTATTCCATAGCCCGGATGTACCGAAATAAGCGTAAGATAAACGCGGTAGCTCAATAGCTGCCCGTTTATCGATACGTCATCGTGCAAAATTTCCGGATATTAGCAGCGATACCAAGTGAATTTCGTATATAGTATATCTCTTGACTAGATTATTAAACGTATCACGTTGGAACGTAGCTGGCGAATTGTTATTTCAAGCACGCTAGTCCGACGATTGCTTTCCTCTATTGACGTTCGTCGTTGTGTATTTATCAGTCTCGGTATCGGTCGCTTTGAGCTAACCGATTCCTGGCTAGTTGGCATATTTCTACGAATACTGAGGAATAAAGGCTACCCACTCGGCCAGAGAATCATTCCACAATCCTCATTTAGCATAGACACGAGTGGACATAACGCTGAATAAATTGGTATATCAATTGACTCGATTGATGTTGTTAACGACGGGACGATGATATATCGTCTCAGCGTTTATGATGTTTGCCACTGGCGTTTCCGGGTGGTGCCGAATTCTTTTCGTGTCGAGACTGCGCAGCGGTTGTCGTTGCCGCTTGAATTTCATCGTCGTCGGGTACGTCGATGCTCGCTTCGGGAAGTAAAGGCGGAGGTATACTCGTAACATCGAAGCTAGAATCAGTGCTCGAGACTATATGACCGTCGCGTACTTCGAGATCTATCGCTACGCGGTGACGTCTCTTCGCGTTTTGTTGCCTCTTTCGTCTGTACGCTCGTTGACCTCTGTCAGGTGTATGACCCGGACTGTCCATACTCGATGAAGTATCACCCTCGCTCTGTGGACTTCTGCACGACGAGTATGCCATTGTTTTCGTTCGTATCTGAGCTCTAACTTGCATTGGCGGACTGGAGGTTGTGGAATCACCGCTCAAGCTTGTGGTCGAGTAATAAGGCGTTGATTTGGCTCTTGCTGGAACAACAACGGGTCTCTCCGTTGATCTAGTGACGTAACGAATGTCCTGACTGGGTTCCGAAAAACCTCGGTCAAATCTGTGACCCGAGCGATGTTGAGTCGCGGTGGCTTCGTGCTCACCACTCGGCGCTGAACCGCCTCTGTGATGCTCATCAAAGGACCACTCTTCCTCACCGGTTGAACGCACTCTTGAGGCAAGATCGGCGTATCTCTCGTGCATATCTTCCGAGCTATCGCCAGGACTGACTTTCATTCGAACTTGATCGCTGCTAGAGTACTTCATCGCAGGCACGTTGTCGTAGAGTTGATCTTCCTCGTCTTCCTCCGGAATCGGACCGGCGAGACTCGCCAATGGAACACCGTACTCGTCGATATCCTCCTCCACTGTCTCGTCATACTCGTTTTGGAAGATTATGCGTGGAGGCGATATATCGGTGTAAGCCGCGATGCCACCTTGATCTCCGCCTCCTCCTTCGTCGAAACGACGTCTGTGCTCGTCAAACTGACTCTCGACGAATTTTCTCGCTTCATCGAACTCATCCATCGGCTCGTTATTGTAATCGTCGGCGGGATCGTCGTAAAGTCCACCTTGTTGCATATCGTCGTTCTCATCCCCGTTGTCGTCGTCGTCATCGTCGTCGCCGACGCCACCGCAGTCCTCGTTGTCCCTACAAGCGTCTCGCGATGACGGCGAACCTCCAATGTGCTGACACTTTGAATTGGGCCTCATACTCGTGACACTCTTGTCGGAAGTCGTTGTATCGCTCTGACTCTTTTCAACCGCTACCGCTGAATAATACTGCTGCGGGATGACTGTCGTACTACCTGACCAATCGGATATCGAAGCTCCCAATTCTGCGAGGGAATTGTCGTCGGATTTTGTTCCAGAGTACTGACAAAATTGTCGAACTGTGTTGTTTGAACTTGACCACTCGGACATGGATAATCCCATAGAGGTATCTTCGCTGTGAGACGAGCCGGTTATGTATGAATTGGATTTAGGCTTTACAGCTATTTTCACGGTTCCGTCGATGGTCGTTGCCGATGCCGAACTTTGGCCGTCTTCGAGAAGCGTCGAGTGCAAATCGTCGTGCAAAGTTCGATTCTCGTCACTCGAATCACTGTCCTCGTGTGCACAACCCGGCGTATTATCGGTGCTATCGTTCACCGTAACTCTAACAGCTTCTTCGGGCTTTATTTCCATGTAAAATGTTTCCACATGACTGACAATCGGTGTATCGAACAACGGAGAACTCGGTGGCGTCGGCCAGTCTTCAGAGGCTTGTAACTGTAATCTCGACTTTCTCGCTCTCGGCGATTTGGTGTCATCCTCTTGAGCGGCGAACCCGTCGATTGGAATGTCCGGGAGTTCGGAGGATGTTCGACGATCGTCGGAAACCGAGGGAAGAGCCGTTCCCGAAGGTGGATCCGACGAGAGCGAAGGTTGGTGATCGCTGGATATTAAAGATTCGTCGTCGAGACTCGGGGATCTCGAACTCGGCTTAAAGGAATCTTCGAGATCGCTCTTGTCCTGCTCGGAGGTAGTCGAGCGTTCGGATATCCGCGAGAGCGTACGGGACAAAGCGAATGCTCCGTAATTTGCTATCATGTCGGGATTAATCGGATATGCGAGTCCCGTGGGAAAATCCAAGTCTTCCTGAAAACTATCCTCATTCGGACCGTTGCTGTCTTCGGATTGTGACTGCTGATGATGATTATTGTCGTCTTGTGGCATCCAACCGTCGTCCAAGCTCGAACTTCCGGAACTTTCGAGGGGGAACGGTTTCCACGTGGAACTCAGCTCGGGTGGTCGAGGCAGCGGTTGCGATCCACTGAAGCTACTCTCTTCGTCGAGAGAACCTTCCTTACGTGCCTCTTTGATCATGGCTATTTCTCTGCGATCAAAAATCGGTTGTATCTGACCGATGCCAAGAGGTCGGGCGATCGAGCAGGAACTCGAATCGGGATCTTCTCGATCGGGAGTCCACGTATTGGTTTCTTCGCTTCGCGAACGTTCCGTACTCAAGCGATACTTTTTATCGATCGACAGTTTATTGTTCTCATCCTCGTCCTTGCGTTCGAGCTTTTCCGGAGGTTCATCTTCGGGCAACTCCTCGGCAACGCCTTCTTCATCCTCTTTTCGCATTTCGAGATATTCCGGCGTCAATTCAACTTCGACGAGTGTCTTTTCGTCAATTTTGTCGACGCCGTATTCGGGTGAGGACAAGTCACTGTCCGCACCTTGCATGACCATCTGCGCCTGGCCACTTTGATCAAGAGCGTCGAGAGTGTCTTCGCTCGTGTCACCGGAGTCTAATCTACATTTGTCCGTTTGTTTAGCTCGAAATATCGCCTGCTCGAGAATTTCATCTTGAATTTCGTCGCTCTGAGGAGCCTCGGCGTCGGAACACTCTTCTATTGATATTTGAATCGGAGATTTCACCATATCTTGAGTGTCGTCTGAATCGAGATATACAAAATCGGTAACGGGAGCTTCGGTTACTTCATCGGTGACGATAGACACAGTGACATTCGGAACTTCGTCCCTATCGACGGAGCCTCTCGGAGAGGGAACATCGGCGACAATAGCGATTACCGGTTCGGCAACTGCAACCTTACAATTTGAATCTCGTTTTTCACCGTCGGAACTATCGGATGTCCCACTCCAAATGTC
Organism: Tromatobia lineatoria; assembly: GCA_949699805.1. Classification (NCBI taxonomy): domain Eukaryota; kingdom Metazoa; phylum Arthropoda; class Insecta; order Hymenoptera; family Ichneumonidae; genus Tromatobia; species Tromatobia lineatoria. The sequence continues at coordinate 528,732 of OX453046.1, read as the reverse complement.
CGTTTTCGATTTATCCGACTCTTTGGATTTTGACGTATCAACGCTGGTTTTTTCCTTCGATCTACCGGAGAGTGGACTTTTACCCGACAAATCGCTGCCACCCGGCCAACTCTTGATATCCGCACTCGTGTCTTGATGTACGTCAGTCTCTGCACCCGATTCCACGGAGCTTTGATCTATAAATCTCGTAGCTCCTTCGATCTTCGGTCCGGTGCTCTCTGGGATATCTTTGTTTGCCGCACGACCAGCCGTTTGCAATTGAGCGTCGTGCTCGTAGGGTATCAAATCGGGACACGTGGTGATCTCTTGACACTCGGTCAACGGTGACTCCAAATATTGAGCGGAAGTCTCAGTCATTGACAATGAGTCGGTGAAAATTTCGGGAACCGTCGTGTGATCGGTACTCTCCGACCTGTGGTTCGGCGAAGCCTCCATTTGTATCGACTGCTGGTGCTTCAGACCCTGATTCGTACGAGCATTGTCGGCAGAATCATTTTCATGATCTTCCGACTCTTCTAGTGTATCTACAGTGTCGTCTTTGCTCGAAAAAGCATTAGCAGGAGGTAATTTGTGGAGACTTATCACGGGAGCATCCAAAGACTTGGCTCTTCTCTGGGCCGTTGGTGATTGTGTCGCTGCACCTTGACGTTGCAAAGGGCCGATTGCGCTACCCTCCGATAGACCGAGATGCGCTCGACCAAAAAGTACGGAACTTTGTCCTGGCTTTCTCGAAGCTACCGGTGATTTCGAGGCTGTGGGCGACTTTACGTCCTTCGCTTCTTGCGGGCTTCTTGAATTTCCAGGAGAACCGATAGTAATATTCGAGTCAGCATTTGCAGAAGCGTCTTCGACACTTTCTTTCGCCACGTTTGACGATTTTTTAACGTTGCCAGGTCCTTTCACTACCACTACAAGATTCTGCGGCGCTTTCTCATTTACCTGAGATCCGGCTGATGGTTTTGCGATCCCTTTCGACGGTGAATGTTTCGGTGTTGTAACGTTTTTAATGACATCTGGCTTGCTCGAATCGGTTTTAAGTTTACTGGTTTTCTTCGGCGAAACTTTATCGACGGATTCGCGCTCCGTGCTTCCCAGGCTCTTCGAAATACCCAGTGATTTGGGTCTCTGTTTTTCAACTTTTATACCCGCGGCGCCTTTTATCATGTCGTCATCGACCGAGGCCGACTTGGCACGTGGCTTTTTCGTATCGTCTTTTTCTTCTCTCGAACCTGAGAACGATCTATCGGGCAATCTCGTTACTGATTTTGATCTTCCTTTTTGGACAATACTGACCTCCGGAACGACGTCCGTAGAATCGATTATTATTATTTCTTGCGGCATTTCACCGAGCTTTAATTTGGACTTGTCGATTTTCGAACTCGCGGGCGATATTCGTGATTCTTTCGAGCTACTCTTCTTCAACGGCGGTTTGTCTCCCTCGAGAGATTTCGATTGTTTCTTAAAGTCTTTTTTCGTGTCGGTCTTGGCTTTCTTAGCACGTTTCGGCGATACATCCTGTTGTGTGAATGATTTATTTTCGACCTCCGGTGACAGTAGAGTGTCGATTGGAGCTTTTTCCTCGGCAAGTGATAACGATTTTGATCTCAGTGGTTCAGCGTGTGGTCTCAACATGTATGGATTGAAGTCAGGTACCTTAAGACTGTCCAATTCCAAACCACGCTTCACGGGAACTTCGTCAAGCGGCAGGTCTGCGACAGGATCGACAAAATCGTCGTAACCTGTGTCGATGATCTTTGGACGTGACACTTTGCTCGGTGAATTTTTATTTATCTCCGAGAATCGGGATTCTATACGATCCAAAATACGTTTAGTCTTTTCCGGAATACTTGGCTTCTCCAAAGTCTTGGATTTATCCGATGTCTTTGTATCCTCTGTACAAGACTCGGGTTTCTCTCGACTGGTCGAATCGGCTAATTTAATTGTTAAATTTTCCTTCGAAGGTACAGCCGGTTTAACGGGTAAATCTTGTTTTTCAGTAGTGATATTCGGTCGTTTTTCCATTGAACTGACTCTCACAGGCAACGGTGGTTTCTCTCTAGTGACAGTCTTGACTGGTATCTCGGGAAGTGGTATCTTTTCAATGCTATCCTGTTTCTCTAGGCCATCGTCGGGAACTTTGAGTTTTTCACTCCCACGACGTTCAAGCTCTTTCTTTATTTCCATGCCAACGACCTCGGCGAGATTCAAGGCTATCTTGGATTTACTCGGCGATCTGTCGGAGCCGGAACCACGAGAACTAGAATCCGGTGATCTCGACTTCTCTATAACAGAGACAATAGTGACAGTCGGATCGGTCGGTGACATTTTCGGCGATCTCTTCTCTATTACCGATATTATCGTAATGTTGGGATCCGTAGGTGATAATTTCGGTGACTTTCGCTCCAAACTCACCGACTTTGTGCACGTTTTACTGTCGGTCGCAACCACAGCAGTCGCGGCATTCTTGTAACGATCCAACGAAGTAGTCTTCGTGGGTGATTTTTCGCGAGCCGACTGCTTTATTTTCGAAGAATGCCCGGCACTGCTGCTACTGCTGCTGTCTTTCGGTGAGAGATGACCGGAGAAACTCTTGTGATCGGTAGGCGACAATTTCGCGCTCGGGCTCTTGACACCTTTTGTCTTTTCCGAAAGGGTTTGTGACGTTTTGTGCTTATCGGGACTAACCAATATACTTTTGGGTTTTTCGACGGTGGCAGATTTTGTCGTGGCTATCAAATCGATACACGACAAATCGGTATTCATCTTGAGCGGTAATTTTGGCATATCTTTGGTTTTCTTATTGGTTTTTGTGCCGCTATCGGATTCCGATTTTTCGTCGGACGCTGTACCATTCATAACGTGACGTTTGTGAAGCGTGTAAGGAATATCAGAATTTGCTTTGCGAGTCGATGTGCCATCGGAAAATGGATCTTCGTCGCCCGAATCTGCTGGTGTAAGATCTATCGACTTCTGATGCATGAGCATATGTCGTTTACTGTTAGATCCAATTCTTTGCCTGCCAGGATTTGGATCGCTCTTGGTGCGTTCAACCGGTATATGTCCAGGTAAAACACTATCATCGAATCCGACGACAACGCCTCCTATGATCTTTGGTTCGTACTCTGTGAATACAGATTTAACTTTGACACTATCCCTTTCATTGGGCACACCGATGACAGTTTCGGTTCGCGATTCCATGGACAATTTAGATTGTCTCTCGCGTTCCCGCCTCTCATCGTCCTTTCTCGCTCGTTCCAAACTCTTCCAGTCGTCTCTTTCGCGCGGTTTCTCTTCCGATTTTCCTCTCTCGCCTCGATTCTTCGCTTTTCTCGATTCTCTCTGATCGAGCCTCTCCGTACTTCGCCTAGATTCAACTTCCTCGCGATTGAGACCCTCGAGACTGCGTCTTTCCCGAGCATCCAGTCGTTCGAAACTCTTGCGCTCGCGTGAATCTAATTTACTCAAGCTTCGACGATCGGCCCTATCTCGACGTTCGTGAGCTCTGTTCATCGGATCGTAATGCTCGAGTGAGCTCAGACGCTCTATTGTACGAGGATCAAAGTCGAAAGTGGGTCTGCCACCGCTGTTCGTATCTCGCATATCCAGTTTGTCGACGCTCTTACCTCGGGGACTCGAACGCTCGCGAGGACTTTTGCTGCCCCTGCCCCAACTGTATCGGTCCAGTGTGAGAGGTTGATCGTAATCAGGTGTGATGACGAATTTTCCGGGACTTGTGCATGATTCTCCCCAGTCGAGTCTCTCGATGCTTCGTTCCCTGCGTTCCCGAACATCGTGATACCGCCCAGCGTTCTTTTCCTTGGGACTTCGGTCAAGTTGTTCCATGCTTTTGCGAAATTCTCGGGAGTCGAGACGCTCGACGCTCTTGCCACGCGACTGTTCTCTATGCTCGTGACGACGAGCACCGTTATTACGTTCCCTCGTTCCGTCCAGACGTTCGGAACTGCGCTCGCGGGAATCCAGTCGTTCGATGCTCTTTCGGAATTCACGAGAATCCAGACGATCGACACTACCACGTGCATGAGATTCGTGAAAATCGAGACGTTCCATACTCGGACGTTCGCGGGAATCTATACGCGCGACAGTTCGTCTCTCGCGGGAATCTGCCTTCTCCATTCTTCTCGCTTCGCGGGAATTTTCTCTCTCGACTCTCTTGCGTTCTTCGCGCTCGAGACTCTTGCGTTCCTTCTCGAGAACTTTCGTTATTGTGTCGGTGATTAAATCAACGCCTCGGTGTATCTTGTCACCCGAGGCGTACCCTCTGCCGAGACTTCCGGTCTCCACGTAAACTCGCGGTGGATGATCCTCGAGACTAGCTATACTACGGGCTCTTACTGTTCTACATCTCGCTGCTGGTTCTAAAATTGTTCTGTTCGGATCAACGGGACTGAGATCATCGTCAATACGGGACTTTGGTCTCATGATACCCTCGTCGCGAAGAACTTCCGAATCTACGTGAGTTATCTTGTGTTTGGGCTTCAAATTTTTAAGTTCATTTAGTACCGTGAGCTTTTGCTTTTGTACCTGAAGAACCATGGGATCTTTCCTAGCTGAATCCTGATGGGGAAGCGGAGGTTTGCCAGAGTGATCGAAAGAATTTGCGTGTCTGGTCTCGAATTTACGTTCAATTTGAGTACTGCTACGCTGTATCCTAGACTCGGTTACGATCAATTCACTTTCCGGAGTTTTAGCAACGGCTGAGTACCGATCGATGGACTTTGTTTTGGTTGTTGGGAGATTCTTAAGATCAGCGAGCACGGATTTGAATAGCTGTTTATCCGAGGATTTAACCGATCTGTGTTTGACGAATGAATCGGTCTCAGAGTCCATCTGGAACATCTCGTGCTCGATTCCTTCGTCACTGTTATCCGATAGTGGCTCATTTTCCTCGCGGGGACTCGAATAAGACTCGGGATATTCAAATTCGTGCTCACGTTCGAGCAACTCGTAGGAATCGTGGGAGAGATCGTCATGCGATAAATCTCCCGCGGGTCCGGACTCTTCGTGGCCCGATTCGGTCGAGAGCGACGAGGTGCCCGGATACGAGCTACTGTACACACGATCCGGTACCGAATCGTGATCTAGGGATGGCAATTTCGAGCTAGCCGCGCTGTAAGAACGATTGCTCTCGTCGTAACGCGTAACCGGATTGTCAAGCTCGCCCTGCGAAGGCAATTGAAAGGTCCCCCCGAGGGCAGACTCGTTGTTGTTACTCAGGTTCGGCTTTTCCTCGCGGGGACGCGCTTTTCCCGAATCCTCGAAGCTAGATGCGTACAATTCGCGACAACTCGCGGAACGTTGCCAAGGATGTCTGGGCATGGGTCGCGGCGGCGGGAATTCAGGAGGACTGCTGTTAGAGGGGCTGATACGACCTGCTGACGAGATCCGATGTTGCTGCTGTTGACTCATAGCAAACTGATGCTGATGTTGCGGATGCTGATGCTGTTGCTGCTGCTGCTGCTGCTGCAGCTGCTGCAGCTGCTGCTGCTGGTGATGGTGCTGCAACTGCCGATGAACAGGATGTGCCTGGTTGGGGGTAGCCGGAGAATGTACGTCGATAGAGGTGAGCGTCCGAAAGGACATAGCTGTGTCGTCGCGACGGTGACTCGTCCCTCCCATCGAGACACTCGTCACAGTCGTCGGAGAATCCAGTGTCATCGAACCGCATGACAGAGACAGAGCCGGGGTTCCCAGAGCTGCTGAAACAACCGTCCAATAGATCGCCACATTTAGTCACCAATTTTTTTTAACTTTCACACAACACGAGCCATTTAAAACGGAGCAATAACTACCCGAGCAATCGCCTTTCACCATGTAACAGCAGTCAAAAGCCGTTCCTATGTGCTAACAATTGTCCTTCGGTGCTCATTCTCTCACCGCTCATTCTCTAGTATCTTTCGAATATATTAATTTAACAAATCGAAACAAAACAAAAAACAGATGCAACCGCAGACGCTGTACACCCTTGTTACTTTTTCTACCCTTCACAAAGCCACATCTATAATGAAGTTTATTGGCCGATTTGCACTTACTCGTAGAGCAAGGCTTTGTTCAAGTACGAGACATATACGGAAGCAATATGTAATTATTCTTTGCAGACTTCTTTAAATACCGACGATATTTTCTTTTTTTGAAAAATTTCATCCAATCGGTCGACCCACGATCTTTCGATACTAGCCAATTTCGGCAAACTTTTTACACATTTTAAATCCACAAAAAAAATGTTTTCTTCATATCATCATATATAAAGAATTTTTGTATTCTCAGTACTTTTGAACCATGTTACCGACTTTTTCCAAGTGCAATATACACATGATCGAAAGTAATGTTACTTTCGCACAAAGCTACAGTTAAATAGTTTATGTTCTGCATGGTAAATTCTAATAAACGACATCTCAACACCACACTTGATTTTCAGTATGTTTTTTTACGATTATACAGTGTATTTTAAATACTCTGACGTTAACTCGGATATAAATTTCTTGGTACAAACGGATAACAAAATTCTGGACCGGAGCTTCGTACGCTACTAAACCAAATAGTGGACTCTAAACGACACCAGTTTATTGATACGGCCATAAGAACTAATACGATTCTTAAAAACGTAAAACGATATGCATAATTCAACTTGTATAAACATCAAGCTATCGAGCATATAAAGATATTGTTATGTTGGTGTTGCATTTCGGCAAAAACAACGTATCGGACTGAAATTTCGATTGTATTGTCAAATTTCCGCGGTTAATTCAATCAAAATCGGTTAGGTGACTGAAATGTTTAATTTGTTTTTATGTAAAATTTTATGAACCCACTTGATCGTGCAAGTTTCAAGCTATTAAACTGAAACATTGTGAATAAATACGATCACGAATAAATTCGATTGAAACAAAGATTGGCATGGATGAAGCCACCTCTGACATATTGCTTCCTCATTATTTTCTATCTTACACAAAGCTTTGTCTACTTTGTATTCCTTATAATTGTCTGCATCACACAAAACTCAGCCCCGGATAAAACATACTCGAAGCATATCCTACGTCATATACAGATATATATATCTATATATGTGTGTGTTTGTATAGATATATATACATATATATGTTTATACAGACTATTACTACCGTCTACGATAGGACGATTTATGTACAAAAAGTAATGAAAAAGTAAATGTGATAAAATTGGATAATAGAAATAAGTGAAAGAAAAAGCGTCGTTTCTGTGTTGTTGGTGGTCGTGGTTGTTGGTTTTTGGTTTTTGCGTGGTACATACCGGGGTCGCCGAGGGGCAGGAGGGGGTGGGCCGAGATGCTGGAGCTGCCCATAAGGGAGCTGCTTGGAGTGGCGCCACGATAGCCTCCCCCCTCCGAGCCCTGCAATGCCCTACCACCGCTAGTCTGCCGGAACGAATTGGACCTGCGAGCAAGAGAGAGTCAAGTTCAGCATCAGACCTATGCCGCCAGAATGACAGGCTGTATTTTTCGTTCCTCTTTACGTAACACAATTATACTCGTTGATTTTATTAGTTTTTTTTTCTTATTCTCGAGTCGCTTAACGCGTTGACAGTCGCTCGAGCGAATGGTCTGACTTTGACTATATCGTGAAGTATATTTTTTCCATCACTTGTACCATATTATTGTAGTGTACACTTTTATCTGTCAAAGTAATAAATGTGGTGGTGGTCTCCTTGTCCGATAAGTAATAGAATCTTTGTAACGTATATAGCCCAAGTCCACGAGACTTGTCGTTAAAATGATGTTAATAGTCAACAACAATTGATCCTTTCACCGCGTACACCTTTATTGCCGATATCTTTTCAACTGGTAAATATATAGATCGATCACGTGACTAATATATAATCTCGGAGTTCGCATGCTCAAGGCGATAAAAAAAGATTAAAAAAGAGACCCTCTTGTGTGCGTGTGTGATTTCAATAATTGTGCGTCCAACGATAATTTTATGGAAAAACAACGGGAATTTATATAATATTCACGTTAAGATTATTACCATAGAATGTTCTGAGCACTTTAAAAAACGCTGGGTGATGAGTTGATGCGAAAGGCCTCATGTATATGTATTTATGTATGGCACATTCCAAGTCAAAGGGTCATGATCTTAGTGCTTAAAAAAATTATTCTCTTCCTTTCCTCATATTTCAGTGAAGCACAAAACTAATTTATTACTATGAGGCTCATGACGATACTTATGGTATTTTCATAGTAAGCGCTTCCATTGAAGATCAATGTAAAACTAAAATGACAGTGAAAAACTTTGATATAATATTGTCGCCATTTTTTAATGGCCAAAGCTTCATTTCGTTATCATTATAAATAAGCTCAAAGGGAATACGGACAAGATATTAATTAGATATGGTTTTTCAGTTACACTTTTAGGTGTGTTACTTTGGAAACTCCCAATACTTGTTATTTCTAAGAAATCATTGTGCTCATTAATTTTCACGAAACATAAAAAACATTCATTTAAAACGGTCTACGAGAAATGGCGAAGAACGTTTATAGAAATTTCCAATAAACTCAAAAATTGAGATCAACCCTCATTCGAAATGACTACCGAATGAAATTAACTTTTCATTATTTTTTCTGGTCCGTGGCACGAAGGAACAACTAAATACAGCTATTTTCAGGAGCAAGTTGAGTTAAGTTAAGTTCAACTTCCGTTAGACGCAACTGACGTACGTCGATCGCAAGATCCGTCAGTCTTAGTACAGGTATAGAGATCAACGAAACTTGAGACTGACGAAACTTGCGTTCAACATAAAACAAGTAAGGCGGTTGAGACTGGCGTAGGGTGAAGTAACTTGTTACCATTCTGAGAGATATACTAGACTCGATCGAAAGCAAAATTATGCTAGTAACGCGGTATAATTATGCATCTACGACAGTATAATAGTGACTTCAATCGAGTATGTAACCTGATATGTTTTTTAAGGTGAACATCCTGACATTGAGATGTAATCAATATTCCTTCGGCCTTCTCTTGGTGTATTTGTTTGTTTGTATTTGTATTCGGCAAAAAAGCCCAAACGTAAAAAGTGTTAGTACAATACAAACACATATTTTTCTTTGTTTTGCTAACCTGATTGTATGCTCAACTTCCGAAAAGTCACATATATTTTATCTTTCGGGAAAGAATCAACTGCAGCAAGTTCTTTAAAAAATCGTTTATGTATTTTTCAGCAAATAAGATTTTTTAGTAATTTTGACCAAGCGAACTTCCGAAGAAAGTAACGAATTGACGTGAGGTGTTTTTTTTGCCATTCTACGATATATACTAAATGGAAGAATAAGAAAATATAGAATACACGAGGTTGCCAATTGTACGTGGAATGTGCCATACACAATTGAAAACGTGTACGGGTGTTTGACAGGTGTGAATATCTATAATTTCTACTTGCTATCGACGGTTATTATTCGGTCGCTCGGGATGGTGATGTGAGTAATAAAAGTAGAGTGGCACGCCTTATTGGGGAATTTTTTTAGATCTTTCAACGACGAAATCGATTGACGAGTTTTTCGATAAAGGGTACATCGATCATTCGGGTTTATCGTGCCTGATGGTGAGCCTGACTCCCCGCCACCCCTGTCCGAGCAGGCAACACTAACAAAAGTAACAATAATCAAAGGAACAGAGAGTCGACACAGTTTTACTACGGATAAGACTGGAGAAAGATGTGATAGAATTACGTATAGCCGGATATTATAGCAGGGGTTGCAAGAGGGGGCGGGCAACTTGGTGCGAATGCATATTAATAGTAGTAGTTAGTATCAGTAATAGTAGTAGTAACAGTAGCAGTAGTAATCTGGTGAAAATATTTTTCCGAAAATGTCTGAAAACTCCTCCGAAAAGCTCGGAAAAGAGGTCTGAATATCTCTAAAATATTCCCAAGGGAAAAACAATGTTTTTTCTGAATCTGAATCGTTTCTGGAAGTTTCTGATTTTGACAACTTTTTAAAAAAATTATGAACGTCATTGATATTCTATACCTGTTTTTCGTTCTTACTTAAATTTTCGTACATAGTATATATTGAGGCTTCATTAAAAAGGCTACTATTCGGTCAAGTAAATGAATTGATAAAGCGAATTATGTTGCAGCGGACTTGTGAATTCTTTACAATTTTCTGAGCCCACATTATCCGAGTAAATCGTAGTAGTAATAGTAGCAGTAGTAGTAGTAGAAGTAGTAGTAGTTAGCAGGTAGTAGTAGTGGTAGTAATAGTATTTGTAGCAGTAGCAGTAGAAGTAGCAGTAGTTGTTGTTGTTGTAATAGTAGTAACATATCGACACATGGCTCGGCGAGAAGCGAGATTCCGTGGCAAACTCCAGTATTGTCCACAAAATTAGTGCGCACATTAATCATAATCTTAAGTTTTCAAACCAACATCAGGGGTAATTGTACGCAATAGTACGCATGCACTATCTACCAATTATTACTCGGATAACCAAGTATCTTTTTTTGCAAATATTCATGTCAATGTTTTTGTTTGTTCATTTTTTTTTTCTTCTATCGGGCATTTATCATCACTCACCTCTGGAACGTTTGTCTTTTCACGAAGTTACCCCGCACAAATTCGACTATTTGCTTTTGCGTCTTGCCGCTGTACCTGTGTGTGTACAAAGAAAATTTATTTTTATAAGAAACCATCGATTTTAATGCGTGCACTATTATTTCTTGGTAAAGGATCGGATAGGGTACCTGAAGGATGATCCACGGCTGAGGACTCGGGTCTTTTGGCGTATTACTCGCTTCACTACGGAACAACGGAAAAATCCGTGATTCTCGACACACTTCTTCCAGAAATTCTTACACTCGTTCCGACCCTCGAAGAAAAATTCTACAGTGTCCTTGTAGTAACCCTGAGCAAGAAATGCAATGAAAATCATAAATATGGAAATGCAATGTTTTATGCATGTGTCGATGTTTGAAAAATTCCGTACGGAATATTCTTCAATGATATGATGTTGACTTGAAATCTGATTCAAATCGAACGTATTAATAGGTTCGACTAAAGTTCGACCGATTCTTCTTTAACATTGTCGCTACCAACTAAAAACATATGACTAGAAACAGCACGAATATTTTTATTGTTCTGCAAATTATTAAAAACAAAGTAACGGCTCTATTTGCGCGTCAAATTTCAATTTTAATAATGGAGCCGTTCGTGAGACACAGATATTTCAATAATTCCAAACCACTTTTCTCAATGGTTATGGATGGTGAAAATCTCAAACTTTACTTTCGGAAAACGGAGAGTCATTTCGCTTTATGGTGCTACCAACAGGCGATTGCCATCCAAAATAACAGCATGTTACTTAAAATTTCAAGTTATTACTTACGTAACCTTCAGGATGCAATTTTATTAGAAATCGTTTCCTCTTGAAGCTGATTTTGCGGATTTTCGCCCAACTAAACGTGTTTATCTTGGTAAAGTTCTGAAAAACTACGATGCCCATATGTGCGACAGCAAGATTCAGCGGTACAGCTTCGTGATCCTGAATTATTTTTAAATCATTGTAAAGCAAGTACTTCGTATTTTTTATTACAAAGCAAAAATTGGGAATTGAAGTAGAATGTTTTGACTGACCTTAGCAGGATGCATTTTCATTCCGTATAATTCACAACGCCTTGCAGTCTCGAGAAGATTGAGATCCGCTTCCGCCGGTGATTGCCCGCTAATAATCAATTGAAAAAATATATCAGATATGCATTTAAAAATATGAAACTCGAATCTTTGAGATATAAACGAACTAACGTGTGCTTCTTGTGATTCTCCATAATGCGTCGTTCAAATTCTTGATCTTGATGCGGCACAAACCTGTGCGCAGCCAAATACGTATGATCCGGATAATCTTCTGGTACGTAATCGCTGCATTCCGCTAAAACATGCAGTAAGGCTTACAGAGCAAGCATTCCGTGAAAAGGATGTTAGCGAACTTTGTACTCGATTTATTGGCGCGAGTCACTGGTAAACGGTACCCAGACAGAACTCCAGAGAAAAAAACATCCCAGGACACAACATCGCCAGCAAAGTATCCCAAATAAATTGCATTCTCGTGACAAAATGTTCATCCGAAACTTTGTTCGAGAGAAAAATCTTACGACAAAACACCCCAAGGCATGAGACTCAAGCGCTTGTGCGTCTGTCAGCGAGAGTATGTGTGTGTATTTGGGTGTTTCCCTGCATGTGGCCTGTATGAACAAATGCATTAGTTTTTTTTTTTTAACGGTACCTACTTTAGAAATTTATTTATATTAGGAGTGTGCGAATATTCGGAATAATTAATCGTAATTCAGAAACAACATTAACAATTTATTGAATGAATTTCTTTTGTAAATTAATCTTTAAATAACGGTACGTGGTAGCATTTCTTCAGCTGTCATAACGCAAATCCGGTGAAATCGATAGGAACCCTCATCACAATCATCCAATAAGCTGCAAAATTTGCGATTTTTTTTCGTACAAACGGTGCGGTTGATTGGTATAATCGGGTGCACATATCGGCGTGCCATTAACGAAAAGTTGGAAGATCCCGATATAAGTAAAGAATATGTGATGGCCTGAGTCATTACAATTTTCGTAATTGCTAAAAATTAAAGAAGATCCAATCCAAAAGTGAATTGAAATTGCAATTGAATAGTACTACTCGCTTCGATTCAGTTCGATAACTATTCGCACACCCCTCATTTATGTATTTAACATAATTTATAAATTTATTTATATATTTTACATATTTCGACAATTCGATCATCAAACGGATGTAATTGTACTTACGGTGGATTTGTTTGGTCGAGTTTCGTCGTAGGATGTTTTTCTGGCCGTTCTGTCGGGGTTTTCTCGTGAACGGGCCGTAAATTTATAAGTTTTTCACTAGAGCACTTACCCTGCACGATGTAGCTTGCCAACAACGCTGCAGTATTGTCGTTGCATTGCAACAAACCATGAGACAAGTCACGTTTGATTTGTAAACTGAACAAGTATCTCGTGAACTCTTCTTCGAGTTGTGCTGGGTCAGGCGTATAAAATTTGACGCAGAATCTGAGTAGTGGGTCGACCAGCGATAGCCCCACCTGTCTGCATACCGGCTTTTCTAAATCCAACCAGTACTGGAAAACCAATCGAAACCGGCATTATCTCTATCTGCTATCCAACAACAACTTGGCGATTTATAAATTTCATTTTTAACATACTTTCGTTCCATTGGGTTCTTGGTACTCGAGACCAAAATAATCGGCCTCCAATAAGCTCAACTGTTTGCATACTTGATCAAACAGAACTCTTCCCAACGCTTTAGCCTGTAATACAATAACGTTACTGATACACTAAAATTTCGATAAAGCGACAATTAAAAGTCAAATCACACACTTGAACATACAATTTCAAAATATCGATTTTCTTTTAGCTGTATCTACAGAATTTCCGGAAATCCTGTTACGTGGAATAATTTTCAATACAATATTTTAATGCTAAAAATATATATTTCAAAATTCAGACAAATAGAGAAATAATCCAAACAGCAGTAAACAACACGTGAATCTCAAATTTAGAAGTTTAAAAAATTCTTTTTATCTTCGTATATAAGATATAACACTTTTCTGGGTAAAATAAAATAATAATCTGTGCGATGACTAAAAAAAACCGCTGTATAAAATCAATAGGTTGGCTCGCATCGCTTTTACCTGTGCGCGTACATCCTAGCATGTGCATAGCACATAATGTGCCCTAATAATTCACCCTTGCGGAAGAATTATACTATCGAGATGAAAACAAGCTCTATGACGAGTTACTCGGCCAAGCTCAAACTGCCAATCGGTTAAATACCAATTTACTATTTCAATGTAGGTTAATTTAATCTCGCAAGGTTAAAAATATTACTGAAATGTCTGGGTTACTTTTGCATGAGATATCAGGAAAAATATCTTATTGAAAAAAAAACGAAAAATTTCGCGATGTACGAGCGCTATATTCCCGCTAAATATCGGTTTCAGAGAAAATTAAAGACTCTTCTAGATGAGATAGAATGTGAAAAAAATCAAGCCTGTAAATGGTGCCGAAAAAAACGTCGTTGAATCGAATCATTATTATGCAGAATTAATTCCGTCAGAACCTTGCATGTGCTTGATTGTTTCTAAATTTTTATCTCGTCTAGAAGTGTTAAAAATTTTCTCTTAAATTCGCGTTTGGCCGCTCTGCACCGTTTGTACCTCCTTAAGGTTCAATTATTTTTCGCGCGTGGGCCTAAGCCCAAGATATATTATAAACCGTCAATATCGTTACATTTCGCACAAGATAATATTCTAATAACATGACGATAATCGATGATGAGATATAATCGGTTATCAGTACGTAAATTCAGCGAGAAAACGACAGAGTGAAGAACACAAGAAGTGGTGCTGGTCGAGCGACAAGCAATACCCCTTGACCCCAATATTCAGCCGTTAAGTTAAAGTGCCCACGCAGCAGCTTGAATGGCCCGCAATTACTACAGATATATGTAACAAAGCGTCGCTACTATATGTATCTCCTGCAGAGGATATCGTAACGCGAATACAATCCGGCGAATTAAGATTTATTTCAAGTACGCTAATTTACGAGTGTCTACCGTTTAACCAATTGTGGAACTACTCCCAAGTGCTAATAATTTTTTTAAATCGAAAATTCGATTATAAATTCAAAGATTAATGTTATGCGAAACATTAAAAATTAACTAAAGATACTGAGAACAGAGATAAGACGAATTGTAATAATCATAAGAAGTTATTGATACAGTAGAGTATATATTTTTTTTCCATTCTTTATCCAATAAATTCCCTAATTTGTTAAAACACAATTCATTTTTTTTTTTTCAATAAGAATAAATGAGTATAAGTAGAATGTGCAAGGTTTTTGTCTCCTAAGCTCTACAAATTCTATGACTAATTATTGCAGAATTATATAACAAGGTGTAGGCACTGTAAAACCACATGTATTTGATTAATTAAACATATAGAATGTTATCGCATTAAAAAAACCAGATTTTATTCTTACCTGTACTTGAAACATGGTGATTGAATCATCCAACATCTGCACTCTCACGGCAAGCATCTTTCCAGCTTTGCGTGGAGTTGTTGGAGGTGTTCGACTACCACCATCTACTCCAGCTGGAGTTGAATGACTGTGAGGCATTTTAGGAGTTCCAGTCATGCCTATGTTGTCTATATCATTCATTTTTTTTTCATCTCATCGGGTTTTTGTCCTCGGGCAAACCCTTCCAATACCCTGAATCTATTTTTTTCTATCGTGATTTGGAGGATGATCAAATTTTTGTCAGGTATACATCTGCCAACAAATGTGCAAGAATAAGATTAGTCTCCTATCATATCTATTTGAAAAATTATAACAAAATAACATAGTTGTCTCATATTTATGAGCAAACGACTAATCATTTTCAGTTTTACTTATTCAGAATAAAAGAATTTCCCAATTTTCTGACATGTAACTCATTCTCAACATGACATCTCAACATGTGATGTCAATAATACTTTATGTACGCAGGGTTTTATTTAAAATTTTCATGTACAATATTATAAATATAAAATCATTTTACTTCCCTAGAAATGATGTATACAACACACATGTAAATTTTGTGACTTCATATTTACATAAATAAATGTAACTCATATTTATCTGCAGGTTTTGGAAAATAAGCATAATTTTCTGACAACTGAAACATGAACAAACGCCCATAATGTTTTGTCTTATACAATTAACTAACAACAACAATCTCACTGTGCTTGCCGTCCTTGAAATTCTTTTCACGTGTCTCCATTAAGATATTTAAATCGTTATTACTGCAAAGTTTGCTTTTAGGTTAGGTGTGTTTATCTGACTAACGAATACAAGCGAATACTCGCTCGATACGTCACAGTAGCGCTCATGGCATACGTGTGAACTTAGCTGTCTGACATCGCCATAATTACTGACCAATCAAGAGGCTTACAAACTTGCTGCAATATTTCGATATATTTCGAATTTCAATATGCTATGATTTTTATGCTATGAGTTAAATTTACCAAGCGACGAGCTTTGAGCTCAAATAGCAATTTAATTCACAAACTTGGTTATGCATTTTGTTGAAACACGTTATTAATTTCTATATTTAGCCGCTTGGGCCGTGTGTTCGACAGTGTTCACAAGATCCTTGAAAATTTGTTGGGGCCCATTCGACAAATTGTTTTCACAATTCAAAAGGCTGAGTGGGTTTCGGTCATGTGTGACCGGCATGAAATTCTACGTTAGTCTGACCGGAACGGGTTCACAGTTCCGAGAAATTATTCACGTTCCAGAATGACCTCTAACGTGAACATACATTCACAACCGTAATTTTAATAGGACATCAACTCATATGTGCAAATGTCCGATATCACGTTTATTCGCGCAATTTTTTGTTGTAAGAATGAACCATGATTATATGATTTAATTATGGGGACCAATATTTCATTTTTATGATTGGAAGTTCCTTAAGGTGATTCGTTACACTGACTACGTCGCCACGAGCGCGGAAAAGACAACGCCATGCGCCGTTGCAAAAGAGCGAGAGATAACGACAAAAGAGCGTAACACATCAAATTAACCCTCTGTGGTAACATGGGGTTATAATCACCCCACCACAAATGTTACACTCAAAAAGTGTGATCATAGATGGTTAGGGGACCAAGTCACTTGAAAAAAGTAATGAGATTTTTTTTTTTTTTTATGATACCCTTCTTATAAAATTTTTTGCACTAATACCTTATTATGTATATAACAAACATTATAATTATGCAATTTCGTAAACAGGTACAGTGCACAAGCATCGGTTCAAAAGTAAAATTATTAACTTCTCATAGCTTTAAGACATAGCTGTTGAACCAATTTTAGTGTTCAATGTCTTATTTTATCTGTCGGAGTCCATTCTCGATTGAATATGTGATTCTGGATGCAGTGAAAATTAAATTTACTGTAACCGATTGTTTAAATTTTTTAAATAGTGAAAGATGTATTTACGCATCTGAAATTATCGCTTTACCATAAAGACTTGAAATAAAAATGCCTATGTTCAATTCAGAATGTACTCTTTGCAAAATAAAATAAGACATTGAACACTACAATTTTTGAACCAATTTGATCAACCAATATGAGTTGATTTTATGTTCAAATCAGATACTAATAACTACAACTCTACTATGTGAGTAACCCTTTTAAACCAGTTAGTAAGATGGACAACAGGTAGAAATGAGTCAATGCTTTTTTTAGAAATGAGAGCACTCAAACCATTTCTCTATATCAAAATCTGGGTCAATATGTTTTTTGGCCTACAAAACTTTCATTTTTTTTTAGGCTTTGTACACAGTAAGTAAGTGAAAATACAAGTTATCATTGTGGATTGAAGAACTTTTCTTTGGAAAATAACCAATTACAATGTGCTTGCTCTCTGATAACAACTCAAATATTCAGGCTACAATGTATTTTGAATAAATTATAAATTTACAGTATAAAGAATAAAAATAATCTTTATGAAAACTCTCTACAAATGATAGTATAAACAACACATATAGCCCACCTGACAATTGTTAATCTATTAGTTACAAATTGAAAGATTCCAAACTGCCAAAGTTAAAATAGTGGAATTTTCACTGACTTAAGAAAAAAAGACAATTAATTTATCCAATGATTGGAAGGAAAAAAAATGAATAATCGTAAACGTGACTGAGATAAATGAAAACCGCGCGACGTGCCGATCGAAGAAACGTATAATTGCATGCTACTTATTACCAAGAACCGCGACTAATATCTGACAAGAAATATGTCATTCCATGATGACTGATGTAACTGATGATAGACAGAACTACGACTTGCGGAGATTTTCTCGGTCGCGTAGATCGAACAAAAATTGCCGCACGTAAGTACCGCATTCGCAATGCTTTCCGCGTAATCAACGTGAAAATTGAGAGAAAAGAAAAGTCGAGAAGTTTATTCTGTAGAATAAGTAAGGAAAACAGGGAGTAACAGTACAGTGTGACAGTTGCAGGAGAAGAGGAGGAGGCTTCTCGTGCACACACATACACACACACAACACACACACCCGAAGAACCGTCTATCCATATACACATCCTACATACAAGTTTATCCAACACACACGTAAACGTTACGACACCTACATCGTCGTTATGCTGCTGCGCTGTTCGCCGTTACTTATTATTGAGACAAGTCTACAGAGAATAAATAGAAAATCTGAGATATAAAATACGTCAAGGCCGAAACTATTTATTGATTTTTGGTCCCGTCGTGAGATGCGATTATTGAAATTTCCCGATGTGTTTGGTAAAAGTTTGATCGTTAAATTATCAAAGTCGCTTGGTGTACATGGCAGCACTACCACAAGCAGGCGGAAGCACGCCCCAAAACACGAAGAGACTACAGCAGCAGCAGCAGCAGAGTTCATTGATCACGGGCCCCAACTCATCTGCCGGCTTCGTCGTGATTTTCTCTCTCCACTTTATCAATAAACCCGCGTATCACATTATTTATTTCACCACTTACGTTTCATTCGTAACTCATAATCGAGCGCGTTTATCGCGGTTTCGGCGATTTTTTTCGAGCGATAATAATACCCGATGCCAAAGAGGAAAGTAAAAGAGTGACGGGCGCCCGAGCGAGCCTGCTTCGTTCGCCTCCACCCTCCCTGCCGGCTGGCTCACTGGCTCGCTATGTGAATAGCGGTCACAGTGGTTCTCACTCTCTCATTGCTTTTTCATCCGCTGCTGCACTAGCGCTCGCCCATATATGTATATGCACTCGTCGTACATATGTATTTTACTCAGGGCCGTAGTCTCGGCGGGCGGAGGGAACGGTCGCCTTAGGGCGTCAAGAAGCTAATTTTTTTTTTTTTCTTTTTCAATATAAATTTTACATTTCCAATTAGAAGAATATTGAAAAACAACCCAGATAGAAAAACGAGTCGTCCCGTGCCGCACGCCGTGTCGGCGCGGTGCAGTTAGTTGCTTTTAAATGAGTCGACACTGTGACGGCACGACGTGCCGATTAAGCACTGTGCCCGCACGATATCAACACCTTTCGCAACGGCACGATGCATCGGCAAAATATCTGTATTATTCTTTGGTATAAGATCCATGGGAGCACTGATGCAGCATCAGCGCCTCATGCCGTCACAATGCATCGGCAAAATATCTGTATTATTCTTTGGTATAAGATCCATGGGAGCACTGATGCAGCATCAGCGCCTCATGCCGTCACAATGCCGACACGTTTGAAAGCAACTAACGGCACTGTGCCAGCACGACGTGACGTTTCGTGCTGTGTAGTCTTACCGTGAACCTCAATGGCTATCTGGGTAAAATTGATGGATGAGTGGAAAAAATTGACTTGTAAGCGAAATACAACATTTAGATTCTCTAATGTGTTCATGCGGTCGGACTTAAATTTGCATTCTATTCGTGTATTATGTTCATTCCCGATATCGCACTGTATTCTTGCTGGAGTTTTTTTTAGCCCACCTCTTACTATGAAATTAAATTAATTCCTCATAAATAAATAAAATGTCTTGATTAAGTGGTCGATTTCAAATTTGGAGCGCGAAAGTTCTGATGAACATGGAAAAGAGGGCTTAGCAACGGATGCTCCAGGGTATTGAATGTGTAACTACGCCACTGACTTACTTATTTATTCTCGTGTTGAAAAGTGTTTGAGTAAAAAAACACACAGAGATACTGTATCGAGTGCAGGTAATGCAGCCACTTGTGAACGTCTATGTTCATAGTTCGCGGATACACGCTTCGTACTTGACAGTGACTATGATAATATGACCCTGTTAACCGTGTTACGGTCACGCCAAAACAGCTAACGAGCCTGAGACTACGTGGTACACATCGAAACACAGTCTTTCTTCGTTATTCGTATACATGGAGTTGCCTATAGGTAAACCCAACATTGTCACTCAACGCGCACTACTTATTTTTCTTTCGCAAATATACCGATTATCTCGATAGCTTAATTAATTATACGCTTGCGTTGCGACGACGAACGTTGTGTTCCAACTTAAGAGAGGAAAAATAAAATCTGGGTTACATTCTGATGGATAATACAGGATGCACAGGAATTGACCATGAATGACGCACTCTTGTTTCTCTTGTGGCTCTCATAATTTTTGTAATGGGATATTAATCGTTAAAATAATTTATCGTTTTCGTAATTAATTTGAATATATCATCTGCCAATGGAATGCCGTATATAAAAAAGAATTGTCCTGTTTCCACTGTTTCACAACGCTGATTGGTTGGCAGACGAATCCGGTCGCTTATCTAACCAATTGGAACCGCAGAGCGCTAGACAATTCTGCCAGTTGAGTTTCGGTTCGCTCCGTGTGTCAGTGTGTTAGCAGAGATTAGTACATCAGCAGGGAGATTGTCGATGAGCCGTTTTTTTCTATTCAACCTTTATTTCGGCGTTGGGGCGCCATCTGAGCGGAGGGCCGTCGAACTAGCCACACGTTTTTTTATTGGTCGAGTGTATATAATAACACTCCACGGCAAATTCGTGTGCTCCGCGGGGGGTCTTAAGGCGTTAAGGCGAGGTGAAATACTCAATCGGTAATAGAAACTGTAAGTAATTTTTTTTACGGGTGCCGAATGTTTCTGGATCAAAGAAAAGTTTTACAACATTTCTATACCAATCCTGCATGTTGTAAGACTTTTCTTTCATTCGGAAACATTCGGCACCCGTGATAATAATTGCTTACAGTTTATTTTGTCATCGACTGGGTATGGAACGGTCGGTGCGATATTTGTTATAACAACCGAAAAATGATGATCCGTAAAAAATTCCGTTTTAATAATGGTGCAATTTTTGTCATAATGCCATAAAAATTACGGAATTTTTATACATTTTTTTCTGTTATTATGGTCGTTATAATCACCGAAATCGTAAGGGCTACGCTTGATCTGCCAAAGATAATATGAGGTGATCAGCAGAATTACAAGTCAGAAAGTACGGTTGTGTACTTTTATCCGATAGGCACAGTTGCGTTGATATAAAATATTACGCAGAAGCACATAGAATAATAATAATAATAATATATTTGTAATACGTAATATTTATCTGAGAAGATATTTCTATGAAGTACATCGATTTTTGTATAGCATTTTTCTAACATTGCGATTCGGCTGGGGAGCAGCAAAGAATGACCGGAAGGCCAAAAACCGTACGGCTTACTGTGTCGCGGCTTTGAAATTAGTCGTCGTGTTGACAAAGCAAAGCGACTCCCCGTTTGATCCAATGACTCACAGGCATATCAGTATCAATAAGCAGAGATAAGACGTAATTCGTAGAATGACCCGTAGTTTTGAGGGTTCCAAAGCGTTGGGACGTTATGTAAAGTGGACACTCGTATCTTTTTCCTATTTCTATGCTCGTTGTTAAGCCTGGTTTTAGCCAAACTATCGGCACCGTGTCTAACAAAATTTTTGGATAACTCTCGGCGAGAAGGCTTCGGTTCCGATCCCATCGACCACAAGCTAAATACATCCCGTATATATAAACTCCATCGCCTGGTGCGGTATTCGATTCAAATTTGTTTATTACCTGCGAACAGGTAATAAGTCATTTAAAGAACTTTAATTTCTCTAATTGTGGCAGGTTCGGTGAAGGCAGGAATTATCGGGAAGACATTTGTAGCGTAACTTCAGGAACAAATCAGGCCCTGACATTCCTTAGCAATGCCAAATTTGCCTCTGAAGCCTTTAGTTACTTTCTGATACATACTGCCATAAACGAAGTGCGGTTATGGCGTCTCATTAAACAAATTAAATACACACCTCAAAATCGAAGTCGATTTTGTCGATGGAAATTTTATATTTTCTCGCATAATTCTGAGTTGCTCCCGTCAGAAATGCGTGAATAAATGAAAAGCCAGATATCCAGAAGGTTGGTGGTATACCATTGTCCAACCAATTTTGCAGAAATTTCAGCCTCTC
The DNA here is from genome assembly GCA_949699805.1 of Tromatobia lineatoria. Classification (NCBI taxonomy): domain Eukaryota; kingdom Metazoa; phylum Arthropoda; class Insecta; order Hymenoptera; family Ichneumonidae; genus Tromatobia; species Tromatobia lineatoria. The sequence goes on along the minus strand of OX453046.1, from coordinate 506,691 downwards.
TATAAAATCATTAACGAAACTCGGCAAAGGCTTTGAGCTCGGGTATGCACTTGCTTTTAGCCAGCTCGCTGGAATTTTACCGTTGAACATGCTTGACGCGATTACCTGTATGACAAAATTGGACATTAGTGTCGTTTTACACTGTTAATGAGATTCGGAAAATTGATGTACTGTATAATAAATTAATAAAATGTACTTGTTGGAGTGAACTTTTCTGGGTAATACAATTTAACGGAAACGGAATTCGAAAGTTAACTTATATAAAAAAAAACGACTTTTGTAACGGAATCAGTAGAATTGTCATAATTTTTTTATTTTTAACAGCGTAGAATAGTAGACCATCTGATAACTCAACTTCCATAAAACGGTTATAACGGCATGAAATGATCGACGAATAGGCGCAGCGCAACAATAATCCAAAGGTTCGATTTCCATCGAAGTAAAAAAAAATATAAATATGTTGTATTTCAGGGATTAATATGTACCAACATGTAAAAAAAAGAAGTAATGTTTCACTAAAAGGGCAGGATTACCAAATAAAATGAGGACAAATCGATATTTCATTTTATTTTCTTGATTATTTTGATAGAGGTTTAATAGGGCAGCCTTTATATGATCTAACAGGGGAACTAAATTACCTCCAACTCTGGAGTTATGGCGATCATGCCCTGCACAGCTTTCTCTAACATTTCCAGGGAGGTTCGAATAACATTCAAGAGCATATTGTATCGTTCTAGTTCTTGTATAAGAACTGTGTTCATCGATTCCATATATGAGACTGGATACTTTTTTTGAGCTTCCTCAAGATTGAAAAGTTCGGGCATACGATCGTAAATATCTTTCTTAATGGTCAAAAGCAGTTGGTCCTGTTCAGTGGTATCTCCTGTGAAAATGGTTCCACGAATGCGTAGCATGGAATCAAAAAATATTTTTGAGACTTCAAGATCGCGACTTATTCCAGCATTCATATGCAAGCCAAAGACTTCTGGTGGCGGAGTCATAGGAATTCCGTCAATTTGTTTCACGTAGTCTCGATGAGTACATCTAGAGAATGGGTAAAATGAAGAGGCTTGATTACGAATTTTTTTTGCGCTTAATCAGAAGTATTTTTTGCGACAACAACTATCGCTACGGCAACGATTGTTATAGCAACGGTCGCTGTGTCAATAGTCGCTATGCCAACGGTTGCTAAGCAACGATTGTTATAGCAACGGTCGCTGTGTCAATAGTCGCTATGCCAACGGTTGCTAAGCAACGATTGTTATAGCAACGGTCGCTGTGTCAATAGTCGCTATGCCAACGGTTGCTAAGCAACGCTTGTTATAGCAACGGTCGCTGTGTCAATAGTCGCTATGCCAACGGTTGCTAAGCAACGATTGTTATAGCAACGGTCGCTGTGTCAATAGTCGGTATGCCAACGGTTGCTAAGCAACGGTTGCTATAGCAACTGTACCTACGGCAACGGTCGCTGTGTCAACAGTCGCTATGATAACGGTCGCTATGGTGACATGACTAATCAAGAGACACAGTCGCATCGCGACGCCAAGTGTTAAAGAGAAAAAAAAATTCATTATATACACATAATAAATATATGTTGTCTAATTCCGTAAATTCTTGATACGGCGGCGGCAAAATCTTGTCATAATAGAGAAAAATATATACTTCTTGGGTAAAGTGTATTCGGGAGCGACCATTCCGAACGTATAATTTGGATCGTTGATTACGTTCGGATTAAAAAAATCCTGAAGAATCGTGTTGAGACATCTTCTGTCTCTTTCATCAGTGACTCTGCCACCGTAATTGCATTCACCCGTAAGGTAAGTGATAGCTTCGAACGGAACATCATCGTAATCATTTATAAATACTTGTAGTTGTTCGAGAGATATAAGAAAATCGGACTCGTTGAATCCTACAATAGTGAATTAGCAATATACTTTACGGATACGATAGCAGCGGTGATAATAATAGTAATAATAACGGTTTTGCGGACGAACCGTATCGAATGTTCCATCCTTGGGAACCGTAATTACGACGTTCTTGTACAACCGCGTGGAAGAAACACAAGCCATATATCAATTTGGTAAAGGCTTTCTCTTTGCCAGGGCAGCTTTGAAAAAAGTCGGGGTCTTTCACAGGCTCTGACATGTAAGATCTTGTTTCCGGATAATAAATAAAAAGTAGAATATAATAATTATTGTGATAAGATATTTTTTCCCGAATAACAAATGAAAAAAAAAATATATAAATTATTGTTTGATTTGAAAACATATCAACTATTTTCGCCGAATACGTCTAAAGTTGGTTCTATCACTTAACAATTTCATTTCTTTCTGTATCGAGTTCGCTTACGAGAATTGACAAGCAAACATTTTATTTCATCAGAGTTTGAGTATTTAGTTGACAGGATAAAAATATGTTGATAAACCATGTCATTCCATGAACCGAATAAACATGCATTATAAGTCAGAAAAATGCAACAAAATTTTTTTTTTTAAATCACAATAATAATTTCGAAATATCTGTTTGAGGAAGAAAGTCGACGACATTTTTCGGAGAATAGTCTTGAAAAATCGATTATTAATAAGTACGCGGCAAGACTGTAAAATTTGAATCAAGTACCTCATTAGGTTTTGTTTCAATCCACTAGGTGGTTCGTTGGTAATCTTAATACCGTGCTGCAATACAGCTATCGGAATTTTTTCCGACGGATAACTTGTCATCCAAAGTCGAAAATTAATCGATGTGTTTGTCGAGTGTAAATTTTCAATAATTTTTTCGAGTTCGGGCATCCACGAGACGGCGAGATGACAATTCTGAAGGCAAATCCAGGTCCCTTCATTCTGGGCTTCCTCTATGAGCTTTTTCGCTATAGGGCCTTGGCCCTGCCCAAGTGATATTGAACGAAATCTCGAGGCAAAATCCATGTTCTCAGCAAAGTTGGACAGAGCTCCCGTAGGATCGGATCCCGTTGACAATATAAATATCAATGGTGTGAGAAAGTTGGAATCCGCGTAAGATTTGGCAAGATCGAATGGTGGAGGTGTTACAAATTTCAATCCCATACCAGCCTCGATGAATTGCATCACCTGAATCATTATTTATTCCTCATTTTTCATCATTATCATTATCATTATTATATTATTATAAAGAAGAACGAATGGATATAATTATTCCGTTAATATTACGCAATGGAATATACCTTTGCACTTATTTTATCGGGTCTTATAATTCTCATTAGGATCAATTGTTGAAAGCCACTGAGATTATGGTTCCAAGGTTCGGGTAATGTAGCGTCTTGTGGATTTATAAGATCATAGTAGTTTTTCCACGATGAAAGGTTCGCAACAAAACTTTTCATATAATCGGTAAATATGGTGAGTGTGTTAAGGCGACATATTTCGTTCCAAGAGCGATCTTGAAGCCAATCTGGAGCAGGATTTTTATCGGGGGGATTTCCCACTGCCACACCTCCCGAAAGAAAAAACGCCAATTCTTCTTTATCAATTTCTTCGTTTGCCAACAGTATTGTTGTGTATAGAACAAATGAGTACAGGAGCTGAAAAATGTAATAGAATTATTAACATATTTCAGATGACATAGTTTAGTCATACTAGCATTGACTGTAAAAGAATGAGACATTTTTTGTCAGTTTTTTTAACCGTGCTAGAAGTGAAAAGTACTATCCAGAACTTTCTTCTTCTTAAAAATATTAATTTACAAAATTTCTTTAAATTCTCTGACATGTAGGAATTTACCTATTGACATCTTGAGAGATATAAAACGTAGAAAGAATTGAATGTGAAAAAATGTTAATTTCCGATCAAGTTTGAATGCAAGAGCAGCAAGCGTTTCACAATGATTGAATTTTTGGACGCGTTCAGGCATAATATTAAAAAATAACGACATTCTGAAAGGGAAACTCGTCGCATACTTTCGTTTCATTCCAACACAAAGAAATGAGTTACGAGCCTGTCCAAGTTTTTGATAATCTAATACTAAAGACTGTTTACAATAACGATAAATACCTTATCTTTCTCAAATAACGATCGGCTAACGTTCTGATAAAGATTGTAGGTAAACGTCTCTCGCAAAAAAATCAATCGCCTCTCGAGAACTTTACTCTTGTTTGCCGATTCAATCGACGCTACATAAAGATTAATGAACCATGACAGCGAAAATTGATACATGGGATCTATGTTTGGCAGGTCGGTCACCGTGTAGTACAGTGCTGAGCTGTGTTTCGCGATCGGACGATAACTTTGGCGGAAAGTCTCGATCTTCGCTTCCGTTTCCTTCGAAGCTTCCTGCTTCTTGAGGATGTCAACGGAAAGTATCTTTGCGGAATCGAGGATGTCGATGGCTTCCTCATCTTCCAAGATCGTCGACCCCGAGACCGAAAGCGTTCGAAGAATATTGTCTTCGACTTGCTTCAACGATTTTTTATTCGCAGCCCCTTCGACTATCAGGTATTCACGTTTTTTTTGCAAATCCGGTCTTTCCTTCGCCACAACGATGCCCAAAAGTTGATCCTCCAAGCCCTCAATCGTCAGAGCGAAATTTATCAGAGTCACCTTATTGAATACTTCTGGCAAATAGTGCGGGTTTCGATATTTTGTCGTTATGTACAATCTGAATCGCGTGTCGTACTCAATGGTTTTCTCCCCGAGAGTTATAAACGATTTACCACCTGCTCCTTTATAGATTCTTTTCATCAATATCGGGTCGAGCGCCGCGTCAAGTTCTTCCCCGATATTTTCAATTAATACAGGCTTTCCTGCAATTAGTTTTAGATGAAAACAATAATTAGTATGTTACTACATGAGGCATTTTACAACGGAAAGTAGTGTATTTTTTTGGAGAAATCCAAAATAATCAGGTCCATTCGTCAATTGGTATGCATTGTCCTATATCCTTAGCATAAATACGTTTTTCAATGTTAAACGCATCTCTGGAACATTTTTGTTAGTTTATACTTACCATATTCAAGGCATTGCTCGATTATATTCATGTATTTGGCATCGGTGAGCTTCACAACTTCGAGCTCACTGAATTTCTCCATATGACGTATCCATTTGTTCGCTTGACTCTGTGGATCGATCAACAAACTCCATCGCTTTGAGTTATCTATTATTATTGCATTTTCCGTGGAGAAAACGTCACGTGGAAGTCCAAATATGTACCACGAATTGATCTTTATTTCCGATCCCAATACCGTCAAAAGACTGAAGCTTTCTGAACAAGGTATTTTCAACTCTTTAACGTATGCTATCCATTTGGTGATATTATCTATTCTGTATGATGTCGTGAAAGGACCCAAATACGCTATTGTTCCGCAGGATATCAGAATATCACCGGGCAGACAGTAGTAAGATTTTTGGAGATTTTCGGCATGAATCAGCCATCGATCTTTTTCACCTCCTAAACCATCGATAAGCTTTTCAGCGCGTATCAGTTTGTTTCTACAGCTCGTCACCTAATGAATCATTGAAATGGTTTGTAATTAATTGCCGACAATTTTGGAAAAATTGATAATGGGAATGTGCCAATAATTAGAAATTGGAATATTTCATTATCAAACGTGAAGCGTTCGAAATTACTCTGAAAATTAACAGGATCTTTTTTGAAGCAATGAAAAGTTATATGGTTCCTTCCAAACCAAATGTACCCAAAACATTGATGGTAATTTAAACTTTTAATCCAAATTTGGATTAGGAACAAATTAAATTTTTTAAAGTTTTCCTATGTTCAACTAGAAATTGGCGAGAATATTTCAATTATAATAAGGTATCAGAAAAACATATGCAATATATCTGCAATATTCCTACACTATATGGATTATCATTACTTGAGTCTCCAAGTCGATCTTTTTGACGAGTGTAATTCGTAGATTGTCGGTGAGAGCAGTTAACTTGGCATTGAGCTCAGCCAGCATTTGTCGTTTTTCATTTAGAAAAACCATCGTATCTTCGAATTGCTTTTCAGCAGACGCGAGTTTCTCTTTTTTCGGTCTAACAATTTTGGCAACCCCATCGTAGAGAACAATCGCTCGAACCCATTTGCACAATCCTTCGGCCGCTTGTGAAGCTTTCGCGACTATTTTTGGTTCAAAGTTCGGGTCTTCCATATAAGTCTTTTTTATTATCTGTCAAATTGTTTTAAAAATCGCAGTGAGTACATGCGCGTGTACTTGCGATAAGATAATGTGAAAACATCGTTACCAGTTTAGTATTAGGTTCCGCAAACCTCTTTGAGAACATTTGTCGAAATCTACCTTTTCCCCCGAATAGTCATAACGCTTTTTGAGGAAATGAAAATTCACTTTTCCCCTTGTTACGTCCTAAGCTAACGAGACGATGGGAAGGGATATATTTTTTGGAAGTCCTTATTTGATTAAGAGTTGAAATTCAAATTTCGAATTTTTGAGGACATTCACCGGAAAACCCTCGGTAAAGATGTTTTCACATAAAACATCATAACAGAAAGATATTGCAAGGATAATGAACAATGTTTTTTTTTTAATTGACTAAATCCTTCTTCGATTTTTATAACCTGTATCGTTGCTGATGGTATATCGTCCTTGTCGTAATTACGTAGGTGATCTAAAAAATGAATATCGCTCAGGATGCGTTTGCTCGGTGCCCAATAGTCCAGTACTCGCTTTCCAGTGTTGGGATCGGGTCTTCTTTCGGGTTGTACATTCAACATAACGCAAATAGCTGCCATTACCAATTTAACAGTCTCCGGTGGATTTTTCATTGACTTGACTAAAGAAATGTCCGATGGCTTCAGTGTATTTAATGCGGCTGAAAATAAATTACTATTACTTACGCCCCGTTATTATTCTTCCCATAAAGAAATGCTGATGTATTTTTTTTAAATCGATTATGAACGAAGGACGTTTTCGTAATTTACATTAATTATCGTTATGTTGTAAAGATGCATGAAATTATGCAGGATTATAATATAAATATAAATGCGTAGATGTGCACTTGAATCTCGGATGAAAACGTGAAAGAAATAAAAAATAGTATCTTAATTGACCTCCCGAAAATTGATATAGCCGTTCGAAATGTGAACAATATGTATTTTGTATGATGTAAACATTGGAAGATTTACTATCGTACCAATGGCCTCATCGAGTATCGGAAGTGCTTCAGCAAGATCAGCTTCACACTCCTTTTTTAATTCACCCGCGACTGTAGCTTGCAAATTTGCCGCATCCTCCTCCCTCTTTACTATGACGGTCGTCCTCTCAACGCTCAAATTTTCCTTTTCAATTTCCATCATTGTTTCCGCAGTTATTTTTGCTGATGCCTCGAGTTGAGGTTTCAGAACTATGAGAGTCTCTTTCATTCGCTCGACTTGGTGAGCCGCAAATTCCAACTTATCGAGACCTCCCAAATAACGATCTCTAAAAATCATTTTTTTCATTAAAAAATACATAACACTGTTAGAAAAAATTTTAATGGAATTCCTTGCTTTCCACAGAGAAATGAGAGCATGCAACGAGATTGAGATGCAAACTGTCAATTAAGGGTCTCAGACAAATAATTTCACCAGGTCGGAAATAATGCAGCACCTTGCGTTAATGATTTCCTCTTGTTTTTCTCTCATAAGATGTGCAAAGGTGCGTATAACTTCCAAGAAAGCGGCAGACGTGATGTAAGTTTGTCTTCCGTAAGATTGATAGAAATGTTTGCTGACTTGCTTGGCACAAATATGGAAGTATTTGCAAGCGACAACCGAATGGAGTTTAATTTCCTCGGAGACGTTGATGTCAGTGGTCGATCGTATGGCAACTTGTTCGAGAGCTTCTTCGGGCCACACGTCGAACCAGTCGATCGTACAGCAGTTCACCAGACTGGGATAGGGTATCATGACTAAATAACTCCGACAAAATAACTTGGGCTAACTCGACTCAGCAACGACAACTTACGCCAAAATAACTTGGTGACCAAATCTTCGAATTAAATGATGGATACAATAATTTCTATTTTATACTATTTTATTCTATTTTATACCCTATAAATTGATGTTATTTGTTTTTTGGTCAAGTCAACATTTCTGTATATTTCTATCTTCACTTCATTTTCTGATCTTGTCAACCGCACATGTTATCGTCTCAATAAATCTTTTGAATCAAATACATTATCATAATCCATCGAGAAAATCGATAAATCCTATTTATTTTAACAAATACACACTCAAGAACTTCGGTGATGTTTACATTGGTAGCAGATACAGTTTCATTACGCTATATAGGCACGATGTTATATTGTTGTGATTAGTGTACATTTTTGGCACCAAGTTATTTTGTCAAAGTTACTTTGTCGTAAATTTATTTTAGCCAACCTAGGATAGAGTCTTAATCTCAAACGAAAGGACTCAGCGATTGGTGAGAAGCACAGCATGATGTGACACATGTCCTTGCAACGATTAACGAAAAAGGCAACTGTCGCCAGTAGAGATATGTCCATGTTTCTGTTTCCGCCTTGAGCGTCAAGTCGGCACATTTCAACGACCTCCTGTCTCTCCTCGAGGTTAAACAAATTTGGCACCTCACCGGAGTTCAAAAGACTGTCGATGTCACTGAGAAATGCTTCGTCCTTTATTTGACCATCGTTGAGAAGAAAAGCCAAATCTTTGCCGATTCCACCGGAATTCTTAAGCACTTTCTTGATGTCTTCTCGCCATTCGTTGATACCATAATTGCCGCCTATTTCCGGCTGAAAAAATCCACATCCTCCCATTTGCGCTGCTAGTCTGGTCAAAGATTGTCTTCCGGAACCACCGACACCAACCATCAGTAAACTTCCGCCTGGAATCGCCAATATTCGAGAAATTCTCGCAAGGTGCTCCAACGCGTAGCGGAACAAAACAATATCTATATTGTTTTTGTGCGTATTGTTGTACTCTTCGAGCCATATCATCGCGACTTTGTGAAAATCCTCAATCGCCAATACTTCCTCGTAACGTTTGTCTTCAACATTAGTGGCATCCGTATCCATGAAATTTCCAAATATCACGCTTTTCAGACTCACTTCTGTCAGCTCATCGTTGTATTTTGGCAGATGAGAAAAGACATTGTCGAAGGACTCTCGCAGCTCGTTTTTAACGACCCGTTTGATCTCCTCGAACAGCCATTGACGATCAAGGTCATCGATGAGACGATCACCGAATACTCTCCAAATCTCGTGAACCCAAAGCCTAACGAAAATGACTTTCGTCTCAACCGACTCCTTTCTTATCATCGAACAGCCTGTTATCACTCGCGAAAAGTCTCGTATGTTGAAGAGATAATGAGATTTCGATGGAGTCGGTTTGAGCTCTTCGCTGATACTCTTGAAGACCTTGAGCGTCGCGTTAACTAAATTACCCACGACTGTTACAACGTCCGTTGGAAATCCGTTTTTCTTGAGACGCAAAAGCCCGATGTTGGTGAAAATCTTTTTTACGCTTTCCTCCGGAAAATCGTGGATCGCGTATAAATTAAAGTGCCTCAAGAATCTGTGATAAATATGTTGTCGACTACCACCCGGTGGTGACATTGCGCCGACGAACATGGTATTCAATATATGTAGTTTCTCCGGTTCCTTGAGATCATACCAATGATTATGATCGAACAACTGTCTCAACAATTCAATGGGAGGTTGTGCGCCGTAAATATCCTTAGCAGGCATATTAAGATCGTCGATGAAAACGATACACTGAGAATCATCGTTCATTGGTCCGTAATTGCCTTTTTTTCTCCTGAACAATTTTGATAGAACCAATTGTTGCGTCAAACGTCCGCTCGTCTTGGTTGTAAATGTGATAAAGTTGATGAGATATTTCTCCTTCTCGAGTTGGTTCACCATAACGTCTCGAATGTAATATGTCTTTCCTGTTCCAGTCGCGCCGAAGAGAAGAAAACGCTTTCGACGGTTTATGTGGAGACGAAACATGTACTGATATTTTAACTGCTCGATCGTCGGGATCATCATCTGACCGACCGATAGGCCCGCCATACTATCTGGAATTTTCTCCAATTTTGCGAGCTCTCCGTAATGTCTCCAAGCACCACGAGCTTCGTAAGTATATTGATTGTCGTGAATTAGTCCTTCGCCCGGCAATGCGATCATTATTTTCTCAAGTTCTTCAGGCGCCTTGTGACCTTCTATCTCATTCCTCCACAGCGACATGTAAAATTCGTTAAATCGCTCAACGGACGGACGATCCAGCGTTCCTCCAGCTCCCCACACCATCGCTAACAGCATCGACGCTTGAATCCACGGTTCAATGTAAAGTTCGTAATCCTGGGTTTCGTCGGCAACCGCTTCGTCCATCAACATTGTGAAGAGAGTCAACGTAGACACACCCTAAGTTGAATTAACTCATGTCATTTTCTCTCGCAAAATAACTAGCGAAAAAATTCTTAACAACTGAAACTTCGCTTAACTCAAGATTTTTTAATTTATTTCAATCGGTGCAACCAAAGTGATTAACATATCAGATTTCCATATCAATTAGAGCTGGGGCTGATGCCCGACTTCCCCAATTTTGCTCGTAATTTTTGCAGAATTGGTTAGACCAATTATTATACCAGATTTTTATTTTTTATATTTTCTGTGCAAATTTTTTGAAAATATTGTTTTGCTTGACATATCGGGGCATGTTTTAAAAATCGGAAAAAATTCTAAAAATTACTTTGTTGAATATCGAAATGTTGTGGCTTATAACGAAAGTGGGCAAGATTTTTCTTCTCATAGTTTTTAAGCTTTCTAGATGGAAGTTATTAATTTTTCAGATTTTTCCGGACATTTAATTTATTCTAATATACTTTTCAATTGGTTCATTTTGGTTCCAGGAATTAGCTCGCGGAATATTGTTTCATTGAAATAATGTCCACACCTGATTTATTTGCCCAGCCGTAATAATCGTGCGGCATTCCTTGCGAATAAATTGCAAACACGGCTCCATCAACCACTCGAACATATCAACGAGAAGTGCATGTTCGCCTCTGGACCATTTACGGGTATCGAATATATGTTTGTACCAACAATTAATAATTGGACGCCAACCAAGTACGTGCTCGGGTTCTATATAAATCATTCCGCATCGCGATACCGTAGCAGGTGAAGCTTGAAGCAGATCCATCACTTCGAAGATCATAGACATGACACTCGTCATTTGCATCACCTCGCCAGAGGTCAGACACAACTTCTTGTTGTCATCGAGTACAGTGTTAAGATTTTCGATCCATACGGCATCAACGGGACCGTCGAAAATAATCCATTTCCGATTGGATGTATCTTCGGCGCAATATCGACGAAAAGCAACCGCGCACACACCGTCCGACCATTCGGAAGATACGGGATCGTATTCGCCGTACAATTGTCCAATTGTTATAGCTTTCGGGTTGATTGTCGTGTACACCGTCTTTGCGGGATCCGTGTCTTCGAATTTCCCCTCGTCTTGACTACTTTTTCTACGCATTAGAGTCAGAGCGTCAGCCAAAGTATGCAGGATTGTCGTCTTTCCACCTGTTAAAATCACAAAGCGAATAAGTAGCATTCGTTCCAATTATGGGTCAGGTCGGAGAGGGTAAAAAAAAGTGACTAAATCAACAGGAAATGTCGCTTCATAAGCGAAAAAATCTGGTCGATTGAAAAAAAGAATATTGTGTATGGTTTGGAAATTCGAAGTACAGTTTTAAAAAAGTAAATAGCAGCAATACGTTCATAACGTACCATAAGGATCTCCAACGAGCATAAATCCGTGACGCACTATCATCATTTCGTAGGTTTGAATAATCTTCAACATAAATCCATCGCACGTTTCAAGATTATTCTTCTCCGCGACTTGTTGAACGGCTGAGACAAGTTCATCGTAATTTGGCGAGGGCAGATCAACGCCAGGAAATAGATCAGCGATTATTCCTTCGAAAAGCGGTACATCGTGACCGAGAAATTTCGGCAAATTTACATCGATTATCGAGCGTAGCATTATAACCATCTCGTCCTCGTCTCCATGCTTAGTTTTCATATTCTGTGCCGCCGTGAGAACGCTTTTTACCGCACGCATCCCATAATCATAGTGAGACTGTGATGACAATTGTTCCGAACAGAGTTTGTAAGTCGTTACGAGTTTAACCGACAAAACTCTCGCGCGATGGAATCCCGAGGAGTAGAGAAATATTTCGGCGATCATCGCGTAATCCGGTACCATCATTGCTACTGTTCTGAATAGTATTTTCAGATTGTCCGGCAATTCTGATCTACCCGCGTAACCCGGATTCATCGTTATGCATATGTATACCGCTGGATTTAGGCGAAGCAACGTTCCTTCAAATACAAACTTATCTAAGTGGGCTCGAACCGCTTGAATAATGCATAGTATCTGCTGAGCCACTACCGACAATACTTCCAATTCTATTCGATTGAACTCGTCGAAACAAGCCCATGCTCCGCAACACGATAGACCTTTGAAGAATTTTCCCATATTCTTGTAATCGAGCCCTTCCGAACAATTAAATACCACGCATTGAACCGCAATCGCTCTACCGAGATCCTTGGTCGTTTCGGTTTTGCCAGTACCCGCCGGTCCTTCCGGTGCACCGTTCAGATTTAGCGAGTACGCGCCGATTAACGTGCGATAACATCTGCCGATAAGTAATTCGCGTTTATTCTTCACCCCTTTCATATCGAGTAGGATCACGGTATTTCAATGAGCACCATCCTTATGTTTCTTAATCTCAGGGTTTTAAATGATTTACCTGTCAGTGAGTGGAGTTATTACAAGACGAGGACAATTGCCCAAGTATTCGTAGGCGTATGAAACCGTTGCATTTATTATTCTGACCATTACGTCGTTCTCCTCCCAATAGTAACGTAATTGGGCTAACCACTGAAAGTCCATTCCGTTGGTAACGTTCTTGTCGATTAGTAACTTAACGACATCTTGAGCATGAACGTCGATTGTTATAAGGGCATTGAGAGTAGTACGATTCTGCTTCGACAGCTGTTTGCCTGTATTTTAAGCAATCGGTTAATTGGCTTAAACAACGAAGGTCGTTAAATTTCATGTGAACGGTTAGTGAAATTGAATATTAAATATCAGAATTTTCAAAAGAGTTATACCATCCAAATTTTCAATGATAAATTTGGTTTTGCAAAAACCTGGTTATAAAGTTGGTCATCATAATATTAATGGCCTGACTATCTTATTCAAAAGGTGTTTTCGCGGTTTCTCAATATCGCCGGACCAAATGAGATCTTAACTTAGGTTTTGCTAACTTTCATTACGCATAAAAATACTCAAGTCGTTATTTGGATTTGCGGATTCAGAAAAGGAAAGCAGATTTTTTAAAATATGTTTTTACATATGACGGTAAAAAAAGTGTTGGCCGTCATTTAAAGATGTGAAACAAAATCTTAAAAACTCTTTCATATATTTGAAAATTTTGAAACCTAATAGAACCAATGTGGACCGGCATACGCTTCAATTTTTTTCTGGAAAGCTCCATATAGAAACATCCATATTTAAAGCGTCAGTACATAAGCTAGTATAATTTTTAAAAACTGACAATTATCGTGTTGTATATACCTCTAACGAGATTCACCATATCGAGAATCTGAGACTGGAGCTTCGTATAGAGTGATTCCAAGGCTGAAACCATATGACTCATCAGACAACTTTCGACTTCGATGCTCCAATAAATTTGAGAGACACAGAGGATAACCATCCCTGGCCAAATTAACACCCAATCTACTCGTTTCTTCGGGTCATCGTAATCCGAGTAACTCATCATTATTTCGTGTCTAACGGACCTAACCATTTCTGCTTCAACCTTTGCGGCAATTATTAGATACAATAAAATATAACTATCATAAGACAAACGACACCCGATTATTATAATAGAAAAATGCTATTGCAACTGGCGTTTAAACCTCAACTAGCCATCGTTCAACGCAGCCTTTTGCTGCACTCGTAGAAACCAGTTGTTCCATCTTCACTTCCTCTTTATCCTCGCTCAACATCGAGTAAATTTCAAGTTCTTCATTGAATCTAAAATAATGTAAACCATTGCTGTAACTAAACTACCAGTAATATATATTCTTTTAGAGTTTAGAGTACTACAAGAACCTTACAATTATTTGAGCTTTGTAATCTCCATGGTTTATCCAGAATTGAAAATAATTTTAAAAATTTTTATTTATTTTTAATACGTTACCGATTTTTTTTTTTGAAGAACCCTAAATTAATTTTTATGCATTTTTTGGCTATTGCCCTCATAAAGTTGTTTCACGAACATGTCAAATTGGGGTGGCTTGGCATGGAATGCCCTATACCCAAACACTAGCCGTTACATTTTCCTCACCCTAATTTATCGATTCCTTCAAACAATTTTTTGAGATGTCCCTGAACTCGGAGGGGATCTTTCGTCTCTGACAGAATTTCGAGCATGTCTTCATCGCTGAGGAAGAAGAAACGGGGAAAGACCAGTCGCTTTTTCTTAAGATATTCAGACACACCGTCACTAATTTTTTCCAACAGTTGATTCGCTTCCTTCATCGCTTCGTACAAGCCCACCTATGAATATTACACTGAGATAGAATCTTATAGATCCAAGTTACACAACAATCGGTGTAACTTGGATCGATTAAGATTGATCGCATTCAAAATGGTAAAAAACATACTGATCCAGCGGTTTCTTTGACACGCGGTTCCCTCGATACACTCTGCATTGCCTTACGAAAAGTTGCATCTACGTCCTGGAACATAATTCCTTCTTCAGGAAGCTGAGAAACAATGTCCTTGCTGGTGAATATCGGTAGGAAGTACATCCATTGCACTTGGACCTAGCGAAATACGTTGAAATCATTAAACAAAAAAATCTTCGAGTTATCTGTCATTTTTTTACATACTTTTTTCCATTCTTCCAGCGTTCCTTGTATACGAAGTAACAACTCGTATAAAACTTTGACTTCGCCTTCAATCGGTTTGACAAATGCAGAGCCACGCATAGTTTGCAATTTTACGATATGTTCCTCGAGCAACACTTCTATGTCATCGAGTTGGGTAAGAATATTTACACCTGAATCCTTAAAAAGCATCACGGTAAAAATAACGTTGTCCCATTCTTCTTTTATTTTCGTGAAGTTTTCTTCCAGGGCCAATTCCCTCGAAGCGCCGACGCTTATCAATTCGTACCTTTCAAGTTTGTTTATTTTTTTTAAATTTACTTCTTTTCATGCCATTGAACGATGTGCTATATTAGAAATAACGTTTTTTTCCCCTACGTACTTGAGGATATTATCCATGAGATCCATATTTATAATTTTACGTAGCGTCGTTCCGGCATTCGGAGTCAGATCAAAGCCGGCTATTTTGGACATTTCGTCACGGTGTCGTTGACGCAAAGCGGGATTGCAAAAACTGGAGGCTAAGGGAACGTATTGCTAGCAGAGACAAAAAAAAAGTTGTGGGTATATTCGCGTGTACCCACGAAAATATTGTGTAAAAAGATCTCTAGCAATTCATACAGGGATTCTATTTTTCTAAGATTCCTGAGATGTTAGAGTTGTTCTGTGGTAGCTAAAGTGAGACAACCAAATTTCTTATTTTTTATTCTGAAGTCATCGTTGGAATATAATTTTAGAAAAATTTAGATTAACTGTTTTTCCCGAATAGCGATCACGCTTTTTAATTACGTTTTATCCAAGTTCGATCGATCGATCGACCAATTTTTGTTTTTTCCTCAATTGGTTAATGACATTTTGGAATTATTATTGTGCAAAATGAACGTTTTCGGTACCTTTAATAAGTACGAATTTTTTAAGATTTTTATACCATCCAGAATTATTTACAATTATCTCTCTTTTATCTCAAACTTATGCGATGTGAACACCGAGTGACAGAAAACAACTGGAAATATTTCCCGGAAAGCCCTCGATAAAGATGTTTTCACTTTGAAAAATACTGATTTAAAGCAACTTGGATGCAGGAGATGTGTGACACTGCACATTTAGGGTGGATACCTTGAACCATTTAACGTCTTCCATCAACTGGAAACAAAGTTTCATGGGCGCTGGTTGTTGGAAAGGATCTGGGTCGTCGACCAAACCTGCAAAGCTAAGTGCAAGTATCGATAATTGTCAATAGGACGGTTTACCAGCTAAATAAAATCTCTGTTTTCCCTTTAAAATATTGATCTATACCTGTAGGGATAGTCGATAGCAATATGCATTTTAATCTTCGTTTTGAAAGCCTTGCTAGTCTTGTTGAAATCCGTCAAATAATCGTTCACTTTATTCTCGATTACGTTCGAATCAAGATACTCAAAAGGTCCATCGAGCCACACACCGCAGTCGCGTTGCCACTGATAAGCGCGGTAAATCAAAGTGTAAAACGGCAAAATCGCTTCTTTGAGTTCGTTCATTTTTGGATACGCAGTTAGAGGATATTTAAATAGTGCCTCCTCGCTATTTATCCAACTTATCTCATCTTCCATTCTATCTAACTTTCGTATCAATTTCCTCATGTCCTCAATGTACTCACGAATACGACTGGCATCGTCCATAGAGTCAAATATTATCAAACTGTGGAATCAAAGAAATCACCAAATTCAATGTATCGGATTTAATTGCAAAAAAATCAAAAGGACATTTCTTTAAAACAATCATATGAGCTTGTCTCAATATTATATGCCATATATTCAATATAAAATTTCAACTTTTTAACAAGATACATTGTTGACGAAAGCAGTTTTTTTTCAACAAATCATTCACATATAATACATTCAATAATTATTTTGTCCCTAACGTGATAATCGATATGCTTACTTGGGAAATGCCTGTTGTATCTGATCTTCTAAACCTGTCGATCGATTGTGCAAGTTCTCTTCTAAATCAAACTTCACTGTTTCGTACAAAGAGCTGTTTTCTTCAAGCACTGGCTTTATCTTTTTCAGCCAATTAACAGTCTCATTGTTCAAGTCGAGGTGATCTTGATCGAGCGATGTCATCCCGAGAAGCGAAGACATCGTGTACAGCGAAATATAAATCTTATTACGAAGATCATCCATTAGTTCGGTCCTCGCATAAATCATGTACTCTCCTACACAAAATAATTTAAATTAACATTTGAAAGGCATTTTTCGAAATCAATCTTCCCAGCATTCTGTATAGGCGTGTTTTTATTTCAGACTTGTGTCCCATCAAAAGGGGTTTGAAATACTCTCTAAATTTTACGTTTGTCTGGTCTATGCCACTGAAACCGCCTTAAGAGTGTACGTGCCGTACAATCCCCCTAAACGCGAGTATCTTGGAAAACTTCCAACACTTTTCGATAGGATAGGAATTAGAGAGAAAAACGTGGTTGAAAGGTAAAAGCGCCTTAAGCACCTACCAAGTTTCAGTAAATCTCTGGTATTTGTTGGTATGTCTAGAGCGCGTTTCTTGAGCTCTTCGAAAGTTGAACATATTTCAAGATTAAAGTCACTGTGACGTTTAACGAGCTGCTCTATAATCAGATCACGTCCTTTTTCGGTGTAGGCTTTCAAACTTATCTTAGCTTCTTCTTGGTAGAGCCTGCCTATCGTGAAATACTCATTTCCCGTCTACAAGAATACAAAAGGCAAAATAACTGCTTCTTGTCACTTGAGAACACACACACACCTTTTATTCACTTGACTCATACAGTATTTCATCCAATAATATTACAAACTTATATTACGTATGATACACAAGTGAGTTTTATCTTTCAGTCAGTCATGTTGAAATTACTTGACAAAAATTACCGAGTGCCGATTAATTCTCGGATTGTTTGAAAATTTGTTTTTTTTCAATCCTGTATATCATGTAAGATTGAGACCAAGAACAGAAATATAATGATCAAAAAGTTATATTTTTCGATGGCCTATTTAATGCAATATATATTGAATTTTTGGATGGCAGAAAAAATACAATATATACGAAAAAACATTGATCGATCGCCGTATCAATAATCTCTTTTTTTTCTTCATGTTTCATAGATCTCTGAGAGATAAAGTTGAGAAAAGGTTATATTACGGTTGGTAATCTTTTTGTATAGCAAATCTGTTGGTCTAGTACTACTTGAATATCGGTAAAAGTTTGTTCACCATTCCGTTAATCTCTCGAATAAATCGGTTAAAGTCTTCGAGTTTAGCGACGCAATCTTCGAAGCTATGCTCTTCAGCGATATAGGCAACAATGTCATCGTGAGTCTTGGCATCGTAAACTACTCCAAATTGTTTCTCGAGAATGTTCAAATAATTTTGCAGAGATTGCCATTTTTCCTCCAATATGGTAGTCAATCGGCGGTGCGACAACTCGACGTACCATTCGGGTACGTCAACGGAAATAAATTCGTTCAAACTCTTGACGTCGACCCACGTTTCCAACGGGGAAAGTTCCTGTGCGACGTTCGCAATGGTGTCCAGCAGACTGTGCATTGCATTGTGAACATCATTAACCGAGGGAACGGTACCCAATTCATTGGACTCACATCTCAATTCGAGCTGCAGGTTGACAGCAAAATATCCGTACGTATTATGGAAAATTAATTTGCGATTGATACTAGAAACATTTAAAAATATCGTCTTTAATGCAATGCCCAGCGAACACAACAGCCCGAGATTTTTTTTTAGCGTTGAGAAAAAAGAAGGAAACAAATTTATCGCTAAATGGAACAATTCCTGAAATTCTGGAATGTTTATTGGTGTGTGCGTTTTTTTAAATGGGTGCTATTATATGTCATCAGCGATTATGATATTTCAATTGCAATTGTGTGTTTTCATTAATTTTGGTATTGCCGCACAAAATATCCTCGGGGGATAAATAGGACAGTCTCAAATCGCCGCCAGAAAATATTTGCTCCGTTTATTTATACCAAGCGATTTTGTTGAATGTGTGATGGAAGCGCACTCTTAAAAAAATTTCAGAGTGCTCCATTTCGGCACGTGAAATTTCGCAAATGATTGTTTTATTTTGTTCTATATTGTTCCTCTTCTCAATATGTATTTTACGTGAGTTATTATTGCATTTGATATGCGGCATTCTATACGCGTTGGTAATTTTTAATAAGTCAAAACTCTTACCAGTAATAGCGGATTTTTACCATCGTCGGATAAAGTCTCAAGAAAATGTTCGATCGTTCTCATGAGCAATACAACAATTTGATAGCCGATGAACTTGGAAGCACATCGCAAAAATTCCGGGATCATTGCGTTCGGTACATCATGAATGTATCTCGGCTGCGACAACAGCTTTACAATAGCTGTGTAATAAGTTTTCGTAATAGCCAATTCTCCAATTCTCATATCTTTGTTCACAGCATCGAGGAACCTTGATACAAGAATAATAACATAATAACGCAATTTAATGATAATAATATCATCTAAAAATCTTGAAAATAAAACTTTACTTATTGAGTTGGAGGAAACCCAACGAACGATATGCCTCGAAATTGCATAAAAACTTTGGTAGCAGAGATATCGCGAGGGAAAATATATTTTTCACAAGCTTATGCGAGAAAAAAAATTTTCTACCGATTATACATCGATGTCTGAGAAATTTTTCGCGATGCTCAGTTCGACCTGACATTTTGTAAGGTGAATCAACGATAACCGGCCAATCGCAGCCACACCCCATAGATATGACACTCTGGACACCTAATTTGTGCATTGCTTCGTCATATCGTTGCTTCGTTTCATTCATGTGAATCTCGAAAATATCACTGTATTTATTTCTCAACGTTTCCGGGATCGATTTTATGATAATACGCTCCCACTCCTGAAAACATTCGTAAGTAGCTAACATCCATATAGAGGACACGTTGATCTAACGACAGTGGCTAATGATCTTCAGCGAATTTATCGAATTAATAGGTCGAAAAAAATGGTTGTATCGACAGAGAATGCTGAATATGTGCCTTGTGAAAAATATTGATCATGACTTAAAAATTGTCCAGGTATTATTTACAGGGAGAAGTCCCACTGTGGGTAATTCCTCGGCAAATTTTTCCATCTTAACCAAGTAGAAATCCTGCGGAGGACCCAAGTCGTATTTCAGATTTGACTGTTTTGTGGAGCTTCTGAATTGCTTGATTTTGGTTTTAGCCGCTGCCAATTCCAGCATCTCGTGAACCTGATGGGCCCGATCCTACGAAAAACACCGCGAAAACAATCAGGATTTTTACATTTATCTTTAACTAAGGTACATGTAAATTTACCTTATCCAGAGTAAATTTACACAAGGAATTGGCCTCTGCATCTTTCACGTTGAATTCGTTATCATCGGGCGTCACCGATTCTTTGATTCGTTCTTTTACCATATTAAACTAATAAGAAATATCACTTAATTCTGGGGTTAAATATTCTCAGTTATCCGTTTATTCCCGCAAGATTAATGACAACTATATGAAGGCAATTGTTTTTCTGCTTCCTCATAGAGAAAGCTTTGCATTGATTAAAAAAAAACTTGAATGTGGATATCATGTGGTTGAAATAATATGCCAAATATTTCATGGTTGCTGTACACTTTTTATTCATTTACAATAAGCCATTACGTACGCACAACGGTACTACAATATTCGAGAAATATCATTTAATCGCTTCGTCGTAGACAGTGTGACGTACGGGAAAAAACATAAAAGAAATATCGACAGAATATGTTTAAACAGACTTTCGTTGCAATTCACCAGTAACATTACGATGTTGAATAATTGTGACTCCATTGAGTACGAAACTAGAATGTTGTGGGACCCTCTGATTCAGTAGAATTGAATTATATAAAAAATAAGTCAAAATCAGCCATTCGAGATAACCAATACACGATCAAAAACCAAGTTTAGTTAAACTCGTATTAGTAAAAAAAATCGCCGTTTGCCAGGCTCTTCACGGGCTTTTTTTCGCTTAGGTTGTCGGCAAGGTGCGTGTACTTTAATCGAATTAACAATAGTAAATCGTATTCAGCGCGGATTAATTCAACAACTAATCGGACAACTATAGTAATCATTATGAAATTCAATTTGTTCGTTCGTATCGTTTTACGATAGAAATTAAATGCGCGCTTGCTACTTCTTACAAACCTTAAATGCAAAGCAAGCTCCCTACCCTCGTTTTTTTTCTACACTTACTTTTCGCAGTTATATAACAGCAACACAGCACTCGCCTCTTTCTTCAATTGAGTATTACTTATTCCTTAATATAATAAAAGTGCTTGGCGTTCCACTGCAAATTTTCGTGTACCTTTGTACTTGTGAAAAAGAATCTCACAGTGCTGGTTCTTCGGTTACTCGGATTACTTTGAGCAACACAACCGATTCGTTCCGCGAGCTCTTTTTCCGGATATCACGATTTTCCTCCAATTTCGCGGATTTCAATGATGTTAATGAAATCACGTACGAGACATTCTCCCTCTAGAAGCGTTGATATTTGTTGTATCATTAGTCCGAATTACCATCTTCTCTACAGGATTTTCTTACTAAACAATGTACCGTTTGGATGTTTCATCTCATTATTTGCAGTTTCAAAATATAACCTTTTTTTTTTTAAATACGACTCTTTTTAATTCTTGGAAAACTCGAAATGAGTCAAAGAATCTATAGAAAATCTCGAGCGCAATCTACCTAATCATGAGAAATATCATAGCGATTGAATAACAAAAATAACGGAGCTGACTGTTCTAACGGCACGTAGACGAATATTTACTATTCACTTACGTCATTTCGAACTTTTGAATTTTCTAGTTTTTCACACAAGAGCCAGCTGTGTTTCTGCAGTGCGATCAAACGGATTTATTATGATAATGCCCTATCTATGGATATAACGATAAAAAAAGCCAACGCCGTAATAATCAATTAATAATAAAATGGTATTGAAACGTAAAGGTAATGACATATCGAGCAACCCGACACATCTATAAAACAGAAACCGATCTATTATCAATCATCTTTACACGGTTAGAGTGATACTAACAATTATCCTGTATTGTATTAAACGCCGAACATTTTCATCTATTGATGAATGAATTTTAAGTGCAATAGCAGAAAATACGATGAATGACTGGAGCGGCTATTCGGATTGTAGAAGTTTACGCAGCAACATCCTTAAATCTAGAGCGCGCGACTCGCCGCGGGTCGTGTTGTATTTACTTAAATTTTTCTTAATTTTATTTTCACATGTACAAATGCATGAGGCTCGTTTTACAGAGGTGTGAAAGAATAGTGAAAAACAACAACAAAAAAGACGATTATCGATTGAGGAGTTGTCGTGTTGCGACAAATGTAAGAAATTTTATATATATACGATCAAAAATAATTTATATAACATGTGTCTGATAATCGCTCGTAAACGCTAAAACGATTATACGTGTGACAAGAGCGTAATCATAATAGTAATAATAATGCGAGGGGGGTACTCTGAGGGTATTGGCTCACAAAAGACGTTGCGAACGCCAACGCACTCGATAACTTCACCGATCTTGATCTTGTTGGTTATTTTGATTGTACAATAAACGAGGGGTTAATATTGCTCTTCATCGTCTGGGGCCAGGCCATCGCCTTCCAATTCTTCAGGGGGAGCAAAACCATCCTGAAATCATACGGTTATTGTCAGCATAATCGTCTCACGAAGATTAGGCTTAATTTTACATATATTTACTGATACATAAAATTAAGCCTTATATATTTATCAATGTGGAGAGAGTGGAGAGAGATAAAGAAAGAGAGAAAGAAAAAAAAGACAGATATGTACGTGTACGAAGGATACCGTATAATAACAACCCTTAAGTATTCCAAAATTGACGGTGATTAAGACAGTTAGTTATCTGCTTAGATTAATCTAAATCGAAACGACACGTTAAAATGATACAAGGTATGAAACTATAATCCAATGTGTTCAAAGTCGCTTAATATATTCGTAGAAAATATATATTGTGCGGTATATATCGATGAATATCACAAATTTAGGACGGACTTCCTCCCCTCAGTCCGGAATGGACGAAATATGTGTGTTACGTAACGTGAAGTTTTATCTTTTTCAACGACCCAACATTTGTCTTTCACCTCAGACAGAACTTTTTAAACTACGACCTACCGTATAACATACAAATTTAGCATAAAACAAACATAATATTTTTGGTCACGCAGATTAGCCCGTTGTCGAATAAAGTCGAGCCAAAGTTTCACGCATGCAGTTGTATATTATAATGGGTGGATTATTCTTTCAGGTTTTGCTGCTCAATGGGCCGTCTTGTCGCTATTGCGTACCATCGAATAATAATTATTTTTATTGTTCGTCAATTTAATGATGTGTACAATGACGACCTATTTTTTCATGGTTTTCAATGATACTCCTTCATTTGAAACCCTCGCTTGAACATGTGGATGAGTTGTTGCAATTTTCGGCAATTCCGACTTAAAATAACTACAACATTTGGTGTGCTATTCCAGGAAAGGGCATGATATTTTGTTTCTCGTTATTATTATAGGCCTAATTGTCTCGCGACTATTATAATATATTTTCTCGAGGGCTTCTCCCGTTCACTGTGAAGTGAATAAACAAGAAAGGGGAATTCCGATTGTTAGAATCTATCAATTCCAGAATACAACGTCCACATGTCAATCACGAATCACAATTTTCTCATTTGTTCGGTAGGAATAACGGTAAACATAAATAAAATGTGTTTATGTGAGTGCGAGTGTGCGTATACGTATGTGTAAGTGTAATAAAGAATAAAACGGAAACTAAGTAAATCGATAAGCAAACGTGAGTCAAGAAAAATCGTGTCGAATAGAAATAAAATCAAATGCAAACATAAATTGAGAGAAAGAAGAAAAATATCCCCACAAACGAATTTTGAAATTTCAAAAGCCTAACCCACGAGACATTCACTCGCGAAAAGCAACTCTTTACAATTCATATCCTACATTCAGGAATTGACATAAAAAAGAATTCAATTCGTATTTCGTATGGACAAAACAATGAGATTCTATTCCCGTACCATATTGAGGATACTTTACTTTGTTTTTTAATACACATATTCGGATAAATCAAGGCATCTATTGGGTAAGTGAACCAAAAGTATATTTTTTTATCAAATCAATGTGGTTCGTTAATAAAATTTTTGAATTATTCTTGTTATTTAAAATTAATATTTTCAGTCGCTTTAATGAGATCGTTTTTTCTTTTATATTTCTTCGAATTTTCTCTTTTCATGAACTACTTAAATACTCATTGAATTAAGCATTTCGTTGAGAATTTATTGTGCAAAGCATCCTCAATTATTTCCCGATAATTCTCAGACTGATCATGACAACCAATAATACACACAATGAGTCCGTAAAAGAAACTATTATTTTTCAGTGACTAAGAATACTGGTTGAAATAGGGAACCACAATCCTCTAGTTCCCAACGGCTGTCGTTACAAAAAAATAATGTAAAAAAAAGTGCAAAAGGGTAACTTTATAATTGAGTATACTTTAAAAAAACATCCCATACATGACCAAAAAGATCAACAATTTTTGATAACTGCTCGACAGTCCCAGCAAAACGTTTAAAACGAGGAAACAGAAGTAACAACAAACAATAAATTGTGGTGAACAAGTAGACAGATGACGAATCAACGATATGTATTTATTATCGAATGATGGTAATTTAAATATGCTGGGACCATCTCGAAACCGTCAAATCCGTTAATTCAAGTTCCAAGCCGCCCTAAGAACGAGCAGGAGCTACCCCAACAGTCTTGGCAGTTTTTTCTACCATTCATGTTACCTTAATGAGATCGACCTTCTATGGAAATGAAAGATATGAACCAAGGAGAGATGCTAATAGGTCTGTTCTCCTTCCTCCTGGCCATTTCCATTCTCCTGAAATCATTACAGCGTCAACATATCTCGCTCCGGCAGCGAGACACTCATTTTTCCAATTTTTTGTACTTTAGGAGACGCATATCGTTGCTCGATCGATACAAACGCATTTTGTCGATTAATATCGTTCTCACGAATTTAAGGAATGCGAAAATGGGAGTGTATACTGAGCGAGGTTTTCTTGGTCAATCTGTCTCATGAATGATGATTTTTAGCTCGGCAACAAAAAAAAAAGAAAAAAAAAACAAAGAGCAAAAAAAGCAGGAACGAACGAATAAAAGCGATAAGTTTATAAATTACCTCGGTAGCATAAAGGACTTCCAGAATTTTTTGTACTATAGGGGGTGGATCACCCCCGTCGCCGTTGTCAACCTCCTGACACATGACCTCGATGTCCCGCAGCTTTCCAAAGTAGAAATCTCTTTCTTTCTCGAGCCCATCGATCATCATCTTCAGCTCTGTCACCTAAGAATTTACGAAAATACACTGTAATTATGACACGGCAAAATTACGCAATTGAAATCAGTGATGGAACGAGTACGAAATAAAGAAAAGTCATTTGAGATAATTGACATTTGAAAGAAAAACAAACTTTATCACCATTGTTTCCATTCCTCTTAGTTATCCAAACCCTAAAAACTCTCAAATATGATTTAATTTTAATATGGGCCATCTTTGTGGGGTAATATCAGTATTGCTAAGTTAATTCAAGGGACGTTCCGTTCACTGGAGGAGAAATAAATAAATAGCTGACCTGTGCACTTAGTTCCTCGACTTTTCCGTTGTCCCCACGATTACCAATCGCTCCGGGTCTAGGCGTTGGACGACTTGGTTGGATTTTATTAACTATATGGTAGAAAAACCATGTTATTTTTGTAGTTTTATCTTGGGCAACTAAAGCACAACTCTCTGCGAGCATCAACTTTTAATACAGCGTCGATGGGACTAAAATTTGTATCTACTATAACAATACACTGCGGTCTGTAAGCCAAATCATGCATGCAGAAAGCCAGTCAACACTGAGAAATAATAATTTTATATCATCAACAGAGATCGGCAGATTCGAATACGTTGGTATTTTAGTTACCGCTTAAATTCCAATTCTGCGGTAATTCATTAGAACAACAATACCAATTCTCCGTGAGGATTTTATACTTCTATAAATAAATTAGATACAAATTGAAATTTATTAAAATAATTCCTGTGTAATTAATATTTTCAATAAATTTAATGACAAATGCTATGAGGACCTCGGAATTGCAAGTACCGAAATTCGAGCTTGCCGATTGCTGAGAGAAAAAAGGGAATTAGGGATCCCAATAATTAAGGTAGAAAAAATGCGTAAATTATTGTGTAAGTGGCAGTGCAAAGACCATAAGGTCTCTAATAGATATACGGTAATGTATACAGATTTCGTAATATTCCCTTGTTTCGGATGTTGGAAAAGTAAAACAGACCTTTTGGAGGATGGTTGTTGCAAGATAAGAGAGGCATGAGCACAAAAGTAATGGGCAAAAAAAATAATAATTACTAGTTTTGCCTACGGACTTGGTGGTAGGCGCGTGAGTAGGAGATTCGGGACCCTCACCTATGGGGGAATATCATATTCCGTCAATGCGATACGTTATTAAGTTAATGCTGAGGAGCATATATTTATCGCGCTTTTCACTAGTCCAGCACGAGACCGATTTAATTTTTCATCTATATATACAATTATCATATTTGCATTGCGCCGCGCCACTTGGCACCAACAACACTCGGCGATATTCACACACGTCATTCATACATGTTGAAACAAAAAAACCGTTTTCAAACATCAATAAAACATTATGTTTTAGGCGAAAAACATTGAGCGACAAAGTCATCTCTGTAAAATCAAGAACCAATCTTGTATTAGGGTTAATTGCTTCCGTAAATAACTTCTTAGGATCAATAAACCATGTGTCAGCCAATAACCAACGATGCAAAGCACATCTTTTAAGCATGTTTTATAGATACATTCTCAACCGAATATTTTATTCAATCAGAACTCGATTAGAACTTTGCGAGAAGATCGGAAATCTGAAAAATTTCACCGTCATTGGGAATATTAAAAACACTAATTTTTGATCATAATAACGCGGAAGAAATAAATTTTGTGGTTTTTACAAATACATTTTTTGAAGGCATCTTGTAATAATTGTCAAATAGCCATTTTCATGAATTTTGTATGACTGCTATTACTAGATTGCTCATCCAGTAATCCAAAATTTATTATTTATAATAATGGAGAAAGAATTCTTCAAAACCATATTCAAAATACGCATCTTTTAAATTGCATTTAAAAAAATTTGGAAGCTATTAGAAGTTTCTTTATAAAATCACGTTTCCTAATTGATTTCATAAGAAGTTTTTAGTTTTTCTATCAGAGTTGTCACACATATTTCGAAAACTGCTTTATTAATGACTTTTGGGTATGAGCAGTCAAATAAATGTTCTCAGCCCCTTCCATGACGTCAATTTGTATTCAAATTTTTCTTCCCTTGTCGCCAGGTGCTCCAAGTTTGATCGCACAAAACTTACGGTTGGATATTTATGCGTAATACATTTGTAAGGTGTCCAACTCCTTCTATAAAAAGTTTACCTAAAAAATGGCTAGAGCAGTATATCGTGTATCAAAGGCCGAAAATTGGTGATTGCGACGCTCGTACAAATTTATGTCCGAGCAATAATTACCAATCTCTATCTGTTTTGCACGCTGTACTTTTGGTATCAAGTGCACGAAAAATGGTCATTTACGTGGCGTTCCCGCGTAAGGAAAGTGAGCGAAATTTCTCCCAAGGAACGAACTCCCAGCAATTGTGTTTTGTCCACACGCGGATCTTATCGAATATGTAATGAATTTAACAGAAACTTTCTTCCCACAAAACATTCATGTAAAGCACCATTTTTCGTGCACATATTACAAAATATTTTGTTCGTGTGGCCCTGGACGTAAGAAGAAAATTCGTAACGAGCGATAAATATCAGCATTTCAAGCAAGTCAAGAATATCCTTTGCGCCCATGCCCCACATCCTATTTTCCGTACGACCTACTTTCTCAAAAGTTCAACTCTATGTTCCACTGATTTAACCCCAAAAAGCACTTTTTTTACATACGTTACTGGGGAATATGCCTTTTTGCGGTTAAATCAGACCGACGAGACGTCTATATTTGAAGTGTAATATTGTTTTATTTTGTCTTTTTTTTTTCATTTACTCGGTCAGCTTCGAAAAATAATGTAAAGTTTCATATACAAAACGGAGATAGGCAAGTTTAGGTAATGTATGCAAATTTCAGAGAAACCAGTAATTTCTTTACATTTTAATACCAAGTTCAGTGGAGATGATATATTATCCAAATTTACATACTATCCCCAGTGAAATCTGTATTCTAATCAGACTTGAGTCCCGATTCCATAGGAATTAGTATTTAAGTGTGAAGAGATAAAGACACAAAGTCCACGTGTTTTAAAATTGAGGGTGAAGTATTCGAAATTTGCCGATCTCCGGTATAAAGTTAGAAGGTCGATTTGATGTATCTGCAGACTGCGTGTATGAAAAAAGTGAGGATATCGAAGAGAATTGAAGCAAGTACCAGCACGTGGGACAGGCCGAACGGGAACGTCACGTGGCGAGGGTCGCTTCATCATGCCACCGGCACCGCGAGGTGCATTGCTTCCACCAGCTCCCATGGGTTCGCCTCCACGCATTGCGAGGGCGTCATAGGGCTCGTTTCCCGAGTAGTTAGCATCAAAAAATTTCTTGAACCATTGCAAGAATTCGAAGTTATCTTGGAATCGTCCTTTCACCAGCCTATCGATTGATACAATCTGCAAATGATAATAAAAACAAACAAAAAAACAAACACACCTATGCAACGAAAAAGTGAAAAAGCAAAAATTTATTTGAACGAGAGATTTGGTTTTTATTCAGGGTCATGTGCTATATTTCTCTCACTCTCACTCTCCGACTTTCTCCCCTTCCGGAAAAAAAAATTTTCAGACTTTCCTAAGTATTCTCATACACTAGAAATACTCAATGGAAATAATCCACCGGCAAAAAGTAGGATTATACGCAGTTTTCATTGCGTTTAGTAGCACATACAGAAAGAACGGCTGCGAGGCTATCCGCACGTTAGCGCGCATTCATCTGCTATATATAGATAGACAAAGCATGTAGACG
The DNA here is from genome assembly GCA_949699805.1 of Tromatobia lineatoria. Lineage (NCBI taxonomy): Eukaryota > Metazoa > Arthropoda > Insecta > Hymenoptera > Ichneumonidae > Tromatobia > Tromatobia lineatoria. The sequence goes on along the minus strand of OX453046.1, from coordinate 477,614 downwards.
TACATAGTCTTGCTGAATTTGGGGTTGACTTTTTAATTGAAAAAGATCAATGAACAATGAAGTTATTACTATTTTAACACAGTAGTGTCGAATAATTTATGCATTCTATTCACTTTAATTTCGGACGGAGTATAGTTACACTTTCTATCGTATGAACGGATCGTCTTTTGAAATTTATAAAACTACAAAAATAGGAAGTTACAGAAAAAAAAATCGATAAAAACAATGTTCATCATTTGTCATTAATAAATGGAAATATGAAGAGAATATTGTAAACTCTGCTCTATCCTGGATTAAAGTGAATCGGACGAATAAATTATTCAGCATTTTGTATGTCGTCAATAAAGAAATAATTACTGTATCAATCTGTGATTTAAAAAAAAAATTCAACTGGACAAGACTGTATTAATTGTGTTTAAACTCTTGACGTCGTTATCCAAATACGCCCAACAGGAAATTGAAAAAAATGCAAATTGACCTGTGTTGTGGGATCCCAAGCTTATGCGGATTCCTTAAGAAGCTGCGGAGCTTAACGAGACAGGGGACAGAATTGCAACCTTCATTAACGTATTCAAGGGTAAATGAGATAAAATGTTATGGTAGCGGGAAAACCAAGTAATGACTAGGTTACAACTCTGATAAAGAATATACACGATATATTTTGTACGTGGCGATGTAGCAGCGATGCTCGAAGTGATTGCTGTACATATAAACTGAGGTGTATGAGAGGTGAGACGAAATAAAGGGAAAAAAAGTGCTCGATTGGTGAATAAAGATTGAAATCATGCAACGAGCAAACGGACAAGTGAGACGCGTCTACAACATCGAATAAGGTATGGGAAATACCCTGCTGCGGCGGTCGAGTCATAATATTGCGCTGCTGAATGTGTTTTTGTTGCATCTGAGGCTGTTGCTGCAGCGGCTGTTTAACTTGAGTCGGTAGCGGCACCAATTGGGGATTCGACAAGTTATGACAACCATCGACACCGGAACCTAACGGAACACGGCCTCGTGCCTCAAACGCATCGTACTCAACGCCGTCATAATTAGCGTCAAAGAATTTTTTGAACCATTGCAAGAATTCAAAGTTATCTTGGAAGCGGCCTTTTATTAATTTGTCCACTGGAATAACCTGAATCAACGCGTGATCGTAACATCAGAATCGATGTTTAATGATAATCGACCGATTATACTGCACTGTTCGATAAGAGGTACGTACAACATTCATATACTCAGACAAAATTATCAATAACAGCAAATAAAATGTTGTATGAAAAGTAATAAACAAATCAACAAAATGTCATAAGAACCGCACTGCAGCATTCCATCATTCTACCCATTTTTTTCTTGAAACGCTCGTAATCAGCCAGATTTCACTACTTTAAGCACTTCCCGTACATTTGATCAATCGTTTACATTTTATATAACAATTTAAAAGCTATATTTCTGAATTTCACTGTCATTTAGGATTGACAAACGAAACAGGAAAAATACAAGGTAAAGAAATTACATTTTGCTTCTTCTTGGAGGAAGTTTTGATTATATTTTAATTGACTGAAATTTGGATCACCGGTGCAGCGGTCTAGTTGTTAAAGGACTGGCTTCTAGACCGGAGCATCGGTGGGTCGCGGGTTCGATTCCCGGTGCCGTCGAAAAATAAGAATACAGACGCAATGAAGCTCCAGATGTATACGTGAGAGACACACAGGTAACTCTGGGGGTCACATGTATACAGCTGTAGTCTGTGTTTACATTCGCGACGAAAATCGTGACGTAGCTCCGGTGCCGTGAGGCAAACTCGGGACCGGCTATATCGGCATAGTTTTTCCCGCAATTTTTCCATATGCCCTTAGCAGCAATGCTAAGGCGAGTGCGGTATAAAAGGGGAAGTCGGATGCGGCCGTAATCCGGACCAGGCCCTCAGAGGAGACTGTCTACTGACCCTGGTTGACCCTATGATAGGGATAATGCCTGCAGGCGGGGGAAATGCGAGAGAAAAAAAAATTGGATCAAAGAAAATATCGAAAATAATTTGTCACATAACGTCCCGAAAATGAACAAAAATGGAGGAACAACCGTATGAAAATTACAATAAGGATAAAATGAAGAGGAGAAAGTATCGTACTCGTGTAACATACCTTATCGACGTTCATCTTTTTGAAACCTCCTTGTAGAATTTTGAAGTTTTGTATATACTCGTGCTCCAAATTTGTCCTGAACTTGACACGTTTAAGAGGTACGCTTCCGGGAAAAAGCATATCCATAAATTGACAGTAAACCGCGCCGGTGCACAGTTCTTCAATTTTTGTAAATGACGACTGCAGACAGTCATTGACCCAGGCGAGCATGTCGTGCCGACTGAGATTATCAGTCGTGACATTGGTAGCGTAAACATTGACAGCCATGGTGATTTTTTCGCTTTCTGTGGAACTAAAAGAAAATCGATCATTTTATTATAAATTATACACAATAATTATCTCGATAAATGTAACTGTAGCTTACTCTACATAATTGTGACCATACTTTTGGAACCCAGTAAGTTTGCTCATTTCATTTATGTTATATTAATCATTTTTACCACCGACAACAGTGATTATCTTCGGGTTTTCGGCATCAGTGCTTCCCCGATTTAAGCGGCTAGTCTTGTGCAAGGTGATAGTTTAGGCTTGCACTGATTTAGGCGTCAACCATCGAGCAGCCGAGAATTTTTAACGAGTTTCTAGCATATTCTTATTCAGTTTAAAAATAAAGCCGCTTGTATCAACCCTTTTTTTCTTCAAGTTTTCCGATTCTCTTGTGCAAATGCGATACATATTACTTTAGAAAGAATTTCGAAGAACGACATCGAAAGCACTTTGCCGATTCCAGCCAAGTTGAATGGTAAACAACTGTAAGCGCACTCCCACTTATGCAAAACTATCCTCTAAAAAAAATCGGAATTTTACGAAACTCAGACGACCACGCCCTTTTCTTCACTTATTTTGTCCGAAATTATAACAATAAAGAAAGGCACGTGCTCCACTCGTGGGTCAAATTTTAGGTCGACGACTAGAACGAATTTCGTTTCATAGAAGAAATAATTTTCGAATTCGAAAACCACACGCGTGCGCACATACACGCACGGAAATTTATTATAAACCACTTTTTTCCTATTAGACCATTTGAAGTATCGTGTAAAAAAAAATGTAAAAAGCGGGAAGCTTTATCTTTCCATGAGGAACTAAGTAAAATCCATAATGCACCATTATCAATCTCCATACCTGCATTTTTCAACATACCTATCTGGTATTTTTTTTATTTTTTCGGAGTAGAGTTCTACTCAAACGCACTCTAGAAAATATTTTATTTTACCAGTTATAGCATGATGCTGAGAACCTTTTTCTTACACTTGTAGAGCACATGTTCTCATAGGCATCAGCCCCCTTGCTAGAAGGGTGATGCCTATGTACTTATATGTAAGCAATAGACAATACATACATACAAAGAGAATATTTAAAGACAAAATATGTCTCTTTGTATATATACTCTGTATTTTCTCTTTGGTCACTCCTACGTAGAGACTTTTTTTATTTCCCCCTCCCCCCTTATCCCATTCCTTGCTAGAGACCCCCTAGAGTGTTGGTTGCTCACAGCCACTCATCTAGTGCACTACTGTATAGCATTTACACACGCAAGGACAGGAAAACTGTGTGCCGATACATGTGGATTTATTGTTAATTTATTCTCATACAGATGGTTTTCTGAAAAACTTCAGCACCCATCTAAGTTACAGTTGCACGCGACGGTGCTTGCCTCTGAAGATCACTGCAGCCACGCATTATAAAACAATGAAAATTTACCCACTTTGATCTCACTGAACAGTCTTAAGCTTTAGCCTAGCAAGAGTTTGAGTTTAGAGCTTAAAAAACACTTTTTTTATAACTTTCAATATTAACAATACTTTGTCTACGATCATTGTATCTATCTTATTAAAGTGCCCTTGTAACGAATAAAGTTTATAAGGCAGATAAAAGTTCTGCTTAATAATATTTTAATGATATTATTTGTAACAGTATTCCATTAGTAATGATGGTTTGTGTTTTGCATAATTTATTATTTCATCGTTAATATGATTATTTGCATGTTTATGTTTGTGAAAAAGAAGAAAGGTTAAAATAAAATAAATGCAACAGATGAAGCTTTGTCCTTTATTAAATGATCCTTGGCCTGGTAAAGATATTGCAAAGGAGGAACAATAGTGGTTGTTGACTTAAGCACATGCCGGTGGATCAGGATCATAAATAAAAGTCTTGCAAAAATCTTATCTATGATATCCCGGATGAAAAATAATTGATCAACAATTATTATGTTGAGTCTATTCTATTAATGTTGGCTCCAAAACAAGTATAGTTTGAAAGATAACTACACGCTGGATGGTAGCGGAATGTTAAAATTTTGCTTAAAAAAAAAAAAAAAAAAAAAATTACTATAAATAGGATTCATAGCAACAAAATTTATCTGATAATATTGTTTGTGTTTTGCATATTTTATTATTCATATTCTATTTCATTATTTTTAATGTTTCTGTAATCTTTTGGAGAAAGGCCTATAATACATAACTTGAAATAAATTTAGTAACAAGAACTAAATATTCAAAATAGACTCGAAATCAATGAATAAAAGGAACAAAGTTTTTCCCTCCCTTTAATAGCCATTAGTCTGGCAAAGATTTGGCAAAGAAGAAATAATCGTGGTTATCGGCTGGAGGCCCGCGAATACCGGTCGATTGTGATCGTGAATAATTAATGGAAATGGTAATTATACGCACGCGGCCGTTGCCGCTTTATTGTCTGTGTAAAATAAAATGATCCTCCTTGGAGCGTCGTTCTGCTGAGGTTAGTAAGAGAGGCAGAGACGCCCATCAAGTGCATCGTTAACACGTATAGCTGGTTAAAAGGAGAGAATACGAGTCCCGGCGAAAAAGGACGTCTTCGCTTCGGGAGCTTCTTAACCGCTGTAACATATTTTTGCGGCACCGATTGCAATGTGCATAGCTTTCAGGCTCATCGGACGTGAACAAGTACAACACGATTAATCGCCGAGCCATCGTCCTTTTTTTTCGTGCCTAAGCTCCTTCTAGCTCCTAATCAAACGGCCTCTAAATATAAGTATTTAAGTTAGCGAATTGTTGGAAGACACAACTTACCAATGCCACACCAGCAGCAGGGAGAATACCGTACACGGGAGTGGTTCACGCACGTAGTCCGTCGATGACAAATGCTGTGCTGCTGCTGCTGCTGCTGCTGCTGCTGCTCGGTGATGCGACTGCGGTTGCTGGCGAACGACGTTCAAACGCGGCGCACACACACTCAAAACGAATGGTTGGTAACGGTTTCTGTGCTGGCGATTGGGCCGCACCGGTCAGCTTAGACTTCTCACTACGACTATTTAGGCTCAACGAGCCGTTGATAAATGCCTCTACTTCGGGCTCTTTGATCGAAGATATCGCTGGGCGAAGTACGAGTACGACGAAAAATTTAGTTGAGCTTATGTGTAAAAGGTATCGTCGATATTAACCGACCAATACCACAATCATCCCCTAGACACTACAAGACTTTTGATGGCATCGCCCGCAACTGTTCCAAAGACGTTGCTGCTGACAACAGCGCCACCGGCGCCGCGGCTTATTTCTAACCTTCAAAATTGTCGTCAATTATCAATATCAACTTTATGTATCTATAATCCAACCCGCTGGACTATAGTCTAGAGTGGGAAACAAAGGTAGACGGAATCTCCGTGTAATATAGGTTTCAACAGGTACAATATTCAAAGGTTTAGTGTTTTTTTTCAACATCTCGAAAAATCTTTTGATTTTTATGTGAACATTCTCATGAAATATTTTTCAAAATCTCTGATCTGCTGCTCGACATCTCTGATTCTCGCAATTTCTGTATGTATTGTGAGAGTGTAATAATAATCATTTTTAAGCGGGAAAAATGTACACACTCATTTATTCACCGATACGACAAAAAAAAATCAAATTTCCGGTGATACTTTACATACATTTTCTAATTTAAATTCGCATTGTAATAATGATTCTTAACATTGTCAACATTTTAGAAGAATGTTTGTCTTATAAAACTAATTTGCAATTTTTTTTTTTTTTTTCTTCTTCTTCTTAAATTAATACATTTAAGAAACGCTCGTTATTCAGAATTTGTGGGATTTTTTTTTAAGAAACAGATTTTTTCAAGGGCTTATCCTGAAACTATTTTGCGCGGAATGAGGTGAAGATCGATGTCCCTTTTCTATCTTCAAGAATATCGGAAAAATATTTTTCGAAAGGTAACTGATAAAATTCAATTGGTGAAAGAATGGCGCATCTTGAGTGTTACAGTGGCTGCTCGTGAAACACGGGAATCCCGTAATTTCTCGTAGGATTAATATAAAGTGGAGAAAAAGAAACGTTGATGAAGAATATATTGGTATATTTATTTATTATTCTCGTAGTATATATGCGAAGACAGGAAATATTGGAGGCACACGTTGGTAAAAATTTGATATGGAAGAGCCAATCTCACAATTCGTTAATGGTAACTAACGCAAAAATCTGTAGAAAACAGAGGCCGTATTGCACAAGATCGATATAAGGTACGTCGTATCGATCGCAAAGATCCTCGAGAAGGTATCGGTTGATGGCGTAGGAAACGGCGAAGCTTATAACGCTAGCGTAGCCCCGACGAAGACAGGCAATGACGATTGTGAACAGTTGTAGGATGAGGGCGGTGTCGGTGAGGTAGCGCATAGTTGTTCGATCCTTTTTCCGTATAAGTTCGTGAGCGAATGGCAGGATCCCGAGTACGAGCAGGAGGCCCTGCCTCAAGGTCTCATTCACGTAGCAACGGAGCGATATTTCCGTGGCGAGAAGCGCGAACGGTACAGTCTCGATAACATTCGAGAACTTGTCGTAGAAATTTCGAAAAATTCTCTTTCCCGTTGCGCTACCCGACGTCCCTGTGTGTCAAACCAAAGGTTATTCTCAATTCAACACAGATGCGCTTCACAGGACTCTATATTTGGTCATGGCCTCCAAGTATGCACTTGGCGACACATCTAGTTACATTTTTTTATTTTTCCGTTATTTTTTTAATTTTTTTATCCTTACCAAATGTGAGAACGCCGAGAATGGAGTGGACGAGTAGAATTTGAAAACATGCTCGCGCCGCCCAACCGCTTTCGATGGCAAATATCGAATAGGAACATTCGAGATATCGCATGCAAATTAAAGTTACGGCCAATTTGAACAGATGAGCCACGACGCTACTTCCATTGGCCATTCTTCTTGTTATTCTTATTAATAAGATTAATAGTACGCAATAAACGTTATCTCAGTTGTGTAGAATAATATTAAGGATTAAAAAAACATTGATGTATATTTATTGAGTTTGTTCGACTAGTTTCAAATTTTTTGGAAGATTTATATTTTTTGCTTTATCTAATAGCTCGGCCACCGATGTCAATATGTTTCTATATATTCTCTTGTATTCGTATTTCACCCTGTTCCATCGGCTGATCGTACAAGGTTAAAAATAAGACTCGTCGATCATACGATATCGAATGCAGGTTTCTTTTCCTCTTAGTGATACTATCACGAATCAATTGACTCTTTGCAATGGTAGTTGTGGTTGCTACACAGTTTTCGGAAGATGCGGATTATCTTTAAGGAAGACTAGTATAGTGGTAACTCTCGATAGAGGGATACCGAGAGCTAGGTTAGCTTGTGGCTTCTCGCGAATGCCGGCTACTGGCTATACGTGGAACAATTCATAATGAAGGAAAACCTTGTATAGCATTAGAGAGGGAATTTCGATGGTGGCTATAGCCGGTTGGTGTCTCCATCTGTACTAGGAAACTATCAATCATAAAACTCGGTCCTCATAGCGCCGCAACATTTACCTCATATTCTATTATAATATTGATAATAATCTCAATGATCGTAATAACATCATCCACACATTGCCCTATACTTGCTATCCTTGCTTTTAACTTTAACTTGCGACCCTTGTCAATATTCAAACTGCTCCCCGAAAGTAGATTTTAACGTTATCGACTTGGCATTGTAACGACAATTTTACATGACCGTCTGACGAAGTGGGCAGTCCGGTAATAGACTCTGTTGATCGCTGGCACAACTGACTATACGAGCACTATTGTCGTGAAAATTCCGATACATAGTGTTCTTCGGTTGGTGTCGCCATCTTTGTTTGTCATTCAGAATTATCAGAGTATGCGTGTAGCAAGCCTTACGTGAACTGCGTGCTAGCGAGCTTATTAGCTGCGAAACAGGGAGTAAAACGTGCTAGCGATAAGGTATGCTTGACAAGTAGCTGTGACGTTTATTTTTGTTTGTTTTCACAATTATAGTCGGTTATCGCGAAAACGGTCATTAATTTAAAGACTTGCAGTTGACGATTGTGAGGTGAAAAATGGCTCACCAGAGAGAAAAGCTCTGTTATGAGAACAAAGTCATTCTGGCGCCGATGGTGCGCATTGGAACGCTCCCCATGCGCCTTCTGGCACTCGACAATGGCGCTGACATCGTGTACACCGAGGAACTTATAGACTTCAAGTTCCTACGATCCACACGTCGAGAAAATGGTTATCTACTTTACCTTCATTTTATAATGAACAATATTTTGTCACGAAATTTCATGCGGTATTGTTCATTCTCGATAAGGCAACATTGATTTTTATTTAATTTTCTTTTCAATTTGAAGAAATGTTTTTATACAAGATTTACAAATGTTTTTGTCACAGTTTCGCATACAAAGTCTCTTCAAAAAAGTCTTTATAATGCTAATTTTCAGTTACATTTCCGTAACACAGCCTAAATTTAACTGCAAACACGATCCTCGCTGAAGTACAAAAAAGATGTTGGTAACCGATGGTTGTTCGTTAATAGTAGTTTTTTGATTGTTATTTGATGGCGGATACTTATAGTGAATTCAACCGTGGTCTGTTAAACTGGAGTCAATTTGTTGATTGAAAACGGTTGTTCAAAGCTTTTTCGGATCCGCTAAGTTTCCTTAAGAACCCAGTGAAGAATGGTTTATTTTATGTTGCTTTCACATGATTATCTCCTAATGGCGAATAATCACCTATGAGAGTTTATCTTTCGAAGCTTTTTGTCCTCGTGATAACTTTTCTTGGTTTGGTTTATCAGATGTTCTAGGAACAGTCGATTACGTCGATCGGACAGATGGAACGATCGTATTCCGGACTTGCCTACGCGAGAAAAGTCGCGTAGTTTTACAACTTGGGACAAGCGATGCTGCAAGGGCATTGAAAGTTGGACGGATGGTGGAAAACGATGTAGCCGGCATCGATATAAATATGGGATGTCCGAAAAAGTTTTCTATAAACGGAGGTATGGGTGCAGCACTTTTGCGCCAAGCGGATAAAGCGAAGGAAATACTGAAGACACTCGTTGATGCCCTCAAAATACCTATCACTTGTAAAATACGGGTATTCCCAGATCTGGATAAAACTCTCGAGCTTTGTGATGTAATACCCCGTTGCTCTCGCAAGTTTTGTTGTGAAAATGTTTATAATAACTGCCACTTGATATTATGCCAATTATCGTCAACAGGTACTGGTGTCTTCGGGTATTTCAGCGATTACCGTTCATGGTCGCACGGTCGATGAGAGACCTCAGCACCCGAACCGAAACGAAACAATTAGCAAAATTGCCGAACGCCTATCGATACCGGTGATTGCGAACGGAGGTTCGAAAGAGATCGAGAAACACAAGGACATTGCCAAATTCAAGGAGGACACGGGCTGCAGTAGCGTAATGATTGCCAGAGCGGCTCAATGGAATTGTTCGATTTTTCGGAAAGAAGGCCTATTGCCGATCGAAGATATTATCAAAGATTATCTCAAGTATGCCGTTGATTATGACAATGCCCCGTCAAATACGAAATATTGCGTGCAAAATATTATTCGGGATCTCCAAGAGTCACCGTTGGGAAAAAAATTCTTGGCTTCGCAAACCCTGCAACAGATTTGGTATGAGTTTCTTAATTATTAATGCCTAAAAAAATATTTAAGTTATTTAATCTTTGTTTTATGTGAAAAAACAAAAAGATCGCGATATTTATGTAAAATTGTGCTTGAATATATTTTCAATGATTCAAAACATTGAGAAAAGGGCGTAAAAAATGCCCGGCTCGGTGTTAATTAATTAAATATAAGTTTAAAATTAAAATTAATTTTAACTACAGCGATGTATGGGACATGGGTGATTACTGCAGAGACAAAAGTCTGGAATATCAGAAAAAAGGTTTACAAGGACGATTTCAAGTCAGACCTGCTTTGAACGACGACAATGTCGAGGACCATTCGAACGGACTCAAATCCTCAAAGCGTAAGCTCGAAGAAGATGAATTGACAGTTATGCGTTGCGCATACCTAAAGAACAATTATTCGACGGACGATGAGCTGCCAAAGACGAGATTGTTAAGATGGGTCCGTGAAAATAGGAAAAAAATGCCGTCTTACGATACGTGGTTCGAAGATAAACTATTTCGTTCAATCGTTACCGTTGATGGGAAAAAATACAGCTCGACATTTTGGTAGGAAGCTTATATTGGAACTCAACAATGACTATAACAGGGATAAAAAAATGTATCAATGTTATTTAATCGTTGCAGGGAGAAAAATAAAAAGTGGGCCGAACAAGGTGCCGCTCTCGTCTGCCTGTGCTCATTGGATATTATCGATGAAGAGACCTTGAGACAAAGTGGGAATCTCCTTGGAAGTCATTGCCAAGATTAGTTCCCTAGCAGGTCCGCCATGACCGTACAAAATGACGTACGTATTTTCACGATTTAGAAAAACCATCTTGTAAATTTTGTAACTGTTTAACCACACCGAATAACTACTTCGATAACTGTCCAATGAACATCCGGCTGCTCGTTATTTTATGAGTTTGTTGGACGGTTCTCGAAGTAATTATTCGGTGCGATTAAACAGTTACAGAATTCACAAAATGGTTATTCTTAACGATGAATAACCGTTAATTTTGGGGAAAAATAAACCTGGTTGTTTTAACGGTTATTGTGTACGGTTTTGGCGAAAGATAACTGGTTGTCAAACCTGCTAGGGATTTACTAATTTTCTATAATTTATCTATCCAAGTACCTCAATTCTACGTAATAAAATATAATTTTAACATGAAATGAATACGTTGGGTTGTTATGTTATAACGTTATACATGTATGTTTTTGTACACCAATCCCCTCAAAGTTAATTGTGCAATTACAGTTGTGTTACCAGTAATATTATAGTACCAGTACTTAGTTTGGAAAATCTTATTTAGACCAATATGATAGACAAAAAAAATCAATTCATACTTTATGAATTCGAACAGTATTCAATAGGATTTTTTTTTACACAGCGCGTAGTAAGTTACCCTCGTGGGTTACGACACTATCAAAGACCCTTTGTGAGCAGTTGGAGCGAAGTAATTTCGCAATCGTTATATATACCAAGGTTACGACGAAGAATATGGATGTACATAAAAGTGCTGATCTTATGCTTCGCTTAAAACTGCACAGAAACTGGAGTACGCACTAAAAACGACAAAAATACGTGATACTCTAGTTTCTGCGCAGCTTTACTAGGATCATACGATGTGCACTTCTATCTGTATCCATATTCTTTGATTACGTATCGCTTGCGCGAGATGTTCGAGCCGTTGGCCATCTAGCGGACATAATATCCTTATAAGGATGTTATCTACCGTTATAAACACTGTGATTGTAATTCTGATGTTACAGCACCTTGTAAAATGAACATTCATCTGAATATTACCAAACTTATTTTATTTATTGCATTCATATTACAACAATTACACTTTCACTACACAAATGCAACGACAAAACAAAATGTAATGGTTACAGAACTTTCCACTGAAATCGCGTACAATGAGCAATTTGGCAAATTATTTTCATTCAAATAATTCACATACTTATGTGGTAATTATCACAGCTGTTTTGCATGTCGAAAGGTCTATGTAAACAGATTATGAATTTTAGTTTTTATTTACTAACCCAGCCGAACGTATGGACGTAATGAAATTGGCTCTCAGTGATCGTTGTTATGGGTACGCATTGCGTTGAAACGTATCTGTCACGATAGTACTTTTTGAGCAGTGTCAAATAAATGAGAGGTGTTGATCGCAATAACAATTTGGGCGCTTAATAGTCAATAGTTAGCCAAAAAACAACACACCGTACGATCGTCTCGTCCCGCTGTTCGATAATCCAGCAGCAGTGTGGACCAATCGGAACTATTATCTTCTCCTTGAGTTGCCGTCTACAAATCGGAACGACGCAGGATTTTACTTGACACACGCGGCACGAGCGCAATGGAAAGTACGAGTCGCCGCCATCTTGGTTACGAATGTTAGGTTGTCGCGACGTGGCGGCCGGCTTACGACAACTTCCATCGTTCGTGATGAAGCTCTCGAGTGAGTCTCATTTATATTTGTTCATGAAAACTTGTTGAAATTACATTATTCTACTTGAATTCCTATGATGAAGAAATGCTCTCTCGTGCTTTGTAGACTTGGTTCAATAAATATTTTCCATTTTTCTGCCAGTAGTGAGCTTACTATGAACTCACTTATTAATTGAATATTTTTCACTTTTTTTCAATTAAAATCACCTATAGAATTGATATTTATTAATTAAAGGGAAGTTGAATTTTTATTCTCATTCAGTTCTGTTGTCAATATTCGGTGAAGAAAAAATAAACACCTAATTAGGGTTAATCCATGTGTAGGATTGTTTAATGTGTGACAAGTGTCATCGCTATTTCCAATAATAACCTTCTCTCAATTTGCACGGCCTATAAAATCCCAAGTATTCACAGAATCAATAAGAACCAGTGTTTCTTGAACAATTTCTCAGAGACTTGAACTAATTTTACCCCAAATTAATATATTCAAGTCACATTAAAGATTACCAACTATGAAGAGTTAATGTCTTGATGATTAAAGAATTCCAAGGAAAAACCATAGATTTAAAAAAATGAGAATTCATTTTATAAGAAAAAAAGGAAAATTTGGAATGTTTAATATTTTTGTTTTTCCCAATTCTTCCATTGATAACCTTTTGGTATGATACTAATATTATCTGTCCACAGTCGTGTGGTTGCTCGCAGGAGTCGCAACATTGGCGGTAGTGGCCGCCGCAGCATCACCGTCAGGGACGCAAAATGCTGTGACTTCCACAAGTACTTACCTCACAGAATCAGATAAGATCAGACTGAAGAAGGTCATCGAACCAGGTTTTGCATTGACCAATCCAGCATCTACATACTTTGCTGTATTTGGATACAAATTGCTCCAAGAAACCATTCCAAATATTCCTGTAAGTACCTTTATACAAACTATTAAGTAGCTTGGTTTTTGGCATAACCAGAGATGAGCTCAAGTACTTGTAAAAACCAGTGTCTGCAATTGTCTTTTTAATATCTCATGTTTGTCAAAAAAATAATGCAATATCCTGTAACGATCATTAAATAGTTTCTCGTAGATGTATTTTTATAAAAGTTGAAAAATAACGAGGAGGCACTGTACAAGGCTCTTCTACGTATCCTTTTTTATAATTATTTTGAACGAACTAAGATTTGCGCTAATTTCAGTCGTCATGGAATAATAGACAAAAGTGCAAATACCTATACAATCTCACTTCTACCAATCTTCACTAAATTATATGTTTAATTGTAACTGAATATTAAATTACACATTACACAGGCTATTTGCAAGTACATCGTTGGATTGTTAGATGGCAAAGATCGGATCGACGAAACTCCAGAAAATATCTATTATATAGTATCCACATGGAAGGCTCTTGGATCATGTCAAGCTCTACCTGCCACTGCCTTGACAACGGTTTGTTATTTGTTTTGTATTCTTCTATACAACAAGATCTACTGTTTATGGCCACTTCAGTCATTTGCCTGAATAGAACTGAAAAAGTTATTTTTCCGTTCTCCAATCGAAAATACAAGTCAACCAATAATATCACTTTGGTTATAATTTTGAACAGGCATTAACACAGATAGCAGCAAAGGAGTCTTCAACCATTCCTGATCTGTACTACGCACTCTCGGCTTACACATCATTATCGAAGAAATTGCCTGATGCTACAGTAAATAAATTAATAAAAACCGTGCAAGCTGCACTGAAAAAAGACGACAGCCTTTCCAAGTATTTATATTTTCAGTTTATTTCATTGTTTATCTTCAAATCAGACAAGTAATTTATTGCCAATTTGACTCTTGTTCCTTTTCTTTTCCTAGCCTTGGATACACATTCCATATCGGTTCGTTATTGGGGTCAGCCGGTAGTTTCGCCCTCGAGAAAATCGAAGATGCGATTGTCCAAGCGGATGAGGTCGACGGCCGGTTCTTACAGTTCGAAGGTGGACTGTCCGTCACCAGTAAGTTAAAGATTCACCGTTTCTACTTTCCTATCTTACGCAAATTTTTTTTTCTACAAGTCAACTGTTTCTTACTATCATCTACAACATAACTACTAATGATGAAAACACCCGTTATCTACACCCGCATAAATCACTCAACTTATTTTGTCGGTCTCTTGTTTATTTTTCAAATGGGGGTTTCTATCGACAGGTCTGGTGATAGACGGAATCGCGAAACTCTCGGCTTCTTTGAAAAAGAATCCACCGGTTACGGGAGAGCAGATTGTCAAATTGGCGAGTTATCTTTTGTCTCGTCGTTCGGTTCAAACTCCCAAAGGCGTCGTGAAGCTTCTTTCGGCTCTGACTACGTTAGCCAACAATGAATTCAACAGGCCAATCTGTATCACCCTTGCCGATGGTGGAATAATCGTATCTACACAACAGCCACTAGTGAGCGTTCGAGTATGCGATATACTCGGACGTCCTCTTGTTATGCAACCCAATGTTGTTGCAAACTCTGCTACGAGGACCGGTGACGATGTCGTTGTTATAAGCAAGAAGGCTTTCGATCCATCACCTAAGGACAAGTGAGTCTTTCAAACCAACAATTAATTGTAAACTCCACTGAATCGTATTTAATGAATCGATCCGCCGTTCCGTTTTTATATTAACTCTGAATATTCGAACGAGACGATGATATAATATACGTTGGCTCCTCGAAATAGCTCGCGTTATTATTGATATTATACTGTTGCAATTTATCAACAGAACTCTGTTCACAATGAATCTAATGGACATCAAGCCACAACGAGGTTTTTACAAAATCTCAGTATCTGCTGGAAGCGTTTCCAATACTGTGACGGTTAAGGTCCTCTCAGAGGTACAAGTCGATTATCTCGAAATCGGAACTGGAGATGCGGATCAAACTACACAACCGAAGTTGATAAAGTAAATATCGTAATATTTGTCAAACCCATTTGAGTACAGAGTCTCTATTATCTCGAGTTTTTAAGACCAATTTTTTATGAATAGGGTTGCGTATCCAAAAAGATTGGGCGAAAAAGTTGAAGCCGATTCGCAACAGAAGCTAGTGATAAGATTTTTGTTGCGGGATTCGGCGAGCGGGTCTCCAATGCGCGTGCACCAGGCGTTTGTGCGATTATATTCAGCTCGCTCAGAATCTGCGAATGAAAAGGAACAAGGCCGCCGCGAAATAGTCTTCGTCGCTGAACCTGATGCCTCGCATGTCTACAAGTTTGACATGGTTCGTATTTTACCCCAAACAGCGTGTTCTAACTATTAGGCGTTATAAGTCGGTGGAATTAACGCGAGCCTTTATATCGAATAACTAATAATTATACTACGCCGATAGCCCGTAGGAAGCGCAGGACAAACTTTCGGATACCAGAGCGGTGACTACCATGTTCAACTGATCGTTGGTGACTCCATACTCAGCAATCCTTTTGAGTGGACACTCGCGACCGTCGGTCTCAAATTTCCCGAGCCTTCCACTTCGGACGTTGCCGCCGCCGATAAGTCTTTTGCGTACAAACAAAAGCCCAATGTCTACAACCCGAAACCCGAAATTAAGGTACGTTTTTTCGGAAAGGTCCATTTTAATATATGCGTTAGAAAGAAGGAAAAATCTTAAATTTATATAAAGATTCATGATGTTGGTCGAAGGGCTAAAAAATTTGGTATATTTGAGAAATTGCCTTACATTGTCGATTAATATTCATTTATTGTTCCAGCACATGTTCCGCGAGCCGGAAAAGAGACCACCCGTATTCGTATCGAATCTTTTTACGGGTCTGTGCTTAGCACCGATTCTCCTTCTGCTTATTCTCTGGGCCAAGCTTCAAGTCAACATTTCCAAGTTCCCATTTTCTCTCAGCGCGTTTGTGTTCCATCTTGGCTTAGGAAGTGAGTATTTTAAAGAAAAATTATCGTTGTTCTCCATTTCACTGATGTATTTCATTTTAATTTAACGTTTGTATTCAATTTTCAGGCATATTCGTTTTGTTCGGAATCTTCTGGTTTAAACTCGACATGTTCGTTACACTGAGATATCTTCTTGGTCTCGGTATTGTTACATTTTTAGCGGGCAGCAAGTTGCTATCGCAAATTGCACACAGCCACAAGTTATCCCGCTAATTTAGATTACATTTTCAGTACATTCGAGGAGTGACTCCTATTTAATTTTCATGTACTCTTTTTATATCCGCGTAAACCATATGTTTGATTTACCCATACTCGATGTAAAATATAAAATAAATAAATTAGAATACACAGAAAAAAATAGTTGAAATATTTTGCTTCCTGATAAAGAAAATTTAGTTTTTGATTTTAAAAAATCGGATTTTTTCAAAGCCGCCACTGTAGGTTTGATAGTTTTTGCAAAATTAGTTCCTAAAAACCGTTTACAAACAAACTGCTGGGCGACAATACCCTCTTAAATATAGCACGATTGAAAAGCAAACAAATCTCTTCATAATGGTAGCCTGATATTTTATCTCGCGACACGTCATCTCACCAACTTTTATCCCGTCTCAAACCGATCCTCGAAAAAACTAATTCCATGAGATAACTGATAGAATAATTTATTTTTATGTTTCTTATAATATAGTAGTATAATATGCAAGTTCAAATTGGATGATTTATTAAAGTAACGTACAATGATAAATTAATACAATACTAACACATATTTTTGTAACGGTCGAATACTGATAGTGTAGCGCCGTAAACGATAGTATCTTCAGACATTAATTGTTAGGTGTCGAAGTGTGTTTTTGTGGGGAATTATATTGGCATTAATAATCCGGTGAAGGGTTGGAGCCTCGCCGCCCCCCTATTTACGAAAACTATACTTTCGATTTTTTAGTGAATAATTCAAAAGCTTTTTGTGGGACTCAGGGGCGAGGCGCAGTTGTTCTTTGGCTCTTTCGTTTTGTTTTGTTGTTTCTACTTGAAAAAAATCGAACCAGGATCAGCGTCTGTGGGATCAGTTTTTGAGGGTAATCAGTTGACGGAGAACCCTTTCGTGATGATAGTTGTTGAAGTGACTGTGGCAGGATAAAAAAAAATTGTGCTAAATCTGACCGAACCGAATCGCTTGTCCAAAATTAAATTTGCCAATCTGAAACTTTCCCAGAAATGCATTTACAACCACGGTTGCTTAATAGAAAATCAGACTTTAAAATTAATGATATTTTATTCATAAACTCCTACAATCAATGGTTATTAATATAGAAAGACAATTGGAGTCTAACGGTACAATTAATAAATCCGGTTGTACCGAGAAAAATGCCTTAAAAATGTTGTTGTTGATTCCCTTCCGAAATTTAAATGAAAGAAGGTGGTTTGGATAGGTGGCTTACCGTATGTAAGATGGAAAAATAAAGATTGGAGATTTATGATGTTTCGTTAAAATCTCGTATTGTCCGGCATTTTAACGAAGTAGGCGATTTTATCCTCAGCGACTCTATAGTTGTGAATCCATCTGGATCCTTTTCTGAGACTTCCGTCAATTCCATCTTTCCACACACCTGCGGGAAGATAAACCTCGCGCTGGCGACTGCCCGAGTAAAGAACCGGGGCGACAATGAGTTCCTCGCCAACGGAGAATTCATCTACAACGACGTGACACGCCTGATCCGTCGGATCGAGCATCCACAGTGGCCTAATTATAGGTAGACCAGTGTCTAGTGTTTCGTTGGCGTATTTTTTAAGCAACGGTGTCACCGTCTTTTGTCTAAGTTCAGTGAGCCTCTTGGCCATTTCCAATACCGATTCGTCCGAGTACTTGCTGGGAAGATGGGTGAATCTTATTACCGGCAAGAACGTAGATAATTGCAACCATCTGACATACAATTCTTTGTCGGGAAGATTAACTTCGAAATCATTATCAGGATTATTGTCTGACATTGGCAAAGCGACGTCGCCGCCAACCGCGCCTGGCATTATAAATGGATATCCTATCATTCCGTAGCTGAGTACCGTCGGTATAACCGTTTTTATAGCTTTCCAGGACGATGGAAATGGTGGCAAAGAGACAAAGACCGGGGCCCGCGGTCTCGAGATAGCGCTCGATACACCTATCACCGAAATCGAACCCAGCACTGATTTGGTGAATAATGTTTTGTAGTGGTCGGGATTGGTCAATGGTTCTTCGCATTTGTAGTAATGCGGCATGTCCTGTGCTGTGCCAAGATCGAGATAAAACGAATCAACGCGATACGTTTTAATGAGACTTTCCAGTTTAGTTAACAACCATGGGAGTGTTTTGTTGTTGGTAATGTCGAGTACGCCCGCGCTGTTGCTTTGACGATAACGTGTAAGAGCCGGTATTCTAGGATCGCTTCCTCTCTCCGATATCAAAAGTCTATTGGCCACCGCGTCCCTGAAATTAATAGACTCTGTCGATATGAACGGCTGAATTGTGAAAACGATTTTAAATCCTCGTCGGTGAATAATATTGATCGTTTCTTCCATCGATGGAAAGCGTGTCTTGTCCAAGATAAAATCACCGGGATTTGGTTGCCACTCTTCGCTCAAGAGTACATGGCCCTGACGAAGAAATCCAAGAGCTATGACGTCTTCGGTGTAGTTGTAAATCGCCGCCTCTGTGGTTGGCGATATTTGCCAAACGGGCTCCGAAAGAAGAGTGTGCACAGCTTGCAACTCTTCGGGCTTGAGACCATCCCACAGTGATTTTTCTGCCATCGACGAGTGAAGAGTCTTCATGTTGTCAGTCGCGCATATCGTGTAATTCAATTGAGGGAGAGGCGTCAAATGATTTATATAGGCAAACGCGTCGTGCTTCGCTTGCATGCAAAATTCTTTCGTTCGATTTGCATTTATCGATACGTATAAAGGCGTTTCCGGATCTACCAATATCGTTGCTCCTTTGGAATTGAGAAAATATCGCTTTAATACATTTCCGAAGGGATGCTTTCTAATGTCACCGGTTATGAAAGGACTGAAATCCAATCTACCGGCTTCCAGCGGATACGCCATATTTTGGATTTGACCGGCACCGTACCAATGGCCTCGATTCGCCGACCAATCAAAGCAGTCTTTTGGATTGAAATTCGAACTGAGACTCTGCCATGTCACGTGGTAGCAATGCATATCGTCCCGTGAACTGTGACCGAGGTAGAGTCGTGTCTGTCCGAGCCACTCCAAACATACCGCGTCCCCTCGTTGATGATGCGACAGACACGGAAATACTCCGGTTTCATGAGCAATTCCAACTCCCAAACGCGCTGCGATTATTTCGCTACCCATGCTGCTATATACGTGCATAACACGTTCATTTTTGTTGAATCTGGGGACAAAAGTTAAACGCCACATATTAATTATGAAATGGGCCCGGAGACGCGCACGAAACCGCCCGCGTTTTATCAATTTCTTGTGTATTTAATTTGCGGAATTTTAACTATTATGAAAATATTGACCGTTTATGTTATAAAATTAATTTTCGACAGGGTCACCGTTTATCCGAAGTTGAATTCGATAAAAAATGTTATGTTACTTTGCGGCAAGATATTACTAAGATTAATAAAAGATATATATACCTGAACTTTTCGAAATAAGCACGCTGCAGAACATGTTGAGTGTAGTAGACGTGCGCGAATCCGACAAGAAAGACGACGCAAAGAAACAGAATACCCACGAAAGCTCTAAGTCTGCAATCGAAAATATTCAATTTAATACAATTGTAATGCAAGTCGAGATTTTAATTTTTTTCGATTTTTTCCAGTTTTTCGGCATAAACAGCTTTTTGAAATGCGTATGAAACGGTTGTTATTATATGAGGTTTCAGATTACCAACAAAAATATCAATCGTTGGAAAAATAGTTAGTTTTCGTGCACCAATTGAACGATTGGAACGTAGTCAATATTCAAAAACCCAAACAAAAGGGTTACTCGCACGAAATGAAATTATTTTGGCGAAGTTGGAAAAAAAAAGTATTTTCCGAAAAGTTTACTGTATTTTGGTTATTACGTAGCAACGAATATGGTATTATCAAAAAACCATAAATGTAGTATCATTTTGGTTGCACTTATTTACTTTTAAATAAAGTCGAAATTCGAACATAAAAAATTATCACCCGAACCGTCGATAATTGGAAAAAAAACTTGACTCACTTGTAATCCGCATTTTGTCGTTTTTTATTGCTACGCAGAGCCTGAGGTATCGACAGCTGCAGTTTTTCTTTAAGAAGACTACTGATGCTGTTGACACTCGTTATCGTTGAGTTTGGACTCTGCACATCTGGTATATTCGACATATCGTTACCATGCTTTAGACCACCCGATGCCGGAACGATTCTGGTCTTTCGCCGAGGCGGCGCTTGAAGTGGGACTCTATAAAAAAATAAACAAAAAAAATACCAAGTTTTATCAGCGCTGCAAAAACTCAATTGACTAAATCCAATGCTGAATTAAAGAAACCACTGATCTGCAACAACTAGACAGTGTATTAAAAAGTTTTTCTTGAATTGGCACAAGAAAGAATTATTATTTTTTGGACTCTTATATTGACCCTCGTGACGGGAAAGAGGCCCATGAATTTTTTTCGAGCTGGTGCAACGACATTTCGTATTTCCGTGGGCGTTATTCTACGTTGTCATTAACGTATGTATTTTTAAAGGCTTGTCCTCCCCCCCGGCTGTAAAATAAATAAAAAGTTCGTAATTCTATTTGTTTTACCTCTGCAGTGAAACAGCGCTCCCGACTTCATATTGTGAAACCATTATCACTCTTTGAGTCTGTCCTCTGGTTTAACTTAAGTAAGACACAACGGTGAAAATATTTTTTCCCTACAGCTTTTCTTAACTACATGTCAAATGTCATATACCTATCTTCGAAACGTAATAAACGTAGTGAAGGTAGTAAACGTAAATAAATAACTTAGGGCATTTACGTGTTTACATAATTAACACGTTTTGTCAACGTTCACTACGGGAAAAGTCTTTTTGTGTCTGAAGAATATGAGATTTTTTGGGTGTCTGATGGCGAGACATCAGCCGAATAAATGTGTCGAAGATGAAAAGAATCGTTGCCGATAACCCTGGAGCGGAGAACGTGATATGAGCAACTTGGCCGACGCACACGCTAGACGTTCGTTAGCACGACTGGCAGTTCATATGGCGTCGTTTCACGCTCTGCTGCATGCAAAGTACACTTACATGCAAACGAGTGTAAGTATAGATACTGTAAACATTACTAAAATATCGGAATTACCGACTATGAGAAGTAGAATGCATCAACGATATACGCCAAAATCACGCTCATTTAACGAGACACCATACACCGGTATATTCCCAACGAAAAGTTTAATTTTATCTCAGGCTCAGTATTAAAAAAAAAAAAAAAAAAAAGTGCACAACTGGGACTTGCTAATTTTCACAAAATCACCGATGTTCATAAATTCTGGTTTCCCGATAGACGTCGGCTTGTAAAAGGTGAAAATTAGCTTTCATGTTTTGTAACTTTTCAACCCTGCTAGTTACTATTGAGACTTATGGATGAGTACTTTGATGCAGTTCTAAATGTGTGTGGGGCTCAAAATAGCGAATGGCTAGAATAACTAATTTTCAAAATGATGAACTACTGAATTAGAATGGCCATTATTATGAAATTCGCTATTTTAGCAATTCGCTATTTTAATTACATCTCAATAGAATCGGCATCTTATTAAAATATAAATAAATATATGAATATCAGAAAATAACAAATACATGAAAATAAATAAATATATAAAATGATAATATGGGGATTATAGATCTTACAGATGTACAGATTGTACAACTATTATTATTATTACTAACGATCAAGTGTAGCGAAGCAGACAGCGAGATGCGAATATTAAGATGAGAAGCTAACCGCAGACGATGATTCGATCGAGCTACGGTGGGTATTCGATATATGCAAAGTACGAGTTCGTAAAATATTTTTTCGTCTACGAAAATATACCTCATTCTAATTATTTTTCGAAAAGATTGTAGCCTGTCGATAGTACATAAAATCGATGTGTCAGAGTTGATTGAGTAGTTTCATAAAACAAAAAATGGCATTTCGTTTCCGAGAACATTCGTGACATCTCAAACGGCGTCTCAATGCATGAAATGGTAGAATGAAGGGAAGTAGTACAATATTTTAGATGTATCGAGGATTACTCAATAAGTATTTCCTACTAAGCATGAAAAAGATTTTACGATGTTTCGCTCTACCGTAATTATCGTTGATATTATGATACTCACTTGACCATCTCTTCATCGTTTGCATCGTCCTCGGTTTCTGACCCTAGGGTACTTCCGTTCGGGGTTGATCCGCTGTTACTGAATGTTGTGCTGCTGTCACTCTCCGCTCTCGAAAATTTTGATCCCACGCCCTGTAATATATTCATTTGAAAATTAAGTCTTGAAAAGACCGGTCCTTGAAATTATCAGTCGCAAACACAATAAAAACGTATATCTACATAACCCATTGATGACTCATTACGGAAATAACATGTATATCGTTAAAAAATTTCAGCTCTTTAATAAAAATACAAACTGAACAATTGAACCTTCTCCGCCAAACTCGCAAACCTCTTTATTTGAGTTATTAGTCGGTTTTTACTACTTTGACCCTTTTTAGAAGACAATTTTTGTTGTTGTTGTTGGAAAAGCTGATAATATTTTTCGTACTTGTTGACTTTTTTTTTAAATATCATTAAGCCTGTATTTAAATGATTTCAAGAAAGTAATCGAAAAATCTCAATACTTTGGGTAGCTTTGGGAAACTTTCGAGGCACTTCCGAAATTTTTTTTTAAAATCTCAAGCAAATATCTTTTACATTATATTCAACATTAGCAAAGTTAGAGGGAGATCGTTGAGAAGAGGTACAAACGTTTGGGCAATATAATCATGATAAGGCGTATCAGAAACATTGTGTTATGACTGTGGCTCTTCGCACTTGTATACCAAGAGATTTTAGTAGACCAAAGTGTCTTTTACGTATTAACCTTGAGGAGCACTTGTCTCCTTAATTCAGAATAGTTATCGTTTGCGTCCTTCATCTTGGAATTTCTTCATTCAAACCGGTACATCACCTGACTGTTGTCATTTATTTTTTTATATGAACAAAACGGAATAAGACGGATATGTCTCTTTCCAATGGTATATAGAGATAAAGTTTATCACAAATAACACAAGCGAGAAGCACCTACGCGACCGAGGACAAAGTTTAGTGCCCGACAACTGACAGTCTCACCGCAGACGCGAAATACAAAACTGCTCGCTCTCAACGTGACGTAAGAAAAGAAGGAGGAATCCGGTTTTATAAGCGTACCTCGCATTATCATTACATCTAGTTATACTAACCGCCCGAATAATCCAACTGTGATAAAGGGGGGAGGGAGTTCAGGTAGAAGAACATTGAGACACGGAAGACTTCAGTCACTGGGCAATATACTAATCGCATTGATATCACGGTGTTCAGTGATTCATATAAATTTTCCTATTCGCTATTTGTTTATACAAGTGTAAGGCAGCTTTTTCATTATGCCATGCTCATCGTACAGATATAGGGAGATTTTTGCATCAAACTTTGCTTTTAAGAAATGACAACGCTTTATCAAGGAACGGCAATCAAGGGCCTCATACATCCGTAGTGCTTCGGTCCCTTTTACCTTTTGCCTATTGTTGCGTATATCGTCCATAACTCCGAGCTTTGTTGGTACAATGGGTTGTTCCGGACTCCCCGTTGTTCGCGCAGCGTTGTTTTCACCAGTCGAACGTGCAAACTCTTCGATTTCGACGGTCCTGTTGTTTAGTGGTACACTCGCATCTGAATCAACACAAAAATATACACGAGTTATGATTATAATAATTTTAATAAAAATATACATTTAAAATTTTTTCTCTTGATCCCAAAATATTACGAGACTAATTCGTATAAACAATTAAAAGCGATACAAAAAATAATTTATGCTTTCTCAAATCAACACTCGTGGTTGTACGGTCGGTGTACAGCTCTGGCGATCCCCCGAGTTAAGCAACATTGTTTGGGACCATAAGTTAGATGGGTGACCGCTTAGTCGTGAACCCGCTGGCTCATCAACCAGTTAAACAGGAGGTCAGTTCTTCGGAGATTTCGAAATCGTATAGTTAAATTGACTTATCTGTTTAGTTAATATTACGAATGCACTTTTATCGCTGACTATCTCACAAACTAGATAAGATCATGGGCCTTATTGGCTTGGAATACATTGAACGCTGTTTCTAACAACTGTATGTCCTAAATATGTGATCGACTTCACCACGTTCGAATTTCCTTCCAACGGAAATTTGGCGTGTAGTTGATTGAGCCAAGGTTCAAACGATGTTGCTGTAGACGGGCTTGAAGGTAATCTGCATCTGAAGTTCTTATGATAACGAATCGGTAACTTGGACAATTAACAGAAAAACACAGAACACACAGTGTTCAACACCGCTGTCTATCACGAGCGACTGAGGATTCTTTCTTCTTCTGCGCGTGAGTCGGAAATCGCTATAGCCTATCCGCTGGAAATTTTTTGTTTATGTCAAATATAAAAACTCATATCAAGGGACAAATGTCAGGGGCGCTGCAGTCTAAGCCTAGTTGTAGTAAAAAAAAACGGGTCTGTAAAGCCGATCGAAGGTTCTTGTCAACTTTTATTTTATTCGGCTTTAATATCGTGAGATTTTTCCATCTCCTCAAGTATCAGAAACCAATAAAACACAAGATCGTGTTTTAACTTTATTGATAAAATGAATCATGAGAATACATCAGAATCCATATGTGGTTGTAATCAAACCGAGGCTTCAGTCGAGCCATCAATCCAAACCTCAAAGATTTTTGAACAATGTGCCAATCTTGTAATTCAGCATACCAATTGTCCAGCACAAATCCTAGAGACTGCAAAATTAACCGATATCGAAATAGAAGATTACTCAAATGACACTTGTGAGACAAAACGATCGTCGACCGTGATATCTACAGATTCAGCAAGAACAGTGACTAATATATAATTTCGTAACTATTGATTTGAATCCCCAGACTTTGCATCTCTTTTCAGATGTTGTCGTTGATACCTCAAGCCATGATTTATGTGTACCATTATAAAGTAACCGACATTCCGGAATTTTCACATACCTTCGATCTGTGTAGTACAAATTTGTCAATCAATGGGAATTTAAATGCAAATGCGTCAGTGATGAAGAGGGTGGAGAATTCGAGGACAGACGCAGTTGCGACGACGATGATTTCGATGAATTTGACGAAAATGGCGCAGAAGTCGAGTGCACACTTGCAATAATAAAGCCAGAAGGCATCGTTAACCGTAGTGCAATTGAGTGCCGAATACACGAGGCAGGCTTTGAAATTCAACAAACTAGATTGCTCCAAATGACATCGGAACAGATCTCGGAATTTTATGCCGACCGCTACGAAAATCCAGAGTTCGCTCATCTTGTAACCTACATGGCTGGTGGTCCCATAGTCGTACACGTTCTAGCGAAAAAACAGGCTGTTCAGAAGTGGCGAATGCTGATGGGACCAACGAAGGTAACTCCAAACAATTTCAAGCAGACGTCACGATCGTTTAGCATCTGATCGGTAATTCCATTGACATGATTTTTGTTGTTGTAGGTGTCCCATGCACGGTTATACTTTCCTGACAGTATTCGAGCTCGATACGGAACGAAAGGCCAAGACTACGAAAATGTTGTACATGGAAGTGAGACCTGTGAAGAAGCTGAACGCGAAATCCATTTTTTCTTTCCAAATTGTTCGTAAAGTTTGCTACTCTATCTCTATTCTAGTAAACACAGCATTTAACGGCCTCGTTATTTTTGGGTTTATGCGCCAAACCTCAATTACGCATACCTTCTCAATAATAATCATGAAATGATGTACGACACTCGACAGAATGCGGGCTTTTCTTCAATCCTTTATATAATCAAAAAGTTATAGACTTGATGATTTTACAACAATAAATTATTGTATATGTTCACATGCTTTTCAGTTATTGTCGAACCAATTCCCAAATGGAAGAGAGCGGAAAAGTATTTGTCGGAAACTGTAAACGAAGTTCTGACCAAAGGTCTAGCGCTGGTTAGTATAAAAAATTAGAGATAATAGGAATTGTTTATTCATGTGTGTAAATTGCATTGAAAGAACAATGCAATAAAAATTGCAAAAATAAGGAAACGATAGTTTCTAAGGTAATCAAAGTTGCATATTTTATTGAGATACTAATCGATACATTGGCTCTTTAGTGTTGCAAAGAGAAACCAGAGGATCCAATCTTATGGCTTGCACATTGGTTACTTGCTAATAATCCAAACACTTGGAAGCTATAGCGAGAATCGGAGCCACGTTTGCTCTGTTGCAAGACGAAGAAGCATTACGAAGGAGATTTCAACTCGTACAAAGAAGGTGGCAGTGATACAGTAACGATCAATCACGATATACCACTCACCCGTTTTAACTGTTTCCCGGTGAGGTTTGTAAACGTCCGACAAATCATTCAGGGCTCCAGCTGCTTGGTTTCCGTATCTAGCAAAAAATACAATTTCGCAGGAAACAATACGGCGTTTCATTTTTTTTTTTTTTTTTTTTTTTTTTTTTTTTAAGTTTCGTCTTATGTAGGGTAAACTGTCCAATAAATTAACGATCAACTGCACGAGATTATGCACATACTACCGGTACTCA
Source organism: Tromatobia lineatoria (assembly GCA_949699805.1). Taxonomy (NCBI): domain Eukaryota; kingdom Metazoa; phylum Arthropoda; class Insecta; order Hymenoptera; family Ichneumonidae; genus Tromatobia; species Tromatobia lineatoria. The sequence goes on along the minus strand of OX453046.1, from coordinate 450,416 downwards.
ATGTTTCGATCAATTTGCAGTATTCTTTTTTATCAGTATCTTTCAATTATTCCCCACTATAGCAAATAAAGTTTATCGCTTATATACTAGTACATAATAAGCTCGAACACACGCTAAACTTAAAACATAATGTTCGAAAATTACACAGGTTTCTCAAAAATTCGAACCTATTCAGAAAAATTTACAAATTACTTCTATTCGACGAAGAATAATAAGGACGATAGGGGCTTTGTTCAATAAGTTGTAATTATTTATTCACTCATTTATTAATAACATTTTGCAGTTATCATTATGCAGAATCTCGCACCTTGAATAACCTCGGTTATTTTTTTCAGATTTTCATCGCATCGAGAAGTTTTCGAAAGACTTTCGAAATTCCAAGTTTGGTTGCTATAAGAATAAGAATGAAAATGAAGAGAGGAATGGAATAAACCAATAAAGTTCTGTGCAAAAGTAGAATTTTGCATCATGCTCTCTCATTATTTTTAGCTTTTTACAAATCTCACAAAAACAAAGCTTCAAAAAAGTTGATAATAATAAGAAAGCAGGATTCCACTGAAGTTTAGCAAAATTGTAGTTGTCAAGAAATAATTACGAAAAATGCGAATTCCTATATAATCCGAAACCTTGTACTAATCTCCAATAAAGTATGTATCCAGAATCGCTAATTATTGTTGCAGGAAGGGAAATAAATTTGAGCTTGATATCTAATGTTTTATGATTGCACAATGAATTTGGTTTTTCGAAAATTAAAAAAATCGAAAAAATCCGACTCATTTTACCATTAAATTCAATTCTAAATATATATCTGCACTTGTGAATAACAGCAGAATATTTGATACGTTGAATTAATTGGTGAACGTTGGGTTATTGGACGGTTTACCCTGTTTCAAAAAATGTCAAACCTCCAATGAACAAGCTGCTTCACCACGGACGACAGACGATCTTTATCATTTAATGGTCGATTTACCGGAAACAATGAAATTGCCTCACTTCCACTTTGTGCAGTCGGCAATACAAGCGAATTATTCACAATGTCTGGTTTTGCATCGTTTTTGCGAAAATCAATATTTTTGCAAGTTGGATTTGACTTGGGTATTGATTCGCTTTTCTTGAATATTAATTTTTTATCAATGTCTCTAAATTCGGGCGTGATACGATCAACGTTGTGCAATTTATCGGGCGATTCTTTCAATGTATCGGCTCTGTCAGTCACTTTCTCTTCGACTATTTGTTCTTCCGACTTATTATCTTTCTCGTTTTCGAAACGCACATGTACACCGTTATTTTCCAAAGTCTCAGTGACGAAATGTTTGGTGACCTCCACTGGAAAATTGCAGGTCACATTCTCATCACGATCGGGTCCATCTGACGTTGAATGTCGTCCAGTGCCGTTCAAATTCCTTCGATTTTCGTCATTGCTGGTTCTAGGCGGTTTAATTGGTCCATCCGTTATAGATGGCGCTAGTTCCGTATCATTCGATCTTGATCTGTCCAATTATTTCTAATCAGTTATAGTTTAATGTAATAGTCGAATTCCCAACTTAAGTAAGCTAAATTACTGTGAAAATGGTTGTTTCCACCCCAAAACGAATCACATGTCTCAACTTTTTGACCATATCTCTTTGTAGTCACAACATTCTCGTTTTCATGAATTCCCCATTTACATATACGTGACATGATATCTAACTTATAGAATAATGTAATCGGCGCATGCGGTCGGAAGTTTTGTGTCGGCGATTCTTACACGCCGAACTGATTGAATTTTAAAGTTTTCATAGTAACTTAGCTTAATTAAGCACCGTGACTTAACAATTGCACATAATATTGTAATTGATCAATGAGTGCGTTGATATCGCATAAGAGTAGAAATGCTACGATTTACGAAAGGATAAGATATTAGTGTAATGTACAATGTACTATAACTGCATATTTTCGCTCTTTTGCCTGTGTGTTGTATATTATTTCCAAGGGCTTGTCCCGTCCATTGTCAATAAATAAATAAATAAATAAATTAACTATGCAGGCGCAGCGCTGGATTCAGGACGTCGTGATGTCGCAATATCAGTCGAGTTCGGACGTACACAATGTACTTCGGACGTCACACCGTGCTGCACGGTACTGCACGTTTGTCTGTCAGGGCACGCTCTTATATGTATTCATATCAGAATACATGATAAGAATCAAAATCGTTATCTATATCTTTCGACGCACTCTGTTTAATAATCAGTACGAAAAAGACGATAACATTCTCATGTTACTCCATAGTTATGTAATATTTTTAATGTTCCGGTCGAATGCAATCAGTAGCCATAATTAATTTATAATTGTACATTACTATATGTATAATTGTATATGACTACATATAATTTCATTTTTCCTAGATAACGACAACTAAACTGCGTGTGTGTTCCTTAATTGTAGCGGATTGTTAACCGGCAGCGTATCAATATTCCGACTGCACAGGGCGTCCATTAAAAGGGCAGCACTCTGTGTCGGCACTATCGGCACAAAGCTGCTCGATGACGTCACACATGACTGTGATCTACCGCCACGCCGTGCCGGTGCAAGCTGGCACGGTGCCTGTAATGTGCTGACATTTCATGCCTCGAGGGCACGAAATTCTATCTGGGATTATGTATGAAAGTTGTACATCTTCACTGCGGTTACCAACCGCGACATGCAACGCATTAATTAATATCTCAAAATATTTTTCTTGAATTCTGGATAACAGAGTGGATTGATTCGCCGACGTGACGCCCTAGCGATCTTGACAACCCTCGTTTTTTACTCATTGAACGTAAACATCACCTTCAAATAGCCGAGTGGTTTTTTGCTAAAACAAAACCTAAAATTGGTCATAGCGACTGTAAAAACCACCGCTTGTCGAAAAACGACCGTATATAAATATCATGAACATGTGTTTTTATAGTTGTTTAGATGCATCGACTACCAAAAAAAAAAGACCGTATTTTTAATCTCTTTTTTTGAGTGGCTCTTTTTACAGCTGTTACGAACGATTTTTACGTTGTTAGTTTGCAAAAAAAAACCCCCCGTTAGTTTTTACTGTTAACCGGCGGTCGTCGAGATTACCAGCCAATGTAAATTTGAAAATCCTATTGAAACGGTGAAATAACAATCTAAAAAAAATCTCATCTGTAACATTTCAAAAGTGATTCAAGTTCTATCGGTTTGTCTGAAATTCAAGAAAAAATTGAGTTGTAACTGTGCAAAGAGATATTCAAATTGTAATGAAATATTGGAAGCATGTTCGTAATGAGCTCAATATCAGTGGTGTTTGCAAGCCGAACTGATTGGATTTTCGAGTTTCTGAGGTCCATTAAAATGAGGTGAAATTATTGACAATAAACGTTAACGTTAGCTCACCGCGTAGAAGCGCCCCAAGGTTGTGGCCATGCCTCATTGGGAGAGTCTCCGTTAGTGGACTCTTTTTTTGTTGACGAACTGGTCTGAGCTGCGTTTGCACTGGGTTTGTACCATGGCGAAGGTATATTCACTACTGGGCTCCTAGATGATGGCCAAAGTTCGGTAGCGTTTCCCGTTCTTGAGACTGGAATATCCGATAGGGCGACGCCGCGTCGCGTTGCCAAACCAACCGGGTCGACACTGGCTACTTTAACGTCCCACGGATCGACGATGGACAGTAGTACGTTCTGCGTTTATGAGAATGAGACAGAACTGAAATGACTGAATGTAATCCGGTGAGTGGGAGAGGTCTTGTTAAGCCTCGTTACTCTCCTCTATAGTCTACTCGGTTATGCGCACCGCAGAAGTATGTATGGAGCTTACGTTACCACGCGCTACGTTTTATATCCGTGTATGCACTGTATCTTTGCTTTCAACAGATTTTCAATCATGAGCCACATTAAAAGTCACAGATCCTTCAATAGCATTTTTTTAACGTCCATTATTGTTTATATCCGATTCATTGAGCATTACTTCATGGAGGATTCATGGGAATTACATCCCTTATCTTATCAATAATATTGTTATCTTATCAATAATTAATGGGAGTCGCATCGATTAGCGCTGCGTCCGAAAATTTGTACGTTCAGAAAATCCCATTGGAGCCAGTTTAAACTCATAGAATCGTATTGAAACCGTAGCGGTTTTCATCGGTATGAATTGAGTTTTTACGTCCATCCTATTGGTCTAAATAAGATTTTCAAAGCAGGAACGCTAATACTAGTCGTCGAGTATTCCATCATTGGCATGAACTGGTGCGTGCCACTAAGTAATAGTAGGGATATGGCCCTTTTATTACTGCTAAATGAGAAATGAAATTTATATTCAAGTTACATAATTTTTTAAACTATTTCCGAAGCATCACACTTTTTTTCTCAACCAACGGATAAAGGAATTCGACTTTAACACTTTTATTTTAAATAACGAATTATGCATTTGAGAGATCCATGATTGATCGACCAAGGAACAGATATTTCCTGCTGAAATGTGTCATTGACAATCGTTAATTCCATCTTAGTTTTTCTTCATCGTATACATTGGCAGCCCATTGCACAGTTTGATTCACGTTTGTTTGTAAAGATACTCAGCCGTACAGCGCCTGGCTTAGCTGCGGATTTCAAGCCACAACGCTATTTTGTTCGGAACATTTCGAGCATTCGGTTAGCTTACTGCGCAAGCTCGGTTCGTCCTGCAGTGTTTACCGTACACACTGATTATTCACAATAGCTCTGCAGGATGTTTCATTTCAACTCAAACCAATTGTCGACATTCTTCTCAATAGATGTTCGCTTTAGACACGCTTCTTACTACTCAACCCGATCATCCGAATAGCCGTTACACTACGCACTAAATGCCACATATTTTTCATCTACCACATGTCGATCTACGCAGTCGCACTGTCGATACACCGGCTACCATTCTCGCGTGAGATATTCTTGCAAATTTTTAACATCGAAGTGAATTGCTTCTCCGTGGTTGACGAGCGTCGCCCTGGACATCGCGAATACAGTAGAGAGATAAATCGATGATGCGATGGACTTGAATTCGGATAAATGTACACTGATTCAACTGGATACGTTAAACTCTGTAGATATCGGATCGTATCTAACGAACCAAAGTTTCTTAGATTCGTCAGATACTGCAAATTTGGAAAAGTCAAAATCCTGCCAAAGACAGTCATAGAATAAGATCAGACCTTTCGATTTCATTTCATTTCGGGGTAAAAAAAAATTTCTCATGATGCCCTGTTGATTTTCCGATCAGATTCAAATAATCTCACTAAACTATCAAGACGGTTTTTTTTTTCCCCTTTCCCAAATTTGATTGAAAGTTTTGTTGCATAAGGTGGTAAAAAAGGTATATCTACCCTGTAGCCCCGATGTGAAATACGTGATTGGAATGATTGAAAATGTCAGTGTATTGAGCGCAGAATATGTATTGTAACGGGCTCTACCAGCAGAAACAATGAAACCGATTATATCTATTCATTACTATTGGGATGCTAATTCCAAAATGTCTCACTTAACTGTGCAACTAACGAAATAACACGTGACTGCGTTGATAAGAAGTCAAGATTATTAAGTGTGCTGAATGATCTTAACTCTTATCATTTCAATCTGCTACTTCTAGAAAATCTATAAAATGAATCCGTAAGGTTTGTCCCTAGCTCCTTGTTCTGATCGTTGCATAGACTTTGCCAATTGCCATTGAAGACACGAAATTTTTCCTACACACGCTTTCAAATCTACTTTCAATAATGTTATAATTAGAGCAGATAAAAAAAAGTAAAAACATAAAATACTTGCAACATTAACTAGAAACAAATCCAACGCAACCCACAGTAAAAACAAACAATTAGAATCGACTTTTGGCTCTCATATTGGCACATATTGCAACATGGAATTTCGAAACCTGAAATTACACCTCGCTCAAATTGCGCCTCTACACCGTCGTTTAAACGTTCTCTCAAGATTGTTATAATTTCTGTCAGGAATTTTACCCTAAAATGTTCAGTTGACGAACAAGCGTTTCGAAAAGCTTCTCAAGTTATCACGATTTTAGAGGAGAAGGCGTCGAATACTTCGCCTGCGCATTCGTCCGGTGAGTATATAAACGTTATTTTTGTACAAGTAAATTTTTTGTTTTTTTTGTTTCAGATTTCTATAAGGGATCGAACGTCGTTCACTATCAGACCAACTTGCGTTCAAAACTCTTCCGTGTATTAACAATAACTCCGTTGTTAATCGACATTTTTCAATTGATGGAAAACTCAAACTTCATAAAATCTTGTACTCAGTGTAACTAGCCATTGTCATTATATACGCGTAAAAAAAACGGGTTTTGAAAACCGGCCTGTATAGTAGAGTAAATCCTCATGACAATTTAGTGCTTTAATAGCCAAGCACTATCCTAGTCAATTCTGGCTCATTAATTGAATTTACGCCGCCAGACTATCTCTAATATGCAATTATTTATTTTGGCGGTGTGTCGTTTTATCTGAGAAGTTTGCTCTAGGCACAAGCTAAAAGGCATATTCACGAACTTCTCATAATTCTCTGGATACACGACCTACCTAACCCCAAGAAAGTTGACCACTAAACTAAATCGATTACATGAGTTCCTTCCACTTGAATTTAATAATAACTCCATCAACGATAACAGTCACAGAGATAACGGTCAGAGTCATATCCAGAGAAATGGGTCTCAGGGGTTTTCCTTCGGTAAAAATAGATTTGCTCGGTAAAGATTTTAATTTAAGTCAAATAATTCGCGGAATCAAGTTTGAAAAAAAATTATCTGCATCAAAATAAATTCTCTACATAAAATTAGTCCACAATTGAATAAAATACAACGTTGAATATACCAAAATAGTTCATTCAATAAAATCATTATATTTGGGTACCCCTCATTTCAACGCAATTTTTCTTCAATATTTTCTAAATATTGTGTCAATACGTGGGCTCGACGTAAATTGACAGTTTTAATTATACATATTTGTTACATATTTCTTTCTCTTATTCCCAGCGTAAACAGGATGCACCGCTTAGGTCATATTTACTATTTCCCAATCAGTCGTTATCTCCAAGCATTCCCTATCTACATCAGTTAGGTGGATACCAAGAATAGTTCAATTGTTCGTGATTTTGATTACGATAATACAAAATGCAAGGAGCAACACCTTCGCAACGTCTTCCAGAACAAATTACGATCTTCCCCATTAATTACCGATTGAACGTCAATTTTTAATCGATTTATATTGCCGATAAAAAAACAGTCCAAGCGTTCAAAATGATTACCTTTGGTTTCCGCGATTTTTTTCGTCTAGGCTTAACCCGCTCCATGATAATCTGGGAGTTAAGTAAAAAGCAATTCAAAGATAATTGTAAACCTTCGAAGAATTTCACATGAGGTTTACATCGAGCCTAAATAACGCGGACTGATTATTGGTACCACCGCCTACTGATACAGGTGGTTGCAAACTGATCCTCTAGTTCCAACACTGTATCGGTAACCACTTAGCGATATCTTCTCTTCAGCGTCTCCGAGCCAAGTCGCTTAGAGGACCTGCGCATAGAGTCACTCTTAAGAAAGAGATTTCAGACACACATATGCAACGAGTAAACGGTTTGCGCTATCCGTTCACAATACAATCTCGCATTTATTCTTTGGAGACAAACATCGATAAACAGAGCACACGATACTAATTGCCCTGTAACGCGGGCTGTTCAACAGACATGAGCGCATCGTCTAATTGGAGGTTCGGCTTTATGTATTTTACCGGCGCCTTTCAAGCAGGCTAATAATTTATAACGTTTATACACATTCAAATAGGATGCTTCGAAAAGAAGACACTCAATGGAACCTTTTCTTGTGGCGAAAAGTAATTCCTTTTTTCTCGAGATTTCAAGAAATCTCTTTTAGACAAATAGCATTACATACTTTGATCAGAGTATGACCATTTCACGAAGCTTATGAACCTGCACTGAGAGAATAGATCTTCTTCACGACAACATACAACATAACTTATTTACTTGAGCTGTTTGTTGAAAAATTTGTTGACAGTTATGATGATTATGTAAACCAAATAAGAATTTGTGTTTTCACAAAAGAACTCTCCGTCGAATGATCAATGATTCGCTTACCCAATATTTTTTACATAAGTGGTTGGATGTTTATCACAAATAAAGAACGATTATTTTGATGGTCATAAAACCATACGAACTCGCCAGCAACTTTTTTGTAGTGCGCCAGACGGACGGCAAAATTTTTCTAAAACTTTTTGTCTTAACTTCAATAGTTTAGCTACAAATTGAAGAAGGAAAAAACCGGAAAATTTAGAACATAAACAATGTCAAGGCTCTGTAAAAAATGAAATATTAAAGGTAGGGATTCGACGAAACAAGATTTTTTGTCCGAAATTTAATGATTCATAAGATCTATTCATCAATTTTATGGAAATAAAATTTCTTCTTAGGTTGCAGAGATAAGGAATGTAAAAACCTATGTTATTTGAATAGGAAAACTTTGAACGCCATGATGGACCTCTTAGAATTATGAACTCCGCTTTCGACAGGATCTTTATTAGGACGTATTTTACGATATTTTCGGCAAAGAGAAAAAGAAAAAAAAAATCGATTTTTTTTTTGCACACCGTAATGTACATTTATATATGTTCTTCTTAGAACCAAAGTTCTTTTAACTAACAAATCACTGATTGATAGTTATTAAGAAATATTACTCGACAATTTTTAACTTGTTGATGGACGAGAAGATTATAACTCATTTTCCTGTTTCGAACGCAGCTCTTGAGGCGTGTCTTCCGTATTGACTATAAAGTTCTTTGTCCTCTAATAATAAAAGTTATCCTGCGATAAACTCGCTGTTGGCATTCCCGATATTAGAGAACATTGGATTATATTATTCTTTATTCATTTTATCAGTGTGATAAAAAATAATTTTATTAAATTTAATATTGTTGCGTGCCGAGGAATTGTTCTATAGGAACGTAATTTTTTGCACGGCGATATATTGCAGCAATTTATACGCCATAATTGATTCATATGGACGAAGTTTTTTTTTGTTTTGTTAAGTAGAATGTAACGAGATTATTGCGACTCGAAAACACCGAAGTTGCTCTGTGAGACTTACTATCTAACCTGACGGAATATTTAGCGAGAGTTTCTTGTATAGCACAAAAAAAAACGAAATGGGCGCTTTCGTGGAAGCGCGAGATAACCTTGTTATTGACCAGCGGACGAGCAGGGGAGGTTATAAACACGAGGTACGTGCGTTGAACGTAGAGGACAAAGGAACGTGCCGTGACCTTGAGTACGAGAATCCGTTAAAACTAATAGTGTCTAATATATTTTGCGATGCTACATATCAACGAATGCAATTGCGGGTTTTCAACATTAGAGATTTTTTTGGCTCTGAAAACAGCCGGTATTTGCGTGACGAAAAGATTCTGAAAATATATGCGATCGAGAGTTGTTCAAAGTTAGAGATTTTTGTGGGCTCTGAAAAGAGCCCTATATTTGCGAGACCAAGAAATTATTTCCACATTGAAAGGCCGACGTTCCGTTGACCGTTGGATTGGAATCGTCCTTCGAATTTGGTGGTCGATTGGTTTCGATTGAAATAACATCCATCCATCCTTCCATCCTTCCTTCCTTCCTTCCTTCTTATTTATTGCATTGCGATTACCATCCTTCCTTCCTTCCTTCTTATTTATTTTGTGGATTACGATTACCCTCTTTGGAAGGCTCTGAGAAGAGCCGATCATATTTGCGAAAGTTTGTTGTCTACGTCGTAAAGTCGACGTTCCGTTGATTGTTGAACTGCGAAGCACATCTTTGATAGAGGGATTGGACTTGAGCGGAATCGATTTGCATGGACATCCTTCCTTCCTTCTCATTTATTTTGTGGATTGCGATTACCCTCTTTGGAAGGCTCTGAGAAGAGCCGATTATATTTGCGAAAGTTTGTTGTCTACGTCATAAAGCCGACGTTCCGTTGATTGTTGAACTGCGAAGCACATCTTTGATCGAGGGATTGGACTTGAGCGGAATCGATTTGCATGGACTGTAATACATCCTTCCTTCCTTCCTTCCTTCCTTCCTTCTCATTTATTTTGTGGATTGCGATTACCCTCTTTGGAAGGCTCTGAGAAGAGCCGATCATATTTGCGAACGTTTGTTGTCTACGTCGTAAAGCCGACGTTCCGTTGATTGTTGAACTGCGAAGCACATCTTTGATCGAGGGATTGGACTTGAGCGGAATCGATTTGCATGGACTGTAATTACATCCTTCCTTCCTTCCTTCCTTCCTTCTCATTTATTTTGTGGATTGCGATTACTCTCTTTGGAAGGCTCTGAGAAGAGCCGATCATAATTGCGAAAGTTTGTTGTCTACGTCGTAAAGCCGACGTTCCGTTGATTGTTGAACTGCGAAGCACATCGTTGATCGAGGGATGGGACTTGAGCGGAATCGATTTGCATGGACTGTAATTACATCCTTCCTTCCTTCCTTCCTTCTCATTTATTTTGTGGATTGCGATTACCCTCTTTGGAAGGCTCTGAGAAGAGCCGATCATATTTGCGAAACAAGAGTTTGTTCTTTATAGCAATTCTACGTTATTCATAAAGCAGCTTCAACTGAAGCCTCGATGAATAAGTAGATGCTGTCGATATCACTAAACTGGTGTTACTTTACTTCGCTGATCTTAACTCGTCGGCCAGGACAACTGCCAACGGCGACGAACGCAGCAACACTGAATTTTTGCGCAATCTGTGGCTTCTTTTTATAAACACGAGATCCCACCAGCGCACTAATGGCGTGAGAGCAGCAGCCGAGAGCAACATGATTGGCATGACATGGCCAGCCAATCACACAGAGAACGTCTATCTTATAAATACACATATGTAACATATTTTATATATATATATTACATTGAAACAAATTCGCATATTATTTTCATGCATTTTGTACATGGAATGTAAATATAAATCTGAACATTTTTTATGCACTCAAATCTTCGAAATTTAATATTTCATTCTTGCATCAATCATAGTAATGTAAATTTCCGAGCGGAAAACTACAGTTGAGCGACGACAGTAAAAACGTACCACCAAACTTATTTCGCTGAGTACATTGTGACATACAATGTAAGCCACGATAACTCACCGTAATTATGGTAACCAAAACAAAAGTCTTCTGATAATTCCTTATTATATGTCTTTACCTCGGCTCCATAATTTTTTATGTGTGAAAACACTGAACACGGCGACGCATTGTTCTTACACAGTCGCTAAAAAATTCCATATTAAACATAATCATCTTTTTTCGTGTTATTTTTTAAAGTAACATATCGACAAATACAAAAGCTTGTTTTATCATTTATCTTCGGTATCCCAGCCTTTATTCGATTGTGATCATACATTCGTGAAATGAAAGATGTATTTCTATTGTTTGTAACAGGCATCGAAGAATCCGTAGATGCTGCTTTAAAACATTCCTAGTCTCGTGATTTGTATCTTTTCGCACACGATACTACATTTTTGCCCCTGAAGGGTCTCAGGGATTAACTACATGATTTTGTGTACTCTTTCTCAATACACGAAAATTAAAACGTCATTTTCGTCAATAAAATGGAAGATAAAATCAGGTTAATATAAAAATTCTATATTCTTGGATTGTTCGCAGAATCAACCACCGTCGTCATGCTTGGCGGCGTATTACAATATATTGGAACGTTCGAGTGTCTGCATCGTTCTATCATCGCGACTTATTAAAACATTCGACGTTTACCTGCCTGGTTTAAATTGTTGATTGTAGAAGTGGAAAGCAAAACATTCGTTATTATTTCCAATTTTTATTCCAACATATGTTTTGCGGCGCAAAACGTTATTATTTTAAATAATTCCAGTAATTTAAGGTATATTCAAGTTAAGTGAAAACACTTTGTTTTTTGTTGTAGTTGAAACTTTATTTTAGTTGTAAAAAATAACAAAGGCATAACAATTTTCGAAATTTTCATGTTGAGACTCTCAGAATTAGGGTATTGACACTCCTATGCTGCTTGATGCTAATCGGGGGTCATTACGCTGATTAGCCGAGAGCGCTCGTCTTCATGACCACTAAAATTTCTGCATCTTCAAAAAAAAACTTTAACGCGTTGTAGCGCTGTTACATCAGTTCTGAGAGGAAAATGTCCTCTCATGTCAATCAAATGTGAAATTAAGACGATCTGTGCAAATTGAAAACAATGTCACGCTGCATCTTTTCCGTTTTGACTCGGAGAGAAAAGTTTGTAGGGGACATCTTCTTTCTTTTCTCATTTTGAAGTGGCGGTTATTCGTACTTTTGAAGTGACGGTTATTCGTGAGTAGTTATTTGGACTTTTGTCTTTGTCCACGTTTCCTGACTAGAATATTGATCAAGAGCAAAAATGCCGTAGGACTTTTTTGTAGTACTCATGATTATCTAGTGGCGGGTTCCACCAGATTTTTTTTTCAGGGCAAAGAAATATTTTTTGTTGCCATTTAAAAACTTTGGACCGCGATATCATAGCTAGATCACCTCCTAGAGAAAAAAACATATCAGACTTTTCTGTGCCTTTTTCGGTTATCTAGTGGCGGAAAGCAACCACTCTGAAAATGTTATTCGGTTGTTTTTTTTTCGGTTTTCCATGGTAAATCGAAAAAAGGACGCCAAAAATTTTATTATGGAAGTCGTTTTTACGGTCGTCACGACCACCATTCGGTTTTTTTTATATGCAAATAAACCACCCCGTCGTTTTAACGGTAAAATGGTGGTTGTTAAGATTGCTAGAAAGTCCTTTTTCCGGCCTTCTTCAGTAATTTTCGGTCGTACTTTCTACGTAACTTCAGTCTTTCGGTCTTTCTTCTTCATCAGTCTTTCGTTCGGTCTTAGTTTCTACGTTACTCCAATGGCACACAGTTGCGTAGCTCAAATCTAATGATGATCGCATCGCGCTTAATGAACATAAATGTTAACATCAGTGTTGAGCGAGAGAATTTTACAAGGCGTCTCTATCGCTTACTTATTAGCTATTTTTGTCACTTTCGTAGGATGCAATTCGATTTTCGAGTGCAAAATTTCGCCGATGGTGTAAGCGCCACGCTGCAAATGTACGCTTCGAGTATAAGCCTATAGACGGCACTAGCCTCGCCAATAGATGAAGCATTAAAAGTTGAAACTCTTGAGTAGTGTGACTAGCGACGAATTTGACGGTTATTCGTGATTACGGTTGGTGGCTACTGCGCCCGGCTAAACAATGGTTTGATAAAGAAGAACAAAAACAACAGGACATTCACACAGTTGTAGGAAATTCGATTTTTTGTCTCGGTTGTTAACCCTTTCAATATGTCGGACCCCGAAAGGGTTACGTTTTGCAAAAAAATGCGAAAAGCTACGAGAGAAATACATGCAGTCAGCGATGCTCTAGTTAATGCCAAATTGGCTTTCGGTAAAACCTACTTTCTCAATTATTTTAATAAGTCAATTTATATTTCAACCTAACCTTTCATATTTATATCTTTGGGTCGCTTTTTTTTCACTCATAACTTTTTTTTCTTTCCCGCTTCAAATTGTAGAAGGTCAATAGGTTATTGTTGAAAAAACACTGTGTTATGGCTCCAACTGCCAATGATCAGCATTCTGCTTCCATATTTTAACGATATTAATTCTGTGAAAATATTCATGTGACACATTTTCTTATATTTAACTAATATATCAACCATTGACCAGAACTGAATTGATGTGGAAAAATTTATTTATCTGATTTATCAGCTGAAAAATAACATGTCAGATTTTTAAGTCTTGCTCTTTGGATTGCAATGTCGAAGCAAGCAATTTATAAATTTTATCACATAGTGATAACAATAAATGGAATCCTATGCATCTGTTATTATGTACAACCTTTTTTGATACCTATATTTGACATCCGGATAATTGTGAAGAATATATTAATATTTCAATATAGCTTGAATAATCATTCATGACAATGATTCATGAAAGAATATAATTGTTTGATAATTTCAATACTTTGCGATATCAAGAAAGTGCATTGAAAAAATCGATATAAATGATGATACTGAAAATATTGATTTAATAGAATGTTTATCTAACCAAATTGATAAAGAATTTTTTAAGAAGAAGGTTAACAAAGTTGTTAGAAAAATCAAATAGGAAAATCATGCATAGAAAAAAAATGTTGGACAATTTATATATAAAAAAACATTTTCATGCGATTAATAAAGCAATTTTTAAAAATTAATTTTCTGAAATTATTATTATTGTTTTAATGCTAAACTACTATTGGTACTTTTAATGACAATAATTTGATTCAGATGCTGTTAAATAATATACTTTAATTCGGGATAAACGAAACATTTGGTTGAATTTGTATATGTAAACATAGTTAACTGAGGTGTCCATAGTCCTGAAAGCTATCAGATTAAATGTTCAAGTGTTTACTCAGAATCATCACAATTTACATAATGCTCTCATCATCAAACACTCATATTTAGGATTTCAGGATAACAGTGTTTGGGCTGATGGACTTCTGGTATTCTACGAAATTTTTAGATATCTCGAAGGTGCAATGGATAGACTAAAAACTACAAAAATTGGTCTTTTGAATTTGTCTGGACTGAACCGAGCTGAAGCTTTTGAAAAGGATTTAGAATTTTACCTTGGAAAGAATTGGATGAAAAATTACACACCAAGGTATTGACTTTTGCACCTCGATGCGTAGACTCAATGTGCACTGACACGTTTTATTTTAAATGTATATAACAAGAAATATCATGATTTAACCTAAAAACTCGAAATTCAAGAGCATATCTCATTCAGGAACACCCACAAAGAAAGGATTTTTTCAAATTTGTCTCTGAAAGGGGTGAAATCTGCTTGCCAACATTTTATGTAACAAATTAGCTTTTTATTGGCAAGTCTGTATGTGTCCAGAGAGTCTGAGTTCCAGGAATTTTTTTTTTTTAAATTCTTTCAATACTTAAGGTAAAGCATTGAGCTTTGCAGAGATTTCGAATTAAATTTCAATACCATAACTACATGTTGAACATAAGAAACAAATAAGTTCTATAGCGATTTAGCGCTTCTTTTTTCAAGATAATAATTTCAGATCAATTGTAGTTACGAAAAAAAGAAAGCAACACTGTGCGTTCGTCGTGCGAAACATAAAATGAAGTAAAAAAGATATTCCGAAAACATAATTAGCACGATTGAAAAAAAAAAACTGGAATTTCGTTACAGGGAAAGCGTTGTAAAGTATCTAATGCGACTGAGAGAGGTCGAAGACACCGATCCCAGTTTACTCATGGCATATATTTACCATTTGTACATGGGACTTTTGAGCGGTGGAATAATTTTGCGTAAGAAACGGCAACTTGTCCGAAAAATTTCTCCTTTCGCCGAAGAGCTCAAAGGTGGCAACGAAATAACGAATTTTGGCGATAGGAGTATTCACGAGTTGAAGGAGGAACTGCGCAGTACGATGAACGGAATCGCGGAAACTCTCGACGAGGACACGAAAAATAAGCTCATCGAAGAGAGTAAAATTGTATATGCCTTGAACAATGAGATTATTAGGAGTGTTCGCGGCGCAGGCTTAGTCATTATGAAAAAAATTATTTACTTCGTTATAATACTTGTATTAATTATATATGCCTTCCTGGCCCTTTTTTAAAAACAGATGTACATAACAAAATTTCTTCTTCCAAAGTTGTATATATATATATTTTTTAGCCCCATCATCAGCGGCGATACAACTGTGCGCCATAACGAATTGGACAGTACATAACTATTGGGAGTTAGATAGGTTTCTTGTGCATTCTTCAAAGAACTAATTCTCGTTAAAATAATATAGTGTGAAAAAAATACAAAGTGCGACGATTATTTATACAATTATGTTTTCTGGAGCGGAAAAAAAAAACCAAGAAAACGCTTAAACAAAATAAACCTGTTTTGCCGCAGTTCTCGTAACTTTCTATGTAACAAATTAACGAGTACGAATGAAACCAAATACATATGTAATTAAGAAAACAACAACATTCTCATGATTAGTTTTATTTCTGCGAAAAGTGCGCATGT
This sequence comes from Tromatobia lineatoria, assembly GCA_949699805.1. Classification (NCBI taxonomy): domain Eukaryota; kingdom Metazoa; phylum Arthropoda; class Insecta; order Hymenoptera; family Ichneumonidae; genus Tromatobia; species Tromatobia lineatoria. Next base: position 434,297 of record OX453046.1, on the reverse strand, counting down.
CTAGAAAATGTGTGTAGAGTGGGAATCGATGGGTTGTCGAAAATTTAATCGCAAGTTAAAACAGCGAGTAGGCAGTAAAATTTCTAATTTCATTTTAGATAAGATAAATGTTATCTTAGTAAAACAAAAAAGAGCTTGCGACGGAAATAAATGCTTCTCAGACACGTCAGTGACATAGCTTTCATCCACGGGGCAAAATATTATGGGATTTTTATTATCGACTAAGAACAAAGAAAAGAAAAGAAACTAGTTCAATCAATGAACTATTTTGAGATCTAGGGTACTTATGTCTACGTCAAAAAATTTTCGGCATAAATTCAATTAACGGAATAATATCACATACTTTCTGAATTCGACGATCAAACGAGACCAATTTCGAGTCATGTGTCAAACGAGAAAGCTTAGAAAGCTTCACTTTCTAGATGTAACACAACCATGACATGTCGACGACGATTAAACCGATGTTATATAATTTGGTCTCGAAAATACCCAATTGAAATGTATAGTCTTGTCGAGACATTTATTAGAAGCAATTGAGTACGGCTTGTCTGTCGAATTTGAAGTGGGTCCAAATCTTAGATTTCAATTCGAGAGAGAATTCTTGAGCCTTCGGATAAGTTTGCTGCCTCACGAATGGCGATTGACTGCCATGCTGCAAAGTAGTAAAGGGGGACGGAATATCTTTTATGTCCGACGCTAACTTTTGAGCAGCTTCGCCGAACAATAACGACTTTATGTTCCCGCTGGTGACCTGCGAAGATTCCGCGTATCCGAGAGCATCTTCACCTGAAAAAATAACAATCACCGTTATCATAATTTATTTATTTCGGTTATTTTAACATAATGAAAATTAAAATTAGCGCGGTTTCTCGTATTTCTGTATCGTATAATGTTTATTCAAGTGATAACCTTTCGTTTTTGATTGATTTTCGGGTTTGCAGTTGAACTCATTGGACTTAATGGGTTGTACCGCTGTAGGGTGCAATATAGAAGGCGGAACGCCTCGAGGACTGTCGACCAATTGTTTTGCTAGAACCGCCGCTGACTGGTCTTGCTCGAAATCTCCAAATAAATTACGTTTGAAGGCACCCTTTGGAACGTTTTTACTATCAAGTCCGCTCTTCTGTGAACTTTTATTGTCGAATGCACTCCGTCGACTTCGCGCTGGTGACGTGTTTAAGCGTCTCGTCGCGCTTTTAACGTCCGGTATTTCGTTCTGCAAGTTAGTATTCACCACATATGATTTTCGATTCATTCCATACATTATCGATAAATCTATAAAGCATTTTTCTTTAAACCGAACGGAGCAAAATATAGCTTTCCAACTATTTGCCGATCCGGGAAATAATACATTCTATATCTACAGCGATTTATCCAATACAAATTGGTCATTACTTGTACAGGTTGCGAAAATAACTGTTGCTGACGTTTGCTCTTGCTAGTTGATTCAACATCTCCCAAAGATTTGTGACGATGTCTTCGCGTTGTCGGTATATTTTTTTCGCGCTGCTGTTTATCCGCAACCCATCGTTTCATTCGTCTGAAAATAAAATTTTTGTTCGTATACTTGTAAAATTTCTTCTCGCCATTTTAAATAAATTAAATTATGCGATAATACTATAGTGAACAAGCATCCTTGCGTCGAAATTATAAAATTGTAATTGTAACAAAGAAAAAATTCTACTTAAAAAAATAAATTAAAATACACATTTCCGGAAAATTTTCATTGTCAAAATGTTTCTGATTTTCTAAATCTTGACTTCCATTAACACAGGCATCTTTGTACTTGTTGTAAAAAGTTTTTTTTTTTTTAATTAATATTCTTCTATAGAAAGTACCACATGCAGAAACTGTATCGAATTTCATAAACATTTATATTGAATTTCCATGTAAGCGTCGTCACCAACGGGGTAGAAAATGATTCGTTATTTTTGGTGTTATTGGTGGTAGGCGAAAAAGAAACCCTGGAAAAAAGCCCCTAGGAAGCAACCACACGAAAAAATCCCCGCAATATACGGAATCGATAATTGATGTATTCGTTTGGCTCTACTAAGACGTATGAACGATTGGGGTTTATTATTTTTGTAAAAGGCATTTATAAAAAAAGTTCCGTTTTTTTTTACAGTTTGTGCATAGACAATGGTAAAAATTGAGTTTCCAAACGACCCCATCGCAGAATGCGAAAGTATTTTGATAAAATTCTGATTGTAATTGTCGTCAAGCATTGGTACAACTTTTTTTTAAATTATGTACAATGGAACACTAGTTATATAATTAAAGTTCCGTTCTTCCATCGTTTCCCGGACGAAAAAACCATACGCTGTTCCTCTATATTCAGTTCTTTCAGGCCTACCCCCTAATATTTTTTTGATGCTAACTTAAAAATAATGGAAAGCAGGAAAGCGAGGTAGGTTCGGGGGGCGGGTTGGGGGCGCGGTGCCCTCCCATCCCACAAATAGACTTCTTTATATTACGTACGAACGAAACCCAGCCTACGATGTACGAAAAATCGTTCGTTATTCGTCCACATAAATTTCAATTCAATATGCAAGTTACGATGGACAAACAATCGTATATCATTTGTCTCGATAAATTTTCATTGAATTTGAATTTTCAAACAAAACCAATTTTCGATCACCGAATATTGATTGTTTTTTCGGGAGTTTTTTTCCTGAGGGTTTTTTTCTGGGTGGTCTCCTTTCCAGGATTTTTCTTTTCAAAATTTATTTGTGGGGATTTTTTTTTTCGAAATACGTTATTAATATGTCATTTAGTTGTCAAGGAGACTGCAACTACTCTAAGCCTCTGCAATAATATTTATTATATGTGCGTGTAAATAATTAATTCGTTTGATTCTGAAAAAAAAAAAAAAAAATTAACTTTTTGACATTTCAATCATGTGCATCAGATTCGGAAGGTACCCTTTATACTTTAAAAAAAGTCAAAATAGCCATAATCGATTGTCAACCGAGTATACTCACTTAACAAATGGAACAACCATAAAAAATGCATTTGGGCTAACACCCATCTTGACCTTCGGTGTCATGTCCTTCTTGTTATTAGGCAAGTCGGCGAGTGCAAACCATTCAACATTTTTAATCTCTTTTCGTGTTCTTGGCTTAAACTTGGTGGTCATGCGAACGCCCGAAATGATATAAAGTCTGACGAGTTGATCATGTATAGTGGATTCTATATATTCATTCTTGTCTATTAAGCCGGATATGTCAAAGCCAGTTTCTTCCAAAACTTCCCTGACTGCACAATGAGAAGGATCTTCTTCCTCGTTGACTTTGCCCTTTGGGAAACCCCAGCTGTGTTTCGCCCAGTAACTTTGTACCAACAGAACCTTAGTCAAATCCTCATTGAGGACAATTGCTCCAAATGTCGGGACACTCTGCTTGTATCCTCGCCATTGTTCAATAACAGTGTCTATGTGTGGTACGTGAGGTTTCAAAAATGGAATATGTTGAAATATGTGAGTAGCAAATTCTTTAACTCCACAGTTTTTCAACTTTCTACTGTCCTCCGCACAGTAAAAATCCAAATAAAACCAGTGCGCAAGCTCTATTTGAAAACATATTCTGACCAAATCTTTTCGCTCCTCCTCCGGTACATTGATGATAAATCGACTGAAAAAACCAGTTAACGATAAAATTTCTTCCAAATAACAACACTATCTACATTTTTATTTTCGGAAGTATATTTATCGAAAACGGAAAACTAACCTACTAAGATCATCCAAAATGTCTAACGGTATCGAGTGTTCAGCCATTTTCACGTGTCTACAGCTATCACGATGGGTTATTAAAATGAATGCCGGAAAATAATAGCTAGTCCGCAACTGGCTTGTGATGATGCAAAGAAAAATAGTCGATCCTTGAAATAGTCGAGTGAAAAGCGTCTTATCGATGGCAATCGTTTGTGGTAGCTTATCTGCAAGCTGCGTATTTATTTGTACAACTGAACCTCGCCGCACCTCACCTCCTGCGCCGTCTGATGATGTACAAACAAACTCTTCCTTTTTCACTCGCGATAATTTTGTTACAAGCCAAGTGATTGGTTCTTGGTAAGTGTTGTACAGACTCTGATTGGACCGTTCTCTCTCGCTGCCTAGCGAATGAACATTCGTGCCTCAGGAGCGGGAAAATATTATTCAATTTAATTTTCTCAATCACGCAAATGAAACACTTCGAAATTGATTTAACTTTTCAGTTTTAATAAACGCTTTTAAACATTATACAATTCGCTTCTTATTAAAATACTGTTCATTTGAATTATTTAGAATAACTTCACACTATTAAATGTGTGAAAAGTGGCAGCGTTGAGAAAAAAAAAATTTACCGTAAGATCTTTCCCCCACCGCGCAAAATTGGATGGAGTTTCACGACCGTCGCTCCATCTATCCGAATTAGTTTACCGTGGTTTGCAGTGGCGGTGGCGGCGACGGCGACAGACACCACGTGTTGTACAAACATTCACAAACAATGATTAAAAGAGTCAGCGAATCAAAAAACGAAAGTGCCGAAACAGATGAATCCGTGAACAATAGTGATTCGGATATTTCACGGACTAAGAACAATGAGGTAATTAAAGACCCAGAGGGTTTGCCAAAAGCGCCGAATAAGAAAAAGAAACGAGGCATAATATACCTATCGACGATACCAAAATTTATGAATGTCACCAAGATTCGTGAAGTATTCGCGACTTACGGGAAATTGGGACGAGTGTATCTGCAGCTCGCTGATACCGGTAAGAATTTTATTGTATCTTTCTCCCTTGCCACTTAATTACAAATTATTTTAATAAACCAATGTCAATTATTCTTTCACATTGTGCACAAAACGAATTACTATCACACCTTTCGAGCTAGAAATTGCATAAAATAACTTAATGAAAACTCTATTCCAAATTGCAAGTTAGAGAGGAATTGCATTAATGTATTGTTACAACACCAACATTCGTATACCAGTCTACGATTAAGGTAGCGATACATTTAAAGATATGTTACTTATTTACAGTATTGATCACATTTTCTTCACGATTTTGTCCTTTGAATTTATGCTGACAGAAGGTTTTAGACTCAATTCTGTATTTGTCGCTTAGTATTTCTGTTGGTCATTTTTTTTCCCCCAACATTCAATGGTTGTAATCCTCTGATTTCTGCCAAGAAAAACAGGTTTTTTTTCTTCCATTAAAAGAGATACAAGTTTTCTGTTATAACACAGATTTTAGATATTTGGTAAAACAAAGCAGTTATTCGATAAATCTCAAATTGAATGATAAATTCAGTAATGACTGTTTTATCACTACACCAAATTACATAATAAATTTCTTTCCCATGATCATGATTAAGTTTTCTTAAATAATTTAATTATTTTTGTAATTGCTCACATGCGCAGATACGGACCCAGCAAAGAAGAAGAAGAAGAAAAGAAAAGTTGCATCAAAATACTTTACCGAAGGATGGGTTGAATTTGAAAGTAAAACAGTTGCAAAATATGTTGCGGCAACTTTAAACAATAAACAAGTATCGACGCAAAAGAAAAGCAAATTTTATGACCTCATTTGGAACATCAAATATTTACCGAGGTAATGGCAATTTATTCTTAAGTAAGAAGAAAATTAAACATCATCTACGAAAACACTGATACACAGAGAAAAAAATTATTCTTGTCTGGTTTGTGAATAATGTTTTGATTCAGAATTTTGAACCATACATGTAAAATCCTGCAGATCTAATGGTTACTTAAATTCTTGTTTTCAAATATATCTTTGGATCTATCTTTTTCTCCTACACTTGAACAGTTTTCTACATGAAAGATTATAAAATATCTGACGACTCTCACTTTTTGGCATTGCAGGTTCAAATGGATTCACTTGAGCGAGCGTTTGGCGTACGAAAGAGCGGTGCACAAGCAAAGATTAAATGCTGAAATAGCGCAAGCCAAACGGGAGGTCAACTTCTTCTCACACAACATTGATCGGAGCAAGAAGCTACGCAAGAAGGAACAACAAGGAGAAAGCTCAAACTTTGTCGCTCCCGAAATTAAACAACGTGACACCGATATGGAAATTAGAAGCAGAAAAAATCAAAATCAAACGGACGATCGAACGGAATTCCTAAAATCGCTGTTCACCTGAGTTCTTCGACAAGTACAACAATAGCCTTATGTCCTTTTGCATTGTGTAAATAAATTGCTAATGAATCAACGTATCCTCTGATACTTAATCACTTTCTTTAAATATCTACAAAACTATTGATCAATTGAAATATCAATGATATGTAAAAGATAGCCAGTGTCATCCTTCTTTAAAAAGTTCATGAGTAACGGAAAGCATTGTCATCGTTTTATTCGTGCTGTGATTGGTTGCTAGGAAAGTTATACACGCTCACCAGCGCGTGTGATTAGCCTAGTATAAAGAGGAAAGGCATGGCTGCTCTTATAATGCCTACCTATAGCCCAGCGCTGAAAATGATTAAATAAAACTCATCTACAAAATGTACGTGAGATGAATTTTATATAACTTCATTTTACTCAGTGCGAGAACCACGTTTCTACGCGCGCATAAATTCTTATTTTCACACCTTGTGAAATAATTAAGTTTCGTACAATACTCTTGCGATAATCTGTTTCTTATATCCCGTGTTTGCAACCCTCGCCTCCGGCTCTTTTTGCAACTCTTACTTATCAGAAAAAGTTTTATCGCACTAGTATCGTAGATTAATATTCTGATTGCAACGTCTATTCCCATGATATTTCGTTATATTCGGGCTTTCGTAATTGTCGCGCCCGCGGCACTTTAAGTGAGTGGAGTCGGTCAGACGATAAAAAGAATGTCCAAAGTTGTTGGACAAACAGATGACGACACGTCTAAATGATTTGCTGCAAATTCTCATCGTTCTCTCTCGCTCTACCGCAGTCACCGATGGCGCTATCGTTTTCGCACGCACCGCTATACGCTATACCGCTCAGTCGGTATAGCGCATAACGTCATCGTTATGTGTCATACGCTTTCGTCGTTCTCTCCCACTCTACTGCGAAGGTCAATGGCATTTTCCTTGTCGCACTTACGGCGACTCAGTCGGTATAGCACATTTAAGACACATAGGATGTATGGATTTGAATGTATCGAGGTAATGAAATGCGGGAAATGCGTGTGACAGCAGCAGGAACAAGTGTCGAGAAAAGAGTGTCAGTAGCGTGCGTTGTTGGCCGTTTGCTGTCGTGTGTCGCGCACACGCTGTCGACCCAATAGCCTGACCTCCGTTGGCACCTTATGACGATCCCGCGAGCACTGACGTGTGAGTTAGCAAGTGCTTGTGCAGGAGGGGCATGGTGGCTGATGGTCGCTGACAGAGACGGCAACACATTATAATACATAGGTTCGCTCAGTAGAACCGTAAACACGATAACAAGTTATCCGATTCTTTCGTCTCATCTGATTACTCTGTTACTTACGATTATTATCTCCGATCACTTAGCCTTCTTCGCGTCTATCTGTTTCACGTTGCAAACGAAAATTTAACGATCAACGTAGCCACCCAAAGAAACCTTCACCACCACCAGCAACTGTCAACAAAAATTATTGGTATTCACGTCCTCCGATGATTCTACGAGTTCAAGAGACTTTCGGTTACGGTGATTGACTGTTTTGTCACGGAGCTCGGTCAGTTGAAAAATACCCGTAATTTTTTATATTGCGCACATCCCAACGACCCACTCGAGTTCCTCTGTTTCTGTCTTTTTCCTTTACTTCTTCTAGTACATGATAAACAAATACGATTTACATATTTCCATTAATAGTCATTTGTGAACATAAATATTATATTATAGTAGGCGGTACATCATTTTCTCTTTGTATGTTCAATCGACCATTATGGCAGCACAAAATCTCCACTGGCAATGAGTTGCAATATTTCAATTATGTTTATTATCAGTCGCATCAGAGATTCAGTTATTCTTTCTGTAACCATTCTTGTTGAGCATTCATTTTTCATTTTTGCTGTATTTCTCATTTCTCTGTCGTAAGGGATCTTATTATTCAAATAATACAGAGATGTTTGAATTTATACAATATCATATGACTTTTTTTTTAAACTTTATCAAATAGTGCGCAATCTCAGCAGGAAAATGCCAAGTCAGGCCTTTATTATATTTTTACCATGAGCAAATAAAAGCCTTTTATATACATTTCTACTTTTTTATATTTACATTCTTTATAACCATTCAAATACGTAGGTCACGTGTGATATGTTTTGTTGCAGAATATATATAAAAATTCCAAATAGCCCGCTGATGTACTATTAAAATAAACTGTATTTACAGATAAAACATTTTGATTTTTCTTTGAACTGCGAAAATAGGAAAAAAATAAAACCATTAATATATTTTTTTTGCAAGTGACTGTCCATAACGCACAGAGTTTAAAAATATCAACTGAAAGAGTGTGTTTATGAATTTCCAAAAAATCATTGAATTTGAACCACAATACCCCACTCAAAAGAGCCCGGTATGTTAATTGCAGCCCACTCCCTAAGGAGTACTTTATTTAACATAATGTGTTACACACTTTTGTTCTTTCCTGCCCTTTAACAGTCAATGGCGGTCTCTGTCGCAATCATGGCGATTTATTTGGCAGCACATCACCTCAAGCACTATGCTTATATTTTAAATAAAAAGTTTATTATGATTATTTTTATCCTTTGAGTGACCAATAAATTATACATATGATTTTTTGAAAGTTGTTGAATATTTAAAATATCTGTGAAATAATTGAAAAGAGGGAAGCAGCTTCCATACAGAGGGAGCTTTGTTCAATGATGGTTTTATATTTTTTTATATTTCAGTCAGTATATATAACACAAGGCTACCTTAATGAGGGAGTATTTTAATTAATGATGGATTCCTCCCAAAGGAGCTTCCTTTGTCGCTTTTCCCTTGTGAAAAGCGACGAATAATGAGGAAACAACATGCAGAGTTCTACTTTGTAATATTTCTTTGTTCTAAATAAATAGAGGAACATGGTTGAGTACCGTTTAGTTTACACACGAAATTAGGTCTTAATATTCCAAGTTTTGCAAAAGTTAATGCGATAATAGTAAATCACGATACGAGTGCGGGAAACTGTTTCTTTCGTGTGTGAGATTCACACGAGCTGTGAGAGAGATTTTCTTTTGAGTGTCATACAAAATTTTATTTGACAAGGCGCGAAAAATTTTGTGCGAAAATAGTTTTCTTTAGTCGTGTGAATTGCAATACTCGCCTTGCTGCACAGCACTCGCTGTGAACTCATGAGAAATCGCGCTTCTCGCACTTGTGAAATAGAATTGTATACGAAACTCGTGCGAGAAACTTATTCTCAACTCGTTTCAAACTCACCCCCTTGGGAAAAAGGTCTATCGCACTCGTATCGTAATATTACCGCACGAGAATCGTAATGTTTTTTTTATTAAGAAGGTATGCGTGTAACGTTTTTTAAGCTGGTCATTAGATTCCTTTTGTGAAAAACCACAGTCTGTGAATACGCGCTATTTGAGTTTGGGGCTAATGTTAATTTTTTTAAACAAAGACTTTCAAGAGATCCGAAAAAATTGGTGAACAAATATTCGTTCGAAAAATAATATCTAAAGTGATATTATTATGTTTTTAGTTTGCTCGAAGCGCAATGAGTACTATCGAAGAACAACCCGGTCCTTCGCGGCCTTCGGGATCCACTGGCGAGGAGAAAGAGAAGGACGACCGCATGTTTGAGTGCAACATCTGTCTAGATACAGCTAAAGATGCGGTAGTCAGTATGTGCGGTCACTTGTTTTGGTAAGAAAACCACAGTTTCAATGTTTTGTGGATTTTTTTTTGGCCCTTTTATATTTGTCGGACAACATTTATTTTTTTAAATTATTTTTGCATCAGATATCAATTGTCCCTTTGAATTGTAATGTGCACTTCCAGACATTCGCGATCTTTATACGGGTGGCTTAATATTAATCGAAGGTGATTTACATATATATACAACCAAAAGATTAATGGGATTAGAATATATATTTTCACAAAAGTCACAATAATAAAAAGTCAAAAGTAAAATTACTTTCGAACAGTCATATTGAGTTTAATCCCAAGAAAATGTTAATTTGATGCTGACAGGTCATTATCGATTCCATAACTTGCCCTTGGACGACTGTACTGACAGATTTAATTTGTTTACAGACTTTATAAGTTTACTGAAAAAAAAAAATATATATATATATATATACATATTAAATTGTAGTTGGCCCTGCCTACATCAATGGCTGGAGACGCGACCTGCCAGACAGGTCTGTCCTGTCTGTAAAGCTGCCATCAGCAAAGAAAAAGTCATTCCATTGTACGGACGCGGAGCAACAAAGCAGGAGGACCCACGGTGAGGAAATATTAATTAATATTTCCCACGAAGACGAACCATCATTAATGTTATTGTGGTGTACAGGAATAATGTACCTCCGCGGCCAGCTGGACAGAGGTCAGAACCTGAGGGAAATACCTTTTCGGGACTCGGATTCGGCGATGGTGGATTCCATATGTCTTTTGGCATCGGCGCCTTTCCCTTTGGATTCTTCACTTCGACTTTTAATTTTGGTGAAATTCGAACTAGCACAGGTTAGTAGCTAACCGTCAGCTCGAAAAAAAACCATACAAGTATTTTTTTCCTCCAATTATGGATTTCGCTGTTTTAGCCATTCGCCACTTTGATCATTTGCTATCTTCAACAGCATCCGTTTCAACGGCTTGTCCCGTTCAATGCAAAAAAAATAAATAAGCAAATACATGTAAATGTGAAATTTTGTTCGCAGCGCCGCGAGGAACTCCGCAATACGATGAAGATCAATTCATGTCTAAGATGTTCCTGTGGCTTGCGCTGATATTTATGGGATGGCTATTGATGGCGTAACAATCTCAGTTGGCCGTTGGTCATCATTTCTTGGCTTCTCTTGGACTAGCATTATATTATAATAATGATAATAATAACAATATTATTTGTTCCACTCATAGCTACCTGAACTGTTAAAGCTCCTACTCACCTATTTCGATTTTCTCTTTTCTAACAATAATTAACAAAAATCATGAAAACAAATCGATAGTCGTAGCCTTGTAAAATAATTTTTTTCTTTGTTTTTTATCATCGCCAAATCAATTGTGCACTCGATTGACGAAGCAATCTTTAAGTTCAGTCCTATGACCATTCGAAATTTAGCTCGGTATGATGCGATTGATTCCCAAAGGGTTTGTTGTCAAGTGATTAGAGGAGAGACAATTGAAACCGGCTTAAGGGATATTTCGAAAACAATTATTTTCTCGCAAGGTCGTACACTAAGCGAGTTACCGACTTTTCATTATTCTGTATATACACGTATTGCGATACAAATGAGCGTAACAGGCGATTACTTTAAAGGACAAGTTCAAAAGCAAGACAAGATTATCGCTCGCTTGATTTGACATTATATATTGCAAAAAAGACGCGGGAAGGTAGCGCACATCTAAGAGAAACTTATTTGAAAATGTATTTGATTTTTTCTTCATCTAAGTCGACTATTCTAATAAAGGAAATATTCCCAACTGAGAATTGATATGAATATACGTACACGTTATGTTTAGACCATTTTTATCGAAGATATTTTATTTTGCTCGTGTTATAACCTAGATAACATATGATTGGTACAAAAATGGTGCCTAAAGTGTCCTGAATTCACTATAAAAACTTGCGAGCAGAAGTAGCTTATGCGACTTTTTATTTTTTTGTCGTTTTTTAATCCGTTAAAATTTTGTTCTAATTCTTGGCAGCTCTTGATGCACAAATAAACAAAAAATAAACAAACGAATATTCATCAAAATTAGTTTTATAATCCTATTCGCCATCCGCCACCATGCTCATCACGAACATCCCGGCAATTATCCGTCGATAATTATCCTATGTAAATTGTCGATCTTCCTATGACTGTCAGAAAGATTATTCGATGAGGATTATTTTATGAGCACTTTCCGATCAACCGTTGAAGATTCTTCGACGAGTATCAAAAAGGTTATCTCACGAGGATTACATTATGAAGTTGATATTGTCATAATCGTGTATACAGTTTTGATCAGTTGAATTGTTTTTGCGCGCGTGCGCTCTTTTGTTTTTATGTAAATATATATTATAACAGATAAATAAGGAACTTATGCAATACTATCTCGCACGACGGATTGGTAGCGTGTTTGAACAGTACTCGTATTCAAGGTAATAAAATATGGGAACGCTGGGTTTGGTAATCAAGATCTTGGTTGTATTTTTTATTGCGTAAAGCTTCTGGTTATAGGGGCGTACAGTACGATACGTGTACCTTCATTGTAATTCCTAAGCACGTAATTGAAACAATAAAATTGCATTTACTAAATGACTGCAGATCATGAAATAAAAATATATATTTTGTGCGGATACAATCTTTTTTCAAGGTATATAATGCGTATGGGTTTTGCATATCTCATACATTTTCATCTATGGCCACTTTTTTAAGAGAAAATGCCCGGAAATTGAATAAAAAAAAAAACAAATATTTGAAAAAATTTTTATCTATCTTATTCACAATGTTAGAAGTTTGGGCCGGAGTAATATAGTATATTGTGCAACACGGCCCGGAAGTTCGTGTGGCATTTATGCGATTGCAACCCTCGATTCGCCACACTTGCTACAATGGCCAATTCTGGTGCGTATGTTTTTGTAATAATTACGCGAATAGTGAACCGTTAATCGACCCGAAGATGCACCAAGTTGAATATCAGTCGACTTACGATTTAGTCCATACTTTGTCAAGTTTTTAAAAATCGACCGATTGCCGACTAAATCAGATGGGCTATTCCGGTTAATTTAACGTCTGTTTATCTGGTCTATGTAATACTGGATTGAGTTCCATATCGGTCGAGCTTTTGATAGTTGACTTTATTTCGAATAACTTTATTTGGCGGGTTCGGTTAAATATTGGTCGATCCATTGAATGATGGTCGCCCATCGACCCAAAATGTTTTGCAATCCAAGACGCATGGTCGTCAACTATATTATAGCCGACTGAATGTTGACCGAGACATTCCGGAAAATGGGTCAACTACAATCACATTTTCGGTCGACTTTATGCAAAAAAACGACCGTTAATTTTTGGTCAACTTTTTGTTCGTCAGGCTCTTACAGAAAGATAAAACTTTTTTCCAAACACTGTACTGAAAGCCCTCCACTGCGTAAGTATTTTGTGTGCGTTAAACGTGTAAAAACATTGCGCATGATAATACGGCGTATTTGAAATAAGATGGAAACTCCCAAGCATCGTACATCAAATATTCCCACAAGGTATTTTGTGTCCCCACTATATTTATATCTCGTCCTTCGCCGGTTTTGTATCGCGCGGGAATCCTTTCGAAGCTAAGAGTTCGTTACACTCTTCCCGTGTTAAGCGAGAAAGTTGAAGTCTCTCCACAATCTGGAACATTCCGATTTTTCATATACATAGTTGCACAGAGGAAGATCAAAACTAGAAAAAATCCTAGATCAAATCCAGCGTCCACTATTTGTACGAAAAATTTGAAATATATCAGTAATATCCCAGGAAAAACGGATTATATATGGTGATGAATGTACATGATTGTGTACATTCATGATGACGTGTGTGTGTGCGTGCGTTTATTATATATACATATATAATTTGATAATAATTTCAGGCTTACCTCGTCGTTTCGATCATAAAGAACCAATTCGGGAATCGCCCCTTGAATTGGTTTAAATTCTACTCGATCGCTACAATGCCAATTGAGGAAATATACATATATTTGAAAAATCTATTTTCTTGTTGAAAAACTAATATGTTTTGTTGCTATTTTTGTACATGCAGTGGATTCAAAATCCAAATTAGAAAAATTCTATGGTTTAACCCGGCTGTATATTAGGTCCCGAATCAACTTTAGTGAATGCTAACTTACGTATGAATTTACTTCGGTGACGTACCAACGGTATTTAATAATCTAAATAAGTTTTCTTTGCTTCCTTATAGAACCTTCATTTTTCGAAAAATTTTGTATTTAAGATTTTCATTTCCGGATACTCAGGATGTTCCGCAATGCGATCGAGAAAAGTGATTTAGTTAAAAAAATTCAGTCGCATATTGACTTCGTCCGGAAAATCAATCAGCACCACGTACGACAAAATGTCACGTTTGCAGGCAAACTACATATATCTGATTGTATCCATTATGTTTTTTGAGAAATTGAGGGCGAAAATGTGAATACATGTGATAAGGGTCGCTTTAAAAGCGTTTCACATATATGTTCTTCAATAAAGTCTTGATTCTGTTAGTCTTTTGGGTATAATACATTTACGTCTATCTAAAGAATATAACGATTTTTTACTGACAAACATACTATATTGAAAGAAAAACAAAATATATAAGGCATTTAAGGATACTAGTGTGGAACATCTTCGAAGATAAATTTCTTGACATCGGGAAGTCGGTTGAGTGAACATCCTCGACAACTCTGTAAGATAACAAATTTTCGTACACGTTATAAGGATTTTGCATCAGGTGAGTAACTTTCTTTTTAATCCTGCCCGATTAAATTTAAAACCCAATACATTGAATTGGTATCTTATGGAATGTTGACATATTCTCCATGACTACAGCGTTATTCTAATAATGAATTGCACCCACTTCCTGCGGCTTTTTGAGAGGCAGTGATATATCCCCCTCCCCCGCAGAAATTTCGGAAGCTGTTTTCTCCCGAACAGTTCGTCAGAAAGGATCCGCGTATTTTGAGGCGATACGCGGGAGTATCGTAGAATTGGACTAAGCTTCTGGCTCCTCATTCGATTCAGCCCTTTTTTTAAAGAATTAAAAGAAAAAAAGTGCGAGAGAGACAGAGCTACTGAGATAAAGATAGAGCGCGTCTTTTGATTACCATGTTAATTTTGTCATCAATATTCTATTTGTTAGAAAACATACGACTTCGAATAGACGGAGTACATGGAGTGTGTCTTGTAAAAATCAAATGACATGGTGTAGAAAAAAGGAGCTATAACATGACGGCACAGTTGTAATGGAATGCAACTGATATTCAACGCGCATCACTCTGATGGAAACGTGCGGGGATGCAATTATATATCAATAAGAATCGGAATTACCTCGATAACCGCTTTAGCGTAATTGCTGCTCGCTAAACTTTCGGAAAAAATCCCGACGGAAATAACGAGAAGAATAATAACTTTTCTTATAGAGGATGCCATGACCGTTTTGATCACTGACATGCAGTCATCTAATCTCGAAGGAACGAATCCAAAGGACCCACGAATTGTAGTGTGCAACGAGAAACCATAGACGTTACACATAAAAAGATTGGTGGCATTGGATAGCAGGTAGATTTCTGTTTTCCTGAGCTCGAGCAAACTTTAGTGATTTCCAGAGTTCTCGTTCTTACCGGGACTCAAACGGGTAAATGAGTCATTTAACCGATATAAAAAACAACGGTTCTATCCTGCGTCGCACCGATGAGATCGACACATGACGGCTATAGTACAAGATAAATAAATAATGAATCAATGAATAATAAATAAATAATCGATAAATAAAAGAGAAAGCTTACCCCGGAGACGTAGATACTGCCGTCGGTAAGTCAGAGTCCGTTACAAGATTCAATGCCATCTGCTGCGAAAAATTGTAAATTAATGAAATGTTAATCTGGCGGTAGTCGCATCATGTACATGTGAAATATACACGTTAAAAGGCAGAGGACGTCGGGCGACTGGCTCCGATATTTGTGTATTTGAAAAATGGCTCTGTCTTGTGCAAGTAAGATTGTGTTCTTCATATTTTCCAAACTATTTTCCACGTTTTGGGGGGGAAAAAAAGGACAGTGTTGACGCGAAAGTCGAATAAAGTTTTTGGATTATTGCGATAATCGTACTAACGCCCGGCCGGCTTGGTGTTTATAACCTCCAAAAACATGCGTCTAGAACACTTTCTTGATGACGACGCGTTGTATTATCATCGTATAAGTGTGTTATTTTTTGTTTTGCAGTTTCGAACGAGGTGCCGGAGCATCCAGTTGTCTCTCCCGTATCGGGTACTATTTTCGAAAAACGTCTCATCGAGAAATACCTTTCTGAGAATGGTGTTGATCCTATAAATGGCAAGGAACTTGCCATAGACGACCTCATCGACATTAAAAGTAAGCTGCTCATCTTTTTCTTCGATAAATTTTTTTCATCATTATCGATAAATCTTCACATTGAAGTAACAATAACAGTAATTGTAACAATATTTTGCAATAATAAAATAAAAAATATTGTAATATGAGAAAGCCATAAGTACTGACCAAAAATTATTGGCCAATTGATGCCAAGACTTGTCTTTTTGCATTCGTTTATATTAATGAACTTATTAAAGCAAAATTAAGTTTGAATTCAATCGTTGTCAGGCTGTCCAGAAGACAATTTCAGTTGCTCTACATCTTTGATGGAATATAAATATTAAAACGTAATTGTTTTTCAGGCTCGCCGATCGTTAAACCAAAGCCACCTAGCGCCACCTCAATTCCGGCAATACTAAAAATACTGCAGGATGAATGGGACGCAGTGATGTTACATTCTTTCGCGTTGCGCCAACAATTACAGACAGCAAGGCAAGAGTTGTCACACGCACTTTATCAACATGATGCCGCTTGTCGCGTCATAGCCCGATTGACAAAGGAGGTCACTGCCGCCCGAGAAGCTCTTGCTACGCTCAAACCACAAGCTGGAATTGCACCGATTGCGGCCATTCCACAGCCGGTCAGATTTTGTCTTAACAGCTCGTTTTCATTTCATATTGTACTCAAGTTTTCAAGCATCTCATGGGTGAATGCGTCGTTACTTCATTAACAGGCGGTGGCAGTGGAGGCTGGCGGCACGGCTGCTCAGCCCACCGAGCAAGCTGGTATCACCGAAGATGTTATTCAAAAACTGCAAGAGCGAGCGACAGTTCTCACCCAGGAAAGGAAGCGAAGAGGTCGTTCGATTCCGGAGGATCTACTTCCGCAAGACAGTATCCGTGCATTCCAGACACTTGCCTCCCATCCCGTAAGTATTTCATCACAAAAATCGTAACAATATATAGTTTTTTTTTACACTCAAATACTAAATACTACAATGAAAAGAAATAATGAAAATATCAAACTTACTTTTGGACCCTTTCATGATTTACGTATTAGAATTCAGATTTTATTGTTACTTCTACCTAAGTAGTGACTTTTGATTGTTATTCATTGAGTAAATAGAGGGGGTGCGGTTTTTTAAATTTTTGCTTTGCCACTGAAAGATAGATCCAAAAAAATACAAGTTGACACATTTACTTTCTTCATCAAATTTTTAATACAACAATTGGGACATTTTAACTGGTTATTTATAATCAAGTACATTTAGTTTAAGCTCAGTTGTGAACGAATAATAACGGAGAACGTATGAAAAATGTCTTCATCACATAGGGTTTACATTCTGCAAGCGTACCCGGAATTCTGGCGATTGACATACATGGCGCTGACACCAGTAAAATATTAACCGGTGGAGCTGACAAAAATGCGACGGTATTCAACAAAGATACGGAACAAGTTATCGCGATACTTAAGGGTCACACGAAAAAGGTATGAGGTGTTAATAATCAATCGTTTTTGTAACGGTTGATCGTTGAACAGTGTGAAGGCTGATTCGATAGCTGCGAGTTGAACGATTTGCTAATGAACGCAGGTAACACGGGTTATATATCATCCGGACGAAGACGTCGTTATGACAGCATCACCCGATACGACAATTCGTGTATGGAACGTCGGAACGAGCCAGACGACGCTTTTACTTCGTGCTCATGACGCTCCAGTGACGGGTTTGTCGCTTCATCCGACCGGCGACTATCTACTCAGTTCATCGTTAGATCAGCATTGGGCTTTCTCCGATATCCGCACAGGAAGATTACTCACTAAGGTCAGTTTCTCATTAATGGCATTACTCTTAAAGAATCTTATCCTACTCCTTGTACTTTTCACTTCTTCATACTTGAGAAATGTTTTTGTTGCTGGACAGCAACATATTGGAATAATTATGACTGGCGTAAATCTTCGTGTATTATACCGGGATGCGATACATTGTGTATGCGGTTGTATACTCTATTCTATGTCAGGGCGAGAAATAAACGCATCAATTTTTTAATCTAAATACCCTTTACACGATGGCGAGATTTTTTTTATTTAATAGAGAGAAAAATATTGTTCTTTCAGGTGGCCGGTCCTGGAAGTCAGCCTCTAACTACAGCTCAATTCCATCCCGATGGTCTCATTTTCGGAACCGGTACCGCAGATTCCCAGGTTAAAATTTGGGATTTGAAAGAACAATCGAACGTCGCAAATTTCCCGGGGCATTCTGGACCTATAACTGCGATCAGCTTTTCCGAAAATGGTTATTACTTGGCAACAGCGGCCGAAGATTCTTGCATAAAGCTCTGGGATTTAAGAAAACTGAAGAATTTCAAGACATTGCAGCTAAACGATGGTTATGAGGTCAAAGATCTGTGCTTCGATCAGAGCGGTACATATTTGGCGGTTGCCGGATCGGATGTCAGGTAACAAGACACTTTTCTTAATCTTTCGTTATACACTAGATTATAATTGTTAAGTATTATTCTTTTATTTCGGCTGTTACATCAACGTGTCGGGCGTTTGATTTCAGGATTTATCTGTGCAAGCAGTGGCAAGAGCTGAAGGTGTTGAACGATCACACTGCCACGGCAACGGGCGTACGTTTCGGCAAACATGCACAATACATTGCATCAACCAGTATGGATAGAACCCTCAAGCTATACGGCATTCAATAAGTCCAATACAAATCTTAACAATTGACATTTCATCATCAAGATACAGAAACCAATTTGTCGAACTTCAATTCTCCTTAATTTCAGCGAGATTTCAAACAGACTCTATTTTCCTTAATTATCGCTCTTAGGCTGTATCATCATATGTTAGTACAACGTCTTTCTGACATTCATAAATACTAAACTTATGGAATTTATTATATCTTTACATAATCCTTAGTCTCATCCCAACAATCCTACATACATTATAGTGTTTTTACGTCAACTATAAGAGTGAGGCTGTTTTTATTGAATTGCTGCATTCAGATTCTTACCTCTATGTATACATCCACATTTTTGTTTGTGTGACTTGAATAGTTCCATTTTCATGAACCATAAAATATATACGAATATTAAGACGAGCTACTTTTAAGATACTTGAGCAGTTATTGGCGCAAGTCAAGCGAAAGACCCAGGTAACTTCTTGTTACTTTTTAAAAAGCGACAAAGTATAACGACAACATATTGCATAAGCTCCGCAAAGAGAAACGAGGAGCTTCTTATTTCACCACGGTGAGAATTATATTCGGCTTACTATGAATCAATTATTTGGGGCTATATTGGAAACTTCATAGTTCTCCACTCGGTCATTATTATTACATTTATCTTAATTTGAAAAATGGTTTCTGTCGAGTTACAAGGTTCCAAGGCACAGTAAGAACATATCCCGACTTTGGCCTGAAACAATTTTTATCAAAGAACAACGCATTACTGTTTTTGTTACCGACCGAGCAGTGGCACATGACCTTAAGGTGATTTGCTACTGCTTAGTTGTAGCACAAAACTGTAGAGCGTTGTTCTTGGCCACAAATTGTTTTTCGGGCACAGGAAGAGAAGCATTAATTGCGTCGTAGCAACTACTCACTTGCTACGATACAATGAGATGATTTAACTCGCACTTATAGCAATGTGAGAGAGAGACAGACGATATCATCATCATAAATTAGATAAATATCGATAAAGGCTTACCAATCGTTGGGCAATATTCAATTTCTCGTTCGAACATTTTTCACAGCTCGCAAATTAGCGGTGAATGTGTCTCGCACCCAGTAAAACTCGAGTTTTTTTTTTTTTTTCCTTCAAATTTATCAAATTGAAATTCAAACTGAATTTCAATTTGTAACCAGTCTAAAGTAAATTAAATTGAAATTACTTTACACTGGTCACAAATCTTCCTCTAAGTCGGAACAATATATGAAAATTGTTCGACATATTTCCTCATAGATCGAATGATTGTAATACATAAAAAATAATATCGCGATTATTTCTAGTTTGCATTTATATTATTAATTGATGTCGTTGATAATTTATACTCTACTTGTGTAAATAGTGGATGTACTTTGCGGAAAGCAAGTTGAATGTCGCGCGCGAAGGGAGAACGACGGGCTTTTTGGACTAAAGTCATTGAGTCGTGTAACAATGGTAAATACTAATTAGGCAAAATGGCGACCCCCGCTCGGGCAGCAGTTCGCCAGGTTAAACCGCTTCTGTCAATCGATCATCCTGAAGCAAGACGAAGGGTGCTCAATTTGTATCGAGCATGGTATCGTCAGGTTCCTTATATACGTGAGTATTTCCTCATAATCACCTTCGCTCAGCCAAACTAGAAACCTTCAAGTAAACCACTCTAACCTCAAAAGCTTCTCTCTTACGGTTATAACAATGTAATATATATCGAAACACTTTATCGCACATTGTACATTAAAAAAATCATTTAATTTACTGACGACTGATGTGTTTTTTTTTTTTCAATTCGTATTCATTGACCTCTGAGTACTAGTTTATAATACTGCTTCATTATTTTTAGATGATTATGTAAAGACTTATTCTCCCGAATAGTCCAAAAAATAATTGTCTATTGATGGTGTATTTTACATTGTTACAACATAGTGACAACCATGATCATCCCTGCAACAGTAAATCCAAAGATTCCACAGTGATATTGTTGCATGTATTGATCTTAATGGTTGTGCAACAATGGAGGCATCTGCAGCTTTTTAACTTCTGCTATGGCAATGTTTTCCCAGTTACATACACTATGACATTGATAGACAGGGAATAGTAAATGGACACTGTCCATGAGAGTATGTGTGGTCGTGGGATTTTTTCATCCACTTAATTGGCCGTTCACTGGTTGGCTTACCTTAAATAATTTTGGTAGTGTAACTGTCCCAATTGACTGAAATCATAAATCCTTACAGAGTAATAGCGATACTGCAGTGGTATGAGCATAGAAAGTTTCTTGACAACAACAATACAAAATTTACACAGATTTATTAAAGGCCATTAGAAGAACCGGTTCGTGGCTAAGCGGTCACCCATCTAAGTTATGGCCGCAAACAATGCTGCTTAACTCTGGGGTCTGCCGAAGTCACACACCGACCGTGCGTCCATTGCCGTCGGTAATTTAATCAGTGTATTTCTTTATATTTGCAGTGTTAGAATATGATATTCCCAAAAATGGTGATGAACTGAGAGCCAAAATTCGTGAAGAATTCCTCAAACATAAAGATGTCAAGGATATTCGAGTAATCGATATGCTTGTTATCAAGGTAATGATTTCTTGCCGTTATAACAAGATCACTCTCGCTCTTTAGATATTTCAGGGACAAACAGGGATACCACATTGCTTTTAATTTATTTTAAATTTTAACTTCCTGACAAAAGATCAACTAGCCGTGTTATGATTAGTTGAAAATAATTAGAAATGCGGTAACTTTTGTTTTAAACGAACAAGCTTAAAACGGCCTTTGACAAATTGGAAGTATTATAAATTTTGTCAACATATTCAAAGCCCGTATTTTTTTGTATCTGTTAAATATCCAAATTCACAGCTAGATAGATATTTGAAGACTCGAATGTTTCAATAATTGTATTTTTTCCGAAGAATTCGATAAGTTCGAAATCTTGGAAGAATACCATAAGATTAAGCACGATGCTAATTCGACTAAGTGTACTAATGTTGCCAACTCATTTTTAATTCAGGGTCAAATGGAGCTCAAAGAAACTGTAGAGATGTGGAAAAACAAGGGAAATCTTATGTACTGGTTCAAGGACACAGTGGAGAAAAAACCAACCGATTTCCTCACAAAATTCTTAGGCGGCCACGATTAGTTTCGGTTAGCATGTACACCGATAGTTTATACAACGGATCATAATTCTGAATAACGTTGCGTCACACAGTCTATGGTTCGAATGTGACTCTGTAAATGATAATAGAAATAATAAAGAATAAAATTGTTAAATTGTACATATTATGAAAGTATGAGTGTCAGCGTCAATCATTTTCGCAACTGTACCTGACGACGGACTCCGTTTGCTTGTGATGATACGTCAAATTCAATATAAATATATAACGTCGCGTATTATATTAAACACAATTGATTATAGTTTTGTAGGAACCAATTTCATTGTTACAATTGATTTCCACGTCCATGATTTGCAGAAAATCGTAAAAAAATATAAAATCGGCTAAGTTTTGTATTTTCATCGTCGAATTCACTCGCAGTCAGTGTATTCCTGACGAATTAGGCGAACAAATCATTCTGCAACGCAAAAAGATAAGCTAAAATTTCATACAACTATTAGAAACATTGCATAATTTATTTTTCATTCAAGGACAACAAATGTAACAATTGTACTTTTCTTTAGATATTTTAAATGAAATTAAACAAGAGTGCTTCACATGTTGCAGAGTCCTCAACCAAAACGAATATAAATCACGGATATCCGAAAAATAATCAAATTGACGTTTATATGTAGTTATGAAGTTTTTATTTGATAGCAGTTTTTTCAGCCGGCTTTCTCGAAATGGCTATAATTGTCAAACGGTAAAAACTATTGAGTATCCGGACGGTATATTAGCAAGGCGCTTTACTCAAGCGAAGGAATGGGTCTCTCTAGGTAGAATTTTCTGGAGAAATACGGATGATACTTTAGAAAGAAAAAGCAACGTAACTTCGAAATTCCGGGAATTGATGTCAATTTGTCACTCTTTTGTTTTGATCTGACATTATTAAAACTTCTTTGTCCCGCATCAACAAATTACTCTGTATTACTTATTGCACAGAATTTAAGAGAAATTTTCCGTATTTTGCTGGTATAAAGAGATCCGTAACCTTCTTAACACGATTAATACTGAACGAATGCAATCATGTGAAGCCTTTCTAAATTCAATAAATGATTAACGAATAGTCATCATAGTTTCTTCTTGCAGTAACCAAACTTGGGATTTGCGAGGGATTTACGGATCGGAGGTTCTTTGGTCGTTTGGTTGGTTGTTTTCGCAGGTGCGAGCTTAAGCGTTGACGGCCCTTGTGTTGTTGCAGATGTTGATGCAGTCGTTGCACTTTGCTGTTGGAAACTTCCGGGTGTTTGAATACCTGAAGTATTACCGATGGCTTTGGGATCCGGGGATACTCTTCTCTTCGCGGTGACAATGACTCGCTCTTCTGACGGATCCGTTGTCGGTGATTTCAATTTTTTTTTCGTTCCAGTTGTGGAATGTCGTTCAGTAGGTACACAAAGTTTGAGACTTTGACCCGCCAGTGCACCAAAGCTTTTTCGACGAGGAGGGATTTTGGAAAGAGTCGCAGCGTTGATGCCCGATTGAGCGTTACGCTTCGCGGTTGAAATTGAGCTCAGGGGCGTCGTCGATGTCCTTAAAAGTGCAGATCCAACGCTTCGACGAGTTATCGGGGATTTTGCGGAAATACTCTGTTTGTTAGTGACGGAACTCGAGAGAATCCGACCTGGCATCGAGCAACTCGAACTGGGTCGCGAATTTTCCATATTGGTTGGACTTGTACGCAAACTGCTGCTGCTGCTGCTCTTCTTTCTCGCTTCGGTACCAGCCAAGTTTAATCGACCCGTCGGGGGCTTCAGGAACGTCCCTTCCTCTGTATTCATTGATTATCCAATGTTCATTCAATTTATCATTCTATGTTTTTATTTCATAATTATTGACTAATTTTTGTTTGTTTGCATGACAATTTTACAGGAGTGAGCAAAGTAGATGTGTGAAGGGTGAAAAGAAATTATTTAAAGTGAAAAGTCGGAGGTAGAGGGAGAAAGAGAGCTAAAGTTGAAATTCTACTTAGAAACTTTGGTCCAATTACTCAGGAAATAATCTATTAATAGTTTGATATTGAACTGACCGTAATTCGGAGAATTTCGTGAACGAGGGGATCTTTTGTCTAGCAAAATTTCCATAGCCTTCTCGAGGCATCTGTAAGCCCTCATGACATGCTCGGCGAGATTGCCAGCCTCCTCTTCGCTCTGAAGAGATATCTGACCGAGAGAACTGCACAGTTGATTGAGGACGACCGGAGAGCTCGCAATCTTTGGTGGCGAAGGACGCGGTTGATCGCCATCGATGCTCTCACATTCCGAATCCATCGTTTCACCCCATCGTTTTGGAATATTTCCAGTGACTCTGGAAACGCTATCCTGTCGTAAGAAATAAGGAACCAGATTCTAAATTCCTATTAACACTATAATTTATTGTGTTTCCTCGGACGTAAAAAGCTGAATGTCTAATTAAATAAAAGAAAAAAATATATATATATATAAACCTTGACCAACGAACGAGCTATCCAATTGTAGCGGTGCACAGCACTGTTTGTTCCAGACACAGCAATTTCCGGTTGCGTTCGACTTCGAACGATGTTGATCGAATCAGTTTTTGAGACCCCGTCGTTGACTATACCGATGATATCCCTTGAACTATTATGTTGACTTAAATGAAAACTCGACCTACTTCCCTCGTTGTGATTGACATCAGTAGATTTGTCGCCGATCATATTGAGCAGGCGGTACATCACTTCGTTCAACATTTTTTTCATATCTTTCGACACTGAAGGCAAAAGGTTGCTGCCGCTCTCTTCAACTTTGTTGGTACTTTCCTGTTTAAATGAAATATTACTAAGAAAAATACAAACTTTTGAACGTTTTGTAAATAAAGTTGTTTACAGTAAATAAAGATTTCAAAGGTGGAAGATGATAAAATAATCTCACGTCCGTAGCAGCAGCAGCAGTAGCAACAGGCCCAGTGCCACTGACACTCCAAAAAGAAGCATCCTTAGCATCCTCGGGATTGGGACACTGACACTTGACATCATCCATTTCCAATAATGCTCTCATACCCGAAGTGCCGCACTCGATTGTCACCTTTACACTCTCATTCTTTAACTCTTTCTGTTCCGTGTTGGAAATCTCGATTTTCTCAAATTCTCGCAATTGAAAGCCAATTGATTGAAGAAGACAGGCAAGCGTCGACGCATCCGGCTTCTCCTTACACTTGAACAACATTTTTTTTTACCCATGGTCACCACGACATATTACTCGTACTTTCATTGAATACACTGGTGTAAAAGATATGATTGATTGAATAGCACTGATGATGATGCATCATGTCGATAACTTTTTCGTGGGCCTTTTTACGCATTCAACATATAAAAATATGATTACTATATAATCTTGAATAATTACTAATCATTTTTAACACATAATAGTTATTGATAATTAAAAAAAGATTTATTTTTAAAAGTACCGCGTAACGAGCCGCTAAAGCGCGGCTGAAATATACGGATGACATTGCTGTAATCGCGGGAAACAGTGTAAGGACTGAGTGAGGTGGTTGGAAAGGAAAAGAAGAGAAGTGGAAATTTAATTTAAGTGGAATTTAATTACTTTAGCTTCTGGTTGGCGGTGAAAAATGGAAGCACCTGATTTTCACCTCATTCGAAAAGAACTTGACCGTCGGAAAAAAATCACGCTTTACTCACCGTCAAAGCACTTTGCACATTAACAAGTTCTTTACATGCACGAGTTTAAAAAAATCGTGTATTATATTTACGAAAACTCATTTATTGATAATTTTTTATATTTCTATTATGTAGTCAGAATAAATTTTCTTAGTATTTGTAATGGATTTGATTTTTTTTCACACACCGCCCCCGTCGTAAAGGACAATATATCTCAATTTTTTCTTTCA
The DNA here is from genome assembly GCA_949699805.1 of Tromatobia lineatoria. Lineage (NCBI taxonomy): Eukaryota > Metazoa > Arthropoda > Insecta > Hymenoptera > Ichneumonidae > Tromatobia > Tromatobia lineatoria. The sequence continues at coordinate 408,381 of OX453046.1, read as the reverse complement.
ACATTAATCACAAAATAACGGAAAAAAAATTTTTTTTTTGCAATCATTCGCGAGGTTGAAGTGATATCTTCGATATCACTGTACATCGTTATTATGGAAGGAATTATTCTCATGAACTTTCATTTAAAAAATAATGAGGTTTTGTATGTGCGATCGTCATAGTTCAGAATGTAACAAACCTCTTCAGAAATGTTGGCATAAAACCACTTGACCGCCCATTGAAAGAACTTTCGCTTGGCTGGTTGAGTATGTTGATTGCCGGCACTCGCATAAATTCCAGCAGTGATATCTTCCATCATGATGTAAATGAATAAATGTTGAAATGATAAAACTGTATAAATGCTGGTAAAGAGATGGACGCCCGTGGATGGTGTATAGAAGCAATTGGGGGCAGCTACGCGGACCGAATCCAAGAAATAACTGGGATCGTTTGTTGATACATCCAGGCGTTTCAAGTTCCTTGCGGAACGTTAACAGTATTTGTGTACTGTCCTAACTTTTTTTCGCCCAACCTTGGGCATGTAATGATCTTATATACATGATTTGAACGTGCGTATTGGCAAATTCGAGGCCGCGCCATCTAACGAGTGTTGTCGAATCTATGTTGAATTTAATTAAATACACCGTATCGGCAAACAAATTTTCAATACATATTTTAATTTTCCAAATATTCTTAACAGTACAGCTTATTGCTACGTACAAAATATATTCCGAGAAAAACAATTCATATGACATATTTGCAGAGCTGCATTTAAATTTCTCGTTGGAGAGTCGACATTGTTCACAGGCACAAAGAGAAACATAATATCTTTGTCTAGTTTTTTCGATTCTTTTATTACAAGAAGAGTATCAATTATTCGAGAAGAAGAAAAAACAAATAAGACATGTACATTGACAGAATGATTCGATTACAGAAGATGATAATCGCTCGAATTTACACAATTTTACATTGACATATTATATTAGTTATTATATACATTTGACATTGTTGTATGATATATTACTAAGCACCTTAGGTACGATCTAGTTCACTTTTCACAGCCATACAGATAATTTGCTTTCCCTCAGTGAACAAGTTATAACATACATAGTTCATATTATTACACACGCTCTACCAAAAAACTGCGTGATTCTGTTTCTCGCTATTCAACGACGTCTGCGGTTCGTTGGCTTTTTTCTTTTTATTCCTAATTATTTTATTATAAAAAATATTTTTGTGTCCCTTTACTCCGTTTTTTTCTTTTTTTCCTTTTTTTCATATTTACGCAGTCAAAGTTCTGTGTACTACGTCGTTATCACCCGTAATATGCCTTCGTGGTATCAAAATCCTCGGAGCGCACAAATACGCGTCGCAATCTTTTGGATATGTGTGAACTTGCACCTCGACAATCAGTTACTCGCATCGAACTCGATAACCCTGACGATATTTGTATATGTGTATGTACATTTTGTTGTTTGTTAATTATTTTTAAAACCATTTATAAAATATCTAAGTAATAAAAATGTACACTTTCGGTAACTTTCATATCCATAAATTGCACTTACACTAAGCTAAATGAAAAATAAAAATGGCAACATAAAATCATGCTTATAACTTGTTATTATGATGTACATGCTCCACTTACACTGTATGCGAGTTTAGCTTACGCGTACGCCTACATTTTTTTTAGCTACGTTAACCATGACAGTACGGTGGAATGTCTTGCATAGATCTCAACTCAAATTTTCACCAGATCACAATATCAATATTCTTCATTGAGAGAAAAATATGAAAGAAAATCAACCATGTTTAAGATACTAAGATTTTTTATAATAATAATAATAATCATTATTATTATAATAGGGTGATCGATCAATGTTCTTTATTAAATTGCTTAACTGGATACCAGAACAAATATTATGTTATTCAAGAAATCCGCTAATTATACTGAAATCACGATGGTTCGAAAAAAAATATGTATATATTTTTTATTGGTTTGAAGCTGTGAGAGTGGTTACACTGTACCATATTGGCCAAATTGAATTTCGAGATTCTGCCATTTCTAAACTATTTCCAAGGATCGCGAAATATATTTTGAACTTGCTTAAATTTGACCGATAAACAAAAATAAAAAATAACTTAAACATAATCGAAAAAAATGTATCTTCTTACACACATGAAATGATAATTTTGTATTTCAAAATAAATTAAGGTGTAATTGAAGTTAATACCTCATGTCGTACTAAAATAAAATAAACAGTTCCATTGTGCGTGTTTCACGAACGAAAAGTTCATCAGTTGTACCCAGTAACCACAAAGGGCTAGAAATGATCACTCATAAAAAATTATACTTGAAAAGTTCCGATATGGTCGCAATTATATACATTTCATAAAATGATATCTCCTGAATGAAAAGGCCATGAAAGTTTATGAAATACTTTTAAGGTATTTCATAACCCAGATAGAAAAACGTGCCGCACGGCATGCCGGTAAAAATGCGTTACGTGCAACATGTCGATGTTTACTACTAACGGTACGACGTGCGGAGTAGTGTCAGGCCACTCTAGAATTTTCGAACAAACGTTTTTTTTAAATGGTCCGGTGGGACCTAAGTATTCGGTTCGCAGCTTATAAACCGGGAATCGGCACTAACGACCGTGAAAACGACTGCTCTAAAAAATGTTATTCGGTTGTTTTTTCGGTTTTCTATGGTAAATCGAAACAAACGGCCGCATAACATTTTTTAGAGCAGTCGTTTTCACAGTCGTTACGACCAACTTTTGGATAGACCAATTTAAAGACTATAAGAAAAAACGAAAACAACCCAGATAGACATTCGCCAGCACAGTGACGGCATAGTGCCGAAACGGGCACAGTGCCGGTACAGTTGCGGCACGTCGTGTCGCAAGAACGCTGCTTAATGCAGTCGCAGATCACAGCTTTCTGGCGGCGCACCGTGCACCCTGAACTGCACGTTTGTCTTATTGGGAATGAATAAATAATGATTAGTTCATATATATCAATTTTGAAGGAATAATTTGCAGATGAATTTTATTGTGAGTTTTTCGATGTTTTAGGAAAATCACACCGATATAACTGTGATAAAACAGTACTTCATTTCACTCGGTGCGAGAAACGCGGTTTGACCCAGCTCGCGTCAAACTCTATTTTTGCACCTCGTCAAATAAAAATAGAAATAAAGATTGCTATATAAGTGATGTCATATGGGGTGTTGGGGTCTAACAGTGCAAGCAACCGACATTTCTTTACGTTTCAACATTTCTAAGGCACAAAATATGGATTTTTCGTTGTTGTTTCGTTATCATTAAATAATTTACGATTTATAATTATCAGCGATGCTCACGGCCTGTGGCGACGGTAGCGGCCGTATACGTAGGCCAAATCGAGCGCTTCCCTTACATGTTGTTCTAGCTACACATATTGTGTCTCTTTAACTTATGCACATAAAGTTTCCTTTATTTATACGTCATGCAGGTAACAACTTCAGAGGTGACACACGTGCGGCGACATTTTCATTTTTCCGGCTACCAGTCGACTCCGAAAAACATTGTGCGAGCATCATACAACGTCTCAGGTTTCATAGTTAAATTTGTACGCGTAGGTGATTTGTGCGCTGGCAATAGTTGCCACTGCAACAATCGCGTGGCAACCGTACAGCACTCTAGTTTCGCAGACTACCCGCATGACGTATACTTCTCAACGGCAACGATACCCGGCACAACACTTACTGAGTATCGCTAATTATATGTATGCATGTATGTATATACGAGGCATTCTCTGTTATTAAGGATCCCGAGATAAGCTACGCGCTCGTCTTTTCTATTAGCTCCATTTGGTCCAGAGCTCAAATCGAATTATTAAACGAAAAAGCAGAAAATATTCCAGTTGTTTCTATGAACGATGCACTTCAAATGCCATCGTTCGGAATTTTTTATAGAATTTTCGTCAACACCCACATGGAAATAATGTATGCTTGATTATGTATATTTTATTCAGTTATCATATACGTATTATATATATCTTCAATTATTAATATATAGCAAGTTATATCTGAAAAATATATATCAGATATATAGAGAATATAGAACTTTTTGCTGTAATGCATACACGTATATAAATCATATATCCGATGTATATCTCAAGTATACTCTATTTTCATGGGGGTAATGCTTAGAATTTTCTGCCGAATATGAATCGCCTACCGTACTGTGAAAATCTTCAATGTCAAAGTTGCAACATACGGCATGAGCGACTAGGCCAAATTTAGCTGTTAATTTTGGAGACCGGGATCCTCCTATGCCTCTTCCTCCTCTGACTACTACTGCTATTACTGCTATCACTACTACTACTACTACTCGCACTACCCTACAGCTGTTACTACTACTACTACTACTACTACTACTGATATAATATACTGCTACTACTAGTACTCCTATTACTATTACCACTATTACTATCGGATACTTTCCGTAAATGTTATTGATTCTTTTATGTTTCAATGCAAAGTTGAACCCACATTTAAAATTTTGCGGAAAAATCAAACTCCTATAATTATTTGTATAGATTCATATGACGTACTTGTAGAAGTCATAGTAAATCGGGATAATTATGGGAAATACTAGAACGTCTAGGGTAAAGTGGCCGAACTAACAGAGAATGTCTCATATACTTACGGCACATTAGCTGTGAAATTTAAATAACGGCGATTTAAAAAAATCATTAAGCATGTTAACCAAAATTCGGCCAACATGATTATTGAGATTATTCTTCTTCATTACCGAAAACTAACGAAAAAAAGAAAGGTATATACATAAGGACGAGTCTGAAATCATAATTTTTTTGACTACTGTGGCACGAGTTTTCCATATTCTAGAACTGTTATTTCGTAAAAGTTCAAATCGATCTGGTCACGCCTCGCATTCGTTTTTTTATCGACAGTAAGTATATTTTGCATTGAACACCTTGAAATCGTTGAAGATGCGATAATTGATCATCGTTTTTATCCTTGTCTATATATTTTATGGAAACTATTTTAGAAAGAGATTTGAGGTGATTAGTGGTCCTTGGTCCAAGTTAAAAACAACGAATTATTGCTTTCTATTTTACAGGAATCCGGTATATAAAATTATCAATAATGTGGAGACACATTGAGGAGCTAAGGCTAAGTAAATACAAAAATGTTGACTTTTGTTTGCTCATGCACAAACGCGTTTTTCTTGAAACACAAAATTTCACGTGCGTAATTTATTCTCGATTTCACGAAAAAAGTCAAAGAACAAATATAAAAAAATGTAGTAATCGATAGATAAAATCTCATCAAATTCGGGTTTTCTATCTATCGAATTCGAAGTTTCTATTTGTAATTTCTGTGCTGATACTATGTTGTGATTACCTTAATATTGCATATAAGAAGACGATGTAAATAAGATAAAAATATTGGTACAATTAGTGCAGTGGTTAATGTTCTTACTACTTGCATAATTCAGGTTATCTGAATTATGGAGATATTGGGTTCCTCTGCTCACCATATATTTTTTCTCTTCGATACTTCGTCAGACTATTTACAGTACACAAACACACCTTTCATACTTTGTACTTTCCGATCTAAACTCTAGTTTTCACACCTCAATAAGGTCCTCGACTAACGACAGCTGATTACTCAATTTTTCGTGTGATAATGGTAATGTACGCATCGCCAAATTAGATGAAAAGCTGTATAATTAGGTAGCTATAGTGGCGAAGAATTATATGGAATGAAGTGGCTACGAGTCGGCCATACTCAAATATTTTACCGAGTGATTGAAGAACAAATTATTGAATTCCACCGTATTAGTTTAAGGTTTGGTGTCGGGGGTGGAATTTTTTCAGAAATTATATTTCATGTTATAACTGTGACTAGTCAATGTGCCGATTCAAATTGTTGAATTGGTAAAACAAGAATATTTTTACGTGTTTATCATTTGAGAATTAAAATAATCCCATTGAACGATCTTTAAAAAAATCTGCTTCTGTGCTCTCTATAAACGAGGATCTCATTCAGTTAAAAAACTAAAAATTTGAGAAGTGTCAACCGAAGAAAATATCACAAAGGCAGAAATTTTTTAATGAAAACCACTACATAATGCGTCAGTTGTATTAAAAATGGATAGGGATGCGGAGGAGAATATAAGTTAGTTTTCTACTAGAATTAGCATAAAAACTGTGATTTGATCGTATTATGAATTTTTGAGTGCTGTTTGTTGATTTACTTTGTAACTAAGCTCTTGGTAACTGCATGCGTATTACGTTATACTTTCAGGTGGGCAGACTTTGCGAAAACTTAGAGTATATGTGAACGGGACATGCGTTGCGGTTGGGCTAATGCCAACATCGCAGACTTTGAGCTCAATTATTGTTCACCCCTAAATTGCAATCCTGTCATATTGACATTAGTCGATGCGATAAATGTATTTTCTTTAAAAGTAATAAAAATATGTACTATCAAGTCCTTAAAACATTCGATCGTGTAAGACATGATAAACGATCGATTATTCAATGGTTTCAAGGTATTGATCAATGCGAAATAAAAAATAAAAACGGCGAACAAGAAAACAATTGAACGTCTTCAGTTTGACCATATTACTTTTGCAACATTCGATATGTGTATCAACGGATTTTATTCCGTAACGGGTTTTCAGTTAAACGTAATTAACATTTATTCGGACCTTTCGAAGTTCGAGTGGCAGTAATAAAAAATAATTTGCAGACCGAGTTTGGCGTTAATTTTGATGAGCATGTCGGCGATGAATAAATGATCGTTGAAAAATCGCGTTAATATTATGCTCAAGTCCTGAATGTCGAGTTGAAAAAAAAACGAAGAAAATTAAATTAATTATATTATTATCCCGGGACTAAAAATCTAAAAAAATTTCGAATTTTTCCATAACTCTGTTGGCGTTTACAAAGTTTGGTGACTTTTCGGATGTTTGGAGAAACTGGTGCAGATTTTGTTGCTGGTGCAAAAGTAGAAAATGAGATAATGCAACTTGTACATTTTAAGGTTTTAGTGAAAGATAGCAAATGTTGGATGCTCCTTTCAGCGAGATTCGGTACCAAAATCGTTGCTTTGAACTAAGTATATTGATTAAACGATACTTTCCCTTTCAGACTGTATATCGTAACCGGCAATAACGCCGCGCCTTAGTGAGACATCGCTGTTACGCAATCCACTGCCGTTGAATAAATTAACGAGCCAGCTTCTGATGGAGTTTCGGGCCGAAGATTTTTTGTCAGGGACGTTATCTACGCTCGGAGTTGGCACAACTTGGTCGAGAGATCTCCATCTTTTAATCGCGATACTATCGCCCGCGCAAACGTTTTCCTCTTCTAACAACGGAGTTTCCGCTTCATTTATCGAATTATTCTCGACGCGCGATGCTATTATGACGTTACCATTTGGATAATTATTATTTAACACTTTGCCCGTTAGATTTTCCTTCGAATCACTCGTCACGGTCACGCATTTGTCGCAATTTTCTAATGATCGGAAGCTCTTTTTGAGCTCCTTCCAGCGAAGCTGGGGAGATTGAAACTTTTTGTTGCTGCTGGTGGCAAAATCGAGAGCGGGAAATGGATCAAGTGATCGGGACTCACGGATAATGTTGGGTTGAGAGGGGTAGTCGCTCGTCGTCGATGAGGATGTCGCGGCTCCGGCCGCGGTGATTGTCGAGAGAACTCGAGCGTGCTTTCGATATTTACCTCGTGTATCGAGAAAAAGATCGTCTAGCGCGAGCTTTATATTGGCGGCACGATCTTCGGCGACCTCGCGAACCGTCTCCTTGTCGAGGGTCGTTTTCGACGCGCTATCCATCCGGTGGAGTGCCGCCGGTGGTAACGCTCTCTCCAACTTTGACAGACGAAGCGATCGCTGGACGGGACTCGATCCACCGCACTGAGAAGCAGAGTCCTCCGCCGTTGCCTTCGGCACACTCGATTGCCTTCTGCTACCCGATCCTAGACCAGCCAACAAAGACGCTTGCCGGGAATCGGCATTCAGCTTCGGACTTCTTCGGGGACGACAGAAAAGTGGTGGAAGATCACCAACGTCAACCTGTTGTTTACATTTTCCATTTAATATCGGTATACTCATTGTACTTAGAAATAATATAGTCAATGGTTAATTTAGTAACAGTTTTATTAAGCTCACCTCCCGCTTCTGAATGGCCCTTTCGTTCGCTCCAACAAGCCAATAAGTTTTTACATCGCCCTTGCCCTTCATATAGACCAATCCTCGTTCCTCGACGATATATCCGCCGACTTTGTCCAAAGCATCTTTGCACTGACCGCTAATGTGTATTCTCAAGGGCTCACCGTTAGACTCCATTCTCGATGCCGTATTGACCGTGTCTCCGAAAAGACAGTATCGTGGCATAGTCAATCCGACGACACCCGCCACTACGGGACCTGTTTTGCAATTGCAACACATATATTTTTTATATCTTACGGACTCTTACGTTCAATATTTACCTGTATGAATTCCAATTCTCAATTTCAATGTTTCCTGGGGCCTGTGTGCAATCGTATGTAGTTTTACCGCATTTAGAAGTTCGAGGGACATAGACGCTATCTCTCCTGCGTGTCTGTTACCATTTTTAATCGGAAGTCCGGAGACCTGAACAAAGTTTACACAATCATTTGAATAACTGCGAATAATTTGTTGGTACTTCGTACATTACACTCATACATGTAGTTTGCCGAAAAAATAAACATATAAATGCAAACGAATCTTGCATCCCTTCTAATGTTTTCTTTCTAAAAAAATCTATACACCTCATAGAGTTTTACTTACCACCATATAAGCGTCCCCAATCGTCTCAACTTTGTATACATCGTAGCCTTTTATTATTCGATCGAAAAGTGTATAAAGATCGTTGAGGAAGTTTACCACCTTTGAACGAAAAGGGAAGAATTGGTGAGATTTTTCGGTAAAAATTTTTTGTTATTTTTTCAAGTTCAACGAAGGTTTTACCTGGAACGGAGTGCTTTCCGCGGACATGGCGGTGAAGCCAACTATGTCACTGAAGTATATGGTGACCAAATCAAAGGCCTCGGGTTCCACGCCAATTCCGTTTGTTAAACAGTTGGCAACAGGTCTGCAACAAATCAACATGATGCTCAACATCTCGATGTATGATCACAAGACGGTATTGTAGTCAATTGCCTACAGTCACGAAGCGGCTAACGTTACAGAGTGATTCAAGTCACAAAGATGATTGTTTAGCATTTTATTCGACTAAGAGTAAAAACTGCAATCTTGAATTATGATACTATAATAAACACTAATTAATTATGGGTACAATTACTACTTGTATGTCACAGTTATAAAAATTAATAATTATAATACTTGGTGAAGCTGGCATAAGAGTATCTTTTTGAAGAAAATACTCACTCCGGTAACATTCTATGCAGCAAGTCCTCTGTCTTTTGTTTTTCCTCGAAGAGAAGGCGTGTACGCTCACTGACTAGATCCTCAAGGTTATTCGCGTACTTCTCCATCATATCCATCATTTGGTCCATTATATTACGGTGACGACCGGCCTTCATCTTTTTCAGCCTGGACCTGATCATTTTGAAGTCCGGTCGGAGTTCCGGAATCTCAGCCCAGCAGTCGGTTATCGTGCTCACGATATACTCTGCACAATCGGCCTCCGACTCGGAAAGAATCTCCGCGTTCGGTCTGAATGGTGGCTCACCATCCTCTGGAAATCTCTTTACTCTGTCTATGATTTCTGCAATCCCATATCCCAATTTCAAAGTTAATTTATAAACTCTTATTTTTGTTTCGTCGGCAAACTGTTTCATAGATTTATCGCGAAGCAGCTCCCATCAAAACTGTATTAAATAATAGTGGAAATGTATCAATCACGTGCGAGGGCTTGTAAGAAATGGATCGATGGATCGGTGTAATTTACGAGTCCACGTGAGAGGGAGTTATTCAACTATACCTAGTTGCAAAAAAATTAAAAAGAAAAACAAACGATAAATGCATTTGCATTTTTACGTTTCAAATAAAAATAATATTGCTACTTTCAAGTCGTATTACGAATTGGCATTCGAAAACACAACCAAGCGGTCGGGGAAAATGAAGTGGTGATAATGATGAAAGCTGTGAGCTGTGAGTGGAGAAAATAAAAATTACCTTTGGGTTCCAAATTGACTCCACCGTACGGTCCCTTACGACCGATCATTTCGAATAGAATTATGGCGAATGAATATACATCTCCCTCTTGAGTTCCTTTTATCGGGGCGTTTGAATTTCTCAAAAGTTCCGGCGCTTTCCAAAACATATCTTCAGAGGCAAATAATGACGAGCAAATATATTAATAATCTCTTGAGGTTTTTTTTTTTTAAAGAATGACATACTTCGATAATACTGATGTTCCCCGATGCTGTCAGACTCTGCGCAGTGACGCATATCGTGAAGACCAAAATCGGAGACTTGAAGTACCCATCGAGAGGTAACCACACAATTGGAAGACTTTAGATTACCATGGCAGACTAGCACGGACGACTCGTGAATGTACAGCATACCCTATATACAAAATAATATCATTCCTTTCCGTGACGCGACCGGCAAAACTGAATTGACTTACCTTAATGAGATCATGAACTAGTGACGCAATGAACATATCGTCTAACTTTATATCCTCGTTTTCAATGATGTCCTGAAATAAATGAGTCAAGTTGAAACAATTAATTAAAAATTTGTTAATTATGCATAATGTATAGACTTGTAATTAATGGTTTAATTGGTTCAGAATTTACATGATTGTCGATCAGAAAAAAACTGCCGAAAACGTATAATGTTATTGGAAATATTCATAATATTTGTCTCATATGGGGCAGAAAAAAGTTATTTCAATGGACTCGTGTTATGCAGAAAAATGTAAACTATAGAGTTTGTAAAATAGCATAAATACAGAATGATACTCACATAAAGACTTCCTTTGGCACAATAATCGGTAATTAACAATATTCTCATGGGCTCGACACAAGCTCCAATGAATGAATTGAGATTTCCATGTCTTATTTCACGGAGTATTCGCATCTCTTTCATCACATCGCGAGAGATGTCCTTCTTCTTTGAGAATTTAAGCTCCTTTATACGAACAACTACGCCATGGTAATGCCCCGTCTGTGCGAAAACTTGGCCACCGCACCGTGACTCGTACGAAATTGCGCTAACTAAACTTAACTGTTGACAAAGAGTATTAAATCCAATATAAGACAATTGCTGACCAACATACCGAAAACATAGCACCGAAATATTTCGTAAACATTGCGGATCATAAGAACATTTGGAACAATCTGACTTAGGGGGAAGGAAAATAGGATCGGATGTAGTCTGCATTGTGAATTTAAAAAGCACAGATGTTCTCGTTCTTACTTAAATCAACTTTGACGAATTAATTTCACACTTTCTACAGGTATAAACTAATATTAACCAATGCAGGATATTAAATTGAGTGAAAATCGATGAAGGAAGATTGAAGGTGGTTTATCGGCTTTTAGCGGCCAGGCAAGCCGATAAACCATCTTCCATTCACTTACTACGACCACAGCAACTTTATATCAAATCGATGAAGGACTTCGGATCTGATGATATTTACGGATTATCGTTGTCGGAGATGTTGGACTTTTCATTACTTGTATCTGAGATAATATGTGATACACGTCTTATGTTGATTCGCAGAATAAAGCAACCAAACGATAGCCGTTTTCGCAAGCAAGAGGATAAACAAAAGATTAACGATTTTCCGGGTCGGGTTTACGTATTCGATGGATTGCAACTCTCAACAGGATCGTACAGCACTTTGGATGTCACGTGCGGAATGGCATCCGCGAATATTTGGATTGTAGTCAAATAGTGGAGGAATTTGTGGAATATTCCGTGCTACGTGGGTAAAATAAATAGTTAGATTGGAAATTGCACAAACCTTACTAGGTGAAGACATGAGATTGTCGAGATGCGGATAACCGTGTATCTCGCTTGGATCTATTTTCCAAAGTAAACCCTCAATTTCTTGCTCAATCTTCCATCTCCTATATATGCTCATTGTAATAACCGCAGCACAGAAAAGTAAAACAGCGAGTACCGCTGCTGCGACGATACTTCGGAGATGGGTGTCATCCTTGGGACAGTGTTCGTTTAAGAAACCACAGCCTGGCTCGGCTTCGGGCTTATTTTTACCTGGCCAATCCATCGACTCCGACGGTCTGTAAACCTGTGAAAATTCAACGATATCCACTTTGTCTTCAACACAATATCATGTCTATACCATTCTCGAGACATAGACTGCAATATTTTTTCTCATTTTGACCATTTTTTTCATATTCATTCTCTAACATAAGTTTAATTTCCTCATAAATTCACTGTTTTAAAATACATTTTTTATTTATTTATTTATTCTTTATTGGTTATTTCCCAGTACGCCACTTAGTTTTTACTGTCCCCTCCCCTTTATTACCCATTCCATTTCTCGAGTTTCCTGCCCAGAGTGTTGTCCGCAGTCACTCTTCCTAATGCATTACGGTATCACATGCGCACGTGGGCACAGAGAAACTGCGAAAAACCTGGACGATACAGGCGACTGTATCTTTACTGAGTTTCTACTGTATGAGAATACATTAAAAACGCAGAGAAATAGTGCAAGCTGACACTTGGGAAAATGGCGCAGATTTGCAACGTCATACGAACAATTTTTGTTCAACACAGAAGCGAAAAAATATTTTTTTGTTATCGCGTGACAAAAATCGTTGACAAAATATTTTTCTGCCTAGTACGAAAATGTTCTTGAAATTCGTCACTATTTCATAAGCGAGTATGCTTATGCAAAGTAAAAATGAAATCTCTACAAGGTAAAGGGCCCGGTTCCTGACAACAGCATGTTACCTCACCATTACAGAAACAGCCAATAGCAAAATCGTTAATGGTGGTGTCACAAACTTAGATTATCGTTAGATTCTCGTTCACCCTTTGGTTTTACATGAGCAGAGTGAGAAGTGTCACAAACTGGGCCGTTTACCTTAAGCGGCTCAACGATATAGTACATGTTGCTGCTCGTTCTACGGCCGTAGCGATATAGCATTAAATTTGTAAGTATGTATTATGATAGAAAGTGGGAATAAAGTATGTAAGACATAAATAATTCACGGAAATGTCGTAAATAACTCACTCACTAGTGTTTCACCCTGCTGGAACTGACCCACTGGCTTTATTTGAAAATCGCATGAAAAGTTGTCCTTACGAAAGCGATCTTTCTTAAGCGCGAGAACGGAAAAATTACCCTCAGAATCGCCAAAATTATCGATCTTTATCGTAGCTCCACTCACGCCTGAAAACAAAATAGTTGTATAATATTGTTAATCAGAAAATAAAAGTAGCGGCTATAATACGAGATAAGAATTCATAAACTCACTCTGATAAACATGTTTGCGTATTATTGTTTCGATTATCAGGGTCCCGTTGTTGACTATGTCCTCGAGTGGTTGGTCCGGCTGTTCGCGCAGTAATTGATCCAGTGCGCCGGCGTATAGCATTACCGAATCGTATAGGTAAGCTGCGTGAATTGACACGTACTGGAAAAACAAACAGGAACCATCAAAACTCCATCAAATGCTTTTGAATGAAATCACATTTTCATCAGGTAGTATCACAAAGATCCTCAAATAGCATTCAAACTTATAAGTCGTTCCACCACTCGTCAACTTGTTTTAAACATTTTGCAGCGTTTCAATCTCAATATTGTTAATCTTTTATACACCCTAATATATATTGGTATATAACCGGGGCGTCGGTCTATAATTTAATGTACGGGCCTCTAATCCAGAGTATCGGGAAGTCGCGTGTTCGATTCCCGACACCGTCGATTTTCGTTGTAAATAAAAACACGGTTACGATAAAGCTCCAGATGTATACGTGAGATACAGAGGTACCTGTGAGGATTACATGTATACAGCTGTAGCCCGTGTTTACATTCTCGACGAAACGTGACGGAGCCCCGGTGCCGTGAGGCGAACTCGACATCGGCTATATCGGCATAGGTTTTCCGCAGTTTCCCTAGGCAGAGGTATACATAGCGAATGCGATAAAATGTGTCATACCTTTTCGTACTTCTTGAGGAGCTCCGGTACCGCAAAATTGAATGGTTCTTTGCTACTATACTCGCGAACCTTCTTAGTGAACTCCTCGTAATTTTGTGATGGTGGAGTCGAAGCGACAACCATCAACGAACGCGCCCGTTTCAGGAAATCCTTTGGCTCAAGACAATTCTTCAGATGGTCAAAGTCAGCGGGCTCTGAAATATTATAAGACAAGTCTTAGAAAATTATAGAAAAGCAACAATTTCCAAATTAATACACTACTCTTGACAAAGTTTTCCATTGAATTTCCAATGCTTATTGACGGAATCTAATGATAACCGATGGAAAACAAATGGCAATTCAGTGGGAAAATGGCAATTGTAACGGATGAGTGAATTCTTTCCACTATTTGTGTTTGATGACCCATCCTACTTTTTTTACACGTTATATGTTTTTTAACCGTTATGTTTCATTATAAAGTTTGGCCAGCTTCAATACTACCAGACGATGTTATATAGACTTGAAAATTGCAATCACCTAGAGCTCAAGAATTTTCGAAACGTTTGAGTTGTGATTTTGCATACAAGCAACTCATCACTGATTATTGCATTGTTCGACAAAATTTATATTTCATACCTTTCGAATTTTTATTTCGGATATGAAAATGGATGGTATTTGCCAAATGGGCAAAAGATAGTACATTATAATATATAAGATAAATTGATAATATACATAAGAATTATCGTTAATATACGATTAATGTTATCCGAAGAGAGTATTTTAAATGGTTATCAATGGGCGTCTTTGTCTAGAGTAGTAATAAGTAAAAGAAAGATAAATTTAGAGTGTTGTGGCAAAAAAAAGCACGGGAAAGGGAGAAAATACCGACTCCATAAGTACTTCTGCGCTTCTCGGGGCGAGTACGTCATCATATCCACGTGTATCACCATGTATTCTCCGTGGTCCAGTAGCCTTTGATTTTGCATCGAGTTCATCATGTCGATGAGGGACATTGCCGTGCCCAGGAAGATATATACTGCCAATAAAAATAAATTATTTTTTTAAATCGATGTTTGGTCACTTTATTAGAATTTAAGTAATTCAAGACAAACGAAACAACTGAAAACAAAAATGAAAGCCATTGCAGAATCTAAGAATATCGATATAGAAAATTAAATTAAATTTATGAAAATAAATTTTGTCCGAGTAATATATTGAAAATCAATGATATATTTCATCAGCTTTCCAAATCTTTATGTGAATTCAATAACCGATCAATATTTTGTTTTAAATGCCTGACTGAAGAAGCGCGAGAAAAATTGGCCGGTAACCATAAGTACCGTTATGGGTCTAATCACTAATCGAGTATAGATGTAAGATCGCGTGCGTGTTTGGGTCTTTCATATATAGATCATAAAATAAGCCATATGAAGAATTCATAGGGCACTATAATCACCTCATTATCTAATCACTAATTACCTCATAATGGTATGTCAAAAAAATTACACGCAAGTTTTAAGTTATTTAAAACTCTGAGCTTCTCAATATCTGCTAGTATGAATTGGATCATTCAACTTGCCAATAGTTGAAAATCAATATGCTTTGCAGCTGCAATGAAATTGATTTCAGATCGTATTGGAATGAAACGTTTTTTTCGCGTATCGATATTTAGGGGATCTTTAGATACGAGGGTCTTGTCGGGCTTTCGACTGGAATGTTGCTTGATTTCACTTGATTTCAGGAATCCAATGTTCAAGGACTGTCACAGAATCAATACAATTCAAGTATCTATGGGAACAATCTGTTATCTTGAAATCCTAACATTGCAAGCGAAACAAAAAGCGCAGTTGTTTTATGGATGCGATAAAGCGTCCGCAATATTGCGTAGGAAATGTTAAACTCACTTCGCGTCATGTTCTTGGTATCTTGTATGAGTTGAAACCAAACTTCGCAGCAAGCCAAGCGTTCCTCGCAACAAGTGTGCCTGTCTTCGACCATTCTGTAGTGATTGACCGTAAGATTGTGCTTTATTGCCTGATCCTGGAGGGAGAGTGCGACAGTCGACCAGGCACTCTCTGTGATGATGCTAAATTTGTTCCAACCGTAGTGAAGAAGCAGAGCGATCACGGATTTCGTCACCTGGATGTCCGGGGGTTCTGTTCTCGCGAAAGTCGGCACCTTCGACGCCTTATAGTCCGAGCATTTCTGTAAATTAACAGTATTGACAATTACCTTCTAACTTTCTCCATTTCTCATTTTGGGTGAACATTTTTATAAACATTTTCTTATATATAGCGAGATATTATTATGTAAATGCAAATAATTTTAGACGTATGCCATACGTGCATGTCCTGTTAATGTTGTTCTGTATTGAATTTGACCGAAGTTGAGAAAGCGATGATTTTTGGGCGGCTTAATCGTAGAGACGTCGACCTTTATCTTTAGTTAGTTTAACCATCTAAGCTGACATGACCGTGCAGCGGTAACGGGAAATAGTAGTATTACCCTGTGAAAGTATAGTGGTACCGACAATACGATCTCTTTTCCCTCCTGATACACGGATAAAATTGTTGACATATACTCATTAACATATAAATTAAATGAGAGGGAACGAAACGAGCAAGGTTGATCCGCTACTATCTGCTAATGTACATACCGGCGGTGAGTAGCCGACCGCTGCATCTGCCGACTGATCGTCGACGCATTTCCCTCTAATCCACACTTACGATTAACTATTTTCTGTCAATTACGACCCGTTGATAGAAAAATCTATAAAATGCACTATCGTGTTGAATATTAGAATAAACCGATATACCCGAAAAAAAAAATAATGAGTTTTTTCGACATTTGGTCAAGGTTTACAACACGTCGTGTAATCGTGCGGGAAAAGTGCTTCGAGCACTTCCCAATGTACAGCATGTTCGAAATTTTCCATTGGTCTTTATTGGCATTACCATTTTAGGTTTTCCATATTTAACGTATCTACAAATCATTCGAAATCTATGTTCATGATGGATTTTTTTTCTCATATCTTTTTTTTCACCCTTGAACTCGGCGAAGTTGTGTAATCAATTTTCGCTAAAGTAATGAATTGGTTAATTGACATTACGGCAAAGAGATTTTCTGCAACATAACGAGTCAGCGGAATTTTCTTTTTTTAAGAAATCAAGTGGTCTCATAGTCCACTACGATAATTAGTCGGTAAAATGGTATAAGATTATTCTTATGACATGACTGGGAAAATCTTGGCGACGAAAGGGTTAAAAGAAACCTATCATGGCGAAGATTTAAGATTAATATAAGTGTGGCCAGCTCGGTTCGCCGCGAAGAGGTAGGTGGGGCTGTGGTCATTGCCGGCTAGCTACGGGCACGTTATTCTTGGCCGCAGTCGGCTATATTTAGACGAGACCACCTTGAGAGAGTGCGCGCAGAGCCGAAGGTGGTGCCTGCTTGCCTGCCTGCCTGCCTGCCTGCGTGCCCGCTTACCTGGTGTTCGTACACTGCCTACTACCTACACTCTTCGGCAACGCACTCACCACTGTATTGTCCATTCTATCCACAATCGTACTGTTTTTAATAATAAAAGGATTTAACGTCCGTTTACAAGAATTTTACATTCACTGAGGCTAAACTTGTTCGTCATCCTGTAACACTCTGAATGGTATAACAAACAATGGTGCTAAGTTTAATCTTTCGGTGTCTTACTATTTATCATTTTTGACAAACCACCTTCGTGAGGACGTACCTTGCTTTACTTTGCTCGAAAGAGCTTGCGAAATTGTACCGACTTGTAACGTTCTACGTTGCATACTTCAAATAAAAATTTTCCAATCCAATTTTGAGGAGAAGAAATTTTTGGTAAAGAAATTACAAACTAAATTGCAGTCTGAAATAAAATTATTTCGTCAACGAAATGCAGTCAATGACGAAACCTTGCAGGACACGGAAGACCAGAGCAGTTGGCACACGAGGTGAGTTGGAACACTCACGCTAGAATTTACCAATCACATGTAACTCTTAAGAGGCAGTGATACACCCGTGGGATTTCGCGCTGATGATTTCGCTTTCAATGTCTCGGCTGTCTTGGAAAAAAATAAACACGAAAAGGGTTTTCAGTATCGCGGCGCTAGAAGTGTGGCCCGTTTTTACCATAGTAATGTAGCACCGCACATTCCCGCGAAATGTGGGATACAGTGTTAAAAATTCCAGTCAATATGATATAGAAAAAGATATGAAATTTACGTATTCGGTGTATAAATTTCGTATTAACCAACTAATATCAACCATTTAAATCTTTGTATTTTCGTCCTTTCTAATTGCTTCGTCACTTCGTAAATTAATGGAGCAATACATTCTAATCCTTATGGATGATCAGCCTACGTCGTTTGCATTTTGAATATTTCGGTCTCAATCATATAAATTAATGTTGTCTTGATGTCTTTTTATTTTATATATATTTCATGTAGACAATGAAAATATCATCCTTCCAAGATTAATGAACAACATATAGAGCCTAATATTTACAAAGAAAATATAAGAGGTCACAAACACAACTCTGATAAGAAATAAAATATTTCTGAAGAGGTCCTAATCAGGGCTTTACGATGAAACGTGAATTTGAATAAAAATATCACAAGCCGTCGTTTGCCGAAGCATCTCATCCATATTAACTGCATAACCTTCTACATTGTTAGTGTCTTAATTTTCATATTCTTTGTGAAAATTAAGATGAAAATAAAGAAATATGATTACATTTTTTCACAACAAATTTATTCATTACAAATATTTTGTTGCAATGCAATGTTTTAAAAATGGAACTTAAAAAAATGAAGTCAAAATATAGTGTCCTTAATTATTCAATTTATAGCGGAACTTCATAGACGCACCGGTGAACCGAGATAAGAGTATAGTAGAATAGTATACAGACATAATTTCCAGGAGGAGGAACGACCATATCGAATGGTACTTGGATACCATGTATTTGATTAGTTGAGCTATTATTTTCTGTCATTATCGTAACTATAAAATATAAACGTTCTTCCTGGGAACTATAATGTACGATAAAGTAGTATAGAATTGTTACTTCAATCATATGTATGTTTTCTCTCAGTTCATTAGGAAGAAAATTAAGCTAAGAAAAAGGAAGGAAATGGGGACCAGCTTGGAAGCAGAGGAAGACTGAGAGGAAAAAGAAGGAAGAAGAGAAGTCGAACGGCAGATGAGGCAGCACCGCGAAGAGTCGGGGCACGAGGAGGGACCACAGCTCGAAAGGCACACGAGCGTTGGCTTTCATTTATTCGTAAATCAACAGCGGGCTATTTATAGAACGCGGACAAATAGCGATAGTCGGGTACTACGTATATCCTTGAATAACGAAACCGCCGAATAGAATAATGCACACATTGCCAGTTGCCGTTCAGAACAACCAGATTAAGCAAGCAAGTTCTAGTTAATAGGCGCGGTGCCTGCGCGCGGAATCATCATCTCTTTAGCCTCTCTTAATTTTTAACCCCAATGCTTCCCCATATAGCTCCAAATTCGACTCACAAGAGGAATAATAGGCATAATAAAGAAATAAATAATTTAGTACATGGATGTCAGAAAACCCGCTGAACACAGTCACTTGGAGAGGCACTACTACAGATACCATCGTATACTTATATTATAAATAGGGCAGTCACTTCTAAAACACACCTTCAAATTTATTTGTCATTTCTCGTTATTTACTCTGATATTTCAATCTTTACAACTTGCAACACAAAAAAAAAAAGTTCTACGACTATGTGCGCCTTAAGGTTAAGGTTAAGTGTGCTTATGTGATAAACGAATGCAGCCATTGTCGACTAATCAGGAGGCTCATAAACTGGCTTTGGTATTTCGGTATTATTCGACTTTCGATCATGTCGTTTTTTAAGAGACGAGGGGGAGACTATACTGACTGTTTCGTCCCGACTATTTTTTCTAATATCATCAGTTATTTTATAATTAAGTTATATCCATTGTTTCTAGAATTCGGTTTCAATTTCTAGTAATTTGAATTCATTCTGCAATTCCAGGCTTTACTTTTTCAACTTTTATATCATTTTTGGTGACCGCATGTCAGCATCTTTAGACCGTTTCACGGTCTTAATTTTCTATTTACACTTACATATGGGGCATTCCATACTAACTCGACCTAGGTCTGACTCTCAACCTTTTGGATTTTATCTCCGATTTTTTATATTATTTTTATATCTCTGTACAGCAATCCAAATTTTTATTCATTTTTTTTTTCCTAAGAATTTGTATACATCTGATACATTCCTGAGTTTCTAATGTATTTTCATACAGAAAAAACTCAGTTAAAATAAAGCCACCTGTATCGGCCAGGTTCTTCGCAGTTTCTCTCAGCCCACGTGCAACTGCTATACAGTAGTGCATTAGGATGAGCGGCTGCGGTCAAGACTCGACGGGTTCTCTATGTAGAAACGGGCAAAAGGCTACGTATATGAATATTTTTATCACGCAAAGAATTGAATGAAGAAAAGAAATTATAGATTTAAGAAAATCTGGGGAAAAATTTCGAAATTCTCGACACTCGAAACTTTTTTTTTTCCA
Organism: Tromatobia lineatoria; assembly: GCA_949699805.1. NCBI lineage: Eukaryota > Metazoa > Arthropoda > Insecta > Hymenoptera > Ichneumonidae > Tromatobia > Tromatobia lineatoria. The sequence continues at coordinate 387,662 of OX453046.1, read as the reverse complement.
TATTTCAATGATTTTTGAGCAATCGAAAAGTTGGGGTTGCTTATTTGATATGGAATGATCCATTTATATTTTGTACTCCTGGGTAAACGTGGACGAAGCTGGTGAATTGTCAATATACCGTAATGAAAAAAAAGCGGATTGACTATACGAAATAAGGAAATATATTAATATATCTTATATCATGTATGCTAGCGTATGTATGCAATGACGGAGAGTCAACGATTGAGCAGCAGGTTCCACCTTGCGTTCACTCGTGGTTCGACTCATGGCGCTCGACAGGCAAGCAATAGCCTGAGCTAAATATAGCAGCGATAAACACGGGCAACTAGCGTGCCGGTCTAACGCCGCATCATCATGTCGATGCGGTATATGAATTCAAACATCCGCCTACATTTCGCTATGTATTTTGCTTGCGTATGGCTTTGTTGACTTTCCGCATCCCGATACACGTACGTCTGTCTTGTGTGCGTATCGATGCAACGATCTTATCATCACTCTCCTTTCTCATCCATTCCAAGTTTTCTCAAAGTCTTTGTATCACAACCAGTCACCACCGAATGAAATTTTTTCAACTTCTCACAAGTTTCCAGAGGAACATATTTACCATTGGAGCGAGCTGTGCGTTATGTATCTCGAGAAAAGTCGTGGAAAAAACTTAGGGAAACAAGAGGTCATGAAAAACATTCATAGAAAAATGACCCGACAGAAAATAATCCGGAAATGCTAAGTTATTCTGACCAAAAGTGGAGTCTTTCTAATTTCGTCTTACGACCTCTGGATTCGGCCTTTCTCTCTAGCGGGGGCTTCGCTGTGTCACCCTGCAGGGGCACCGCTCCTCGACCCCCGCGGACTCCATTTCATCATCCGATTTTCAATTAAAAATCGGATGATTTTTTCCCATCTTTTATTTACATCGCTATTCATTTACGCATAGACTTTCACCCGTCGCATATGTTATCGAAGAATTTTTTTACGTCAGATTTATTTTCATCGGATTTTTTTTTTCACCGGGCATGGAGAATTTAGAGAATATTTTTTCTGTTTTGTTTGTTTCCAAGAATAAGGTAAATATCCCTATTTTCGACCACTTCAACAGAAAACGTTGTTTACGTGGCTGCTGCCCAACTAAAACGGTGTTAAGCAATATGTGAAAGATTCCGATGTCGTGTATTAGATTTTTCCTTCTTTCCATGGTATAGCTTCAATTACTTTTTACCGCCCTTTCCACCTACACTCCCATCATTCCCTACCCTACTTTTGTTGTTTTTTTCTTTCCATTGATTCTGTATATTACTATTTTTTTTATTTTATTATCTTTTGTATTATTACGTTTGTATATTACCTTTATTTTTTTCTTATTTTTATTTTTCGTTGTACTATAGTACGAGTTACGTTAAAGACTGTATTAATTGTAAGGAATGTATGGTAGTCACCGGACTGTAGTGATCTGCCAACTGGCTGTCATTCCCCCTTTCTTGAGATTGCACACAGAACTATCACGTCCTAGAGCAATATCTATCTATCTATCTATCCGCACTTCACTGAGTTAACGTGATCATCTTCAGGATGCTGTGCCGATACGTCATGCGAAATGATTTTTTTACTAGGAAACAAAAATATTGGGAAATTGAAAAGTCGCGAGCTTGTCGTGTACTTAGCCTAGAAAGTCATATAAGTACACAAAATTTTAGGGAGTAAGCTGAGCGTCGTGCATAGTATAAGACACGTTTCCAAGTAACAAGTTAGTCTGGCAATACGAATGTGCGTTGCTTTAACGCGTCACGAGCCGCTTCGGACTAATCGCCTTAATTTGTCGCCGCCAACTGAGTCTACTGGGATTAGAGTTATTGTCATGTTCTAAATATAGGCAGGGGACATGCGACGCTATCATCCGCGCCCACCAAGTTTATTTTACGAACGGGATTATCGACGATTTGACAATTCCATAGGCCGCGATTTATTGTCCCATACACGGCGAAAAAAGTAGTAATTATAATAATACATTATGTATTTGAAATTAGTTTAATTGATTCAATAGTATTGACAACGGAACGATTGTATGTGAGTTTTGCTTAAAGAACGTGTTATTCAATAACGCCTTGAACTCCAAAAATGCAATAGAAATATTCGCGTGTACAGTCCATCAGAATACAAAGTTGTTTGTTAGAATGTCGCAAAATTCTTAAGGAATTACATTGATGATATTGGAGATTTCTTAATATTTTGAATACATGCGCAATCGGATCTAACGCATACATTATCGATTGTCAATCGAGTTTTAAATAGCATTTAAGCTATTGTTCTACACACGACTTTCATCGAGTCGAGTAATTATGTATTCGGCTGACCACCACAATTATACTAAATTTAAATTGTACAATTTTCGAATGAAGTAATTTTGTTTTTATCGTGAGTAATCAAACAGATAAATAGCTATTTGCATCAATAAAATATGTAATTCATTAAATTTCAAATGACATTAATCAGTATGCAAGGTGAGATTAACGACAATATATTTCCGTTGAATGCAGATATACCGAAGAAGATAAATTATGTAATCGTCCCGATGAGCCACCAAACGGATGAAAAAAATTATCCGTGCGATTGTGTAGGTACCATAAAACTTGTACTATCAAACGAATTTCAAACGGTTAAAAATAAAATTATATCCATCTTATGTTTATCTCGTAATTCTGTATTTCATTTTATTGTTATTTTCAATTAGTTTTACGATTGTATCGAGTTACCGGTTGGGACGCCGGACTGTGGTTTTCTGACACCTTTCCCAATTTCCCTGCTCCGGCAACGGGTTTGCCTACAGGACCTAGTGGAATAAATTCGTTCTAAAATCTAAATCTATCCCTCCTAACCGCACTTCACTCAGATAACTTAACTTACTTGCTCCTAAAAGTCAACTCAAACACACTGTTAGTATCGAGTTCGGTATGGGCACGGAAAACCGGAAGAAAACGGAATCTTCCCGCATTTTCCGAAATTAAAAATCTTCCGGTTCATTGATTCATACGGTGCGAGAAGAAGCACATGCATGTGGCCGTGTCGAAATAAGTTATCTCGCAAAAACATCCAAGCCCACGCAGAATCAATGTTGAAACAAAAATACAAATTGAACCATATTGTTATGCCATATTGATTTAAGTGAGCGGGTCCCCTAAAACGGTTAGTTTATACAGTCGGTTTAAAACTAAAGGGTTTCTATAATATTGTGTACGTATATGGATGTAAAATATGATGCGTCTTCATAGAAGAGGCGAGCAAGCCGTCAACACTTTTTGAAAGTCACTTGATATTCGTGTGTCAACTATAGTGTCTTGGTAAAATTCTCACCCTCGCATATATATCATTGTTGGATGAGTCCGTATAATAAAATTGTTCGGGCTCGGTCTCGTGAGTCAGGGGAGCCACCGACTGTTTCTTCCTCCATACGATTTACAAGCAGTGGTCCTTAAATAATCGTAACGATCAGTAATCGCACGAGGCATTTATTTCGTTGTCGGTGCGTGTCAGTCGATGCGAGGACTGCTCGACGCACATCCAACGTCAACAGCTTAGCCGACTAGACGATTTCATCGACTCGACCAATTCCATACATGAGGCATTCCATATGAATTCAGCCACCCGATTTTTCAATATTCCCGATAAATGTTGTAATATCATGTTTCGTTATCGAGATAAAACGTTTGCTCGTATTTTGTTTAGTTTGGTGATATCTCGATAACCCCAAAGCGTATTAAATTTTATTTCATATACAGATATGTTGTAAAATTGTAATTATATTATAAACACAACTCTTATGAAGTGTTTAGTATACTGTATATTGATTTTACAACAACTTTATTGTATCTCAATTAATATTTGTATATTTAATTTAATATACGCTTATCTGCATCTTCTCTAACGTGTGTGGGTCGCAACAACTCTCGAGTCTGAAGCGAGAATTGCAATCACACGACTTAAGAAAAGTTTTCCAAACAAGTGTCATACGAAATATGTTGCTTTAAAAAAAGTATAAATGTACCGAGTGAAGTAAATTTAGTTATCACATATAATGCTTTCTCTCAGTGTGGTTTTGAAGATCCGTGATGATTATATGGAAGTGATATGGACCGAGGTTTGTCGGAGCATAGAACCGTGAACGAGGTACACTTGGCTTTTGCGGGACAAGCCAACGGGAGACTAAAATGTCGATAAAACGCAAGAATGTCACATAATATCTTATGGACAGTATCTCATTATATGTTCAATTATAGTGGAATGTGTTTAAATCGTAGAACAAAAACAAAAAGGACCAGAAAGCTTATAGTCGATACATTGATATACATTATAAGCAGCCTAGAATAGCGCGTGAATTACTGACCAGCATGTGTAGGACTGAAACATGTTAAAATAACGGCTTGCCAAAGAAAAACAGAGCGGAATGTTACAAATGTGTAGTCCAATGGATGTCTAATAATGTACAACATATCGAAGTCGTACAGACAAGAAAAAGAAGCGCCAGAAACCGTATAGTGAATAAATTAATATATTATCAACAGCTTAGTAAACAGTATAGAGTGTATAGTCCTAAGAAGCATGTGTTTAAATAACGGTTTGTCAAAGAATAACACCGGAAATCGTACCAAAAATCATTGAATTTAGATATATTTCCATTTCCAATAGTGAACTTCACAACTCGAAGACTGTTAATTTACAAGAAAGATGTTTACCTTTCTTAGCGGCTCTTAGATAGTAGTTTTATTTGCCAAGTTTCGTGAAAACAGTCATCATGCGTGGAAAATTTTGATCAAGCAGGTAAGGGTTGGCTGAAGTGGTTCGAACTCAAAGTGAGTTAGCAGCGGTCTTAGATTGGTGCACCAGGTAAGCGTGGTGTGCGTGTAGTACACGAATGCTGATGGCGTGTATTACAGAGACCGCGTGGGGCATCGACAGCCAACGGTAGGTACTATAAATAGACCGCGAAGGTCAGGGGAACCAGCGGTTTTCATGCAAATCGCCTCGTCGATAGAATAATATCGTCGTCCTTTAGCTGGACAAGCAAGCAGTCTAGGTCCGGTTAAGCCATCCCCCCTTCCTTCGCCGCGTCTTCAAAGATATTCCAAGATAGAACCCGCATTCGATTAAACTTGTCATTTCGTAATACGGAAAAGTAAATCATTCAAAAATTCGACGTTCCATTCTTCCAAGTCCCTCGGGAAGAGAGGCAACATCCAAGATACTCTTGTTCGAAAATCATATATACTCGGAACAGAAAAACAAAGATAGTGGCAATGAACATTTGATTGATTCAATCTCTTAAGGGTTAGTCAAGCTTAACCAGTGGTTAATTCACCTGCGTCATGTAGTTGCTTCAAGTGAATTTCACACCGTGAGTATTACGGCAACATTATATCTCGCGCTAACGACGACACGCTCGCTTCGCTTCTTTCAATTTGTCGCTCTATGAGCCTAAACATAATATTTGCATGTTTATACGGTCCGTGACTCTATGGAATTCTATTGCTGCTTCGGTGTCTCGATATAATCGAATTTCGATTAGCTATGCCGGTTTTTTACGGGAAGATAAATGTATTCCATTTTATAACTGCGAAAAAAACAACCATTTAATTACAATAGGCCAAGTGTTCGTGGACATCAGTTCGATTTGTCTCTTTCTTTTGAGTATTTGGTACTCCTCTTTGCGTTGGGAAACAAAAAAAAATCAAATTTTGATATTAACCCCCCTATTGTATATACTGCGTTTTCGCGAATATATGTTTATATGCATCTGACAATACATGTTACATATGTATAACTATTATACGAGTTATATACGAACAGTATACATTGCAGGTATATCTTTGGCATACATCGGTATACATCTCAAGATATATCCCAGTTGCAGTAGTTTTCAGATAAGATATACATTATGTAGATGTAAAAGACATATTTTCGATACATCTTGAAGGTACTTTTTTCCATGGGGGGATCGATTATTCATGATGAAGATTGCAGTTGTACACATTTGAAGGGATATAATTGTACGAAAAATAGAAGATAAACTTACATAGCTGATCATTGGTATGTTTCTGGATTGAGAAACAATGGCCTCAACGTGGCAGGAACCTTCCGGGCCGAAGAAGGCGGTCACTCCGTCACAAATCATATCAATCATCAGTTTCGTGGCTTCGACGGTTTCTCCTCTAGTGTCATTCCATCGCATGACCAACCTCACATCTGGCAAGATACTCGTGTCATTATTGATCTGAAAATTAAATAAAACTTTCCCATTTATCATATTCCAAAACATTGATTTATTATTCGATCCATGATAGTTATTAATATAATCGATAAATATCATTACCCAGTAAACACAGTTATATTGCGGCAATGTAACGGCGACGTGACCGAATAATATAACAGATAATATTGTCCGAACGTTACATGTAAATTGTGGCACTTCAGTTATATTACTGGTATCATTCATTAAAATTACCATCGTATGTTGATAATGGTTGAATATTCCTTATCAGACATGGACAAAGTACTGGCAAGTACATCAAGCGTAATGTTCAAAGTACCGAAAGTACTCGAATTACATGATTACTTCTTGTCGCAACTACTTTTCGGTACTTCGAGTACTTATGAAGCATTCCATATCACTTCGACCAACCAAATTTTGAAAAAAGTTCGGCGAATTTTTCTAAAAATCAGATTTTATGACTAACACATACACCGAATTTCAATTTTTTTTTAAATTGTTGGGTGTACTTCTCAATCACACTTATCTGCCATACTGTTTGGAATGTCTGTATACATTTTCGTATATGTTTTTACAAAATTGCAGAATCATAATAACTTTTTTATTTGGAAGAATCGTAGAGAAAATATACGTGAATCACTAAAGAGAATTATGGACAATTCTGAAATTTACACTCGCACTCGTATATTGGCTCTCATCTCTCCCGAGGGCGAAGAGGGATGAAACAGAAGCCGGAATAGAAATGACCGTTCAAACTTTTTAAGTGGTAAATTTTGAATTACGGATGCAGTGTAGAATATGAAGTGAGCGTGAATGAAAACATTGCCGGGAACGCCGTTGGGCTTGCGTGCAACTCGCTTTTTGCATCTATCGGTATACATACTCTATTCGTGGCTATCTGTAATACCGGATTCTTCGGACTGCTGCTGCCGCTGCCGCCGCCGCCGCCGCCACTGGGCTTGGCTGAAACTTGGCGCGTTCCGAGGACTCGACCGATTTCTTCCCACGCTCTCGGAGGTTTCGGGCGTGGGCGAACCGGCGAGCCCTAAGAAGGTACCAGCCAGTCAAGACGAGGTGAATCGAGAAATATCAACACGAGGGATGGGCGAATATTTTAAATTTTCAATAATTCTCCAAAGCGATATTTAACAAAATGAAAAATAATATTTGGAATCTGCCGGAAATGTTACATTGTTCGAAGAATATCGAATAATTTTTCGAGATAAAATTTTCTGAAAAATATCGAATTGTCCAAACAACTCGAAAAACCTCGAAAATTAATTCTTCACTTACTTACTGTTGTGAAAAATGTTCCCTACAGTGTGCTTCGACAGTCTTCGGTTTTATCTACACGCACTTTACCCTGACATTAAGTATAACGATGTAGGTGCTATTCTTTTCACACCATAGAGTATTTTAATGTCGCTGAAGGTAGCAGTCGGTTCGCCGCACGGGCGAGAGTTCTCACGCGCTACCGTACCTCTTGATATACACGACTCTGTCGTTCCATAATTCGTGGTTTCAGCATTCATCAAAGTTGCTCACAGCAAATAACTATATCAATTATCATCTAAGAGTATCTGTCGAGGTATACGTCATATGAGCAATAAAAAAAGACAATATATCGACGATAAATACCCGAATTATATCGCCCGCACGAGGCTTTTATTATAAATATTAATAAATTTATTATAAATATCATCGTCTATCGCGTCAACGACCGCATACAACACACATTATTGGATATTAATTGATTGTTGTAAAGTGAAGGTTTTTTCGAGGGATAGCACGAGCAAAAATAATTTATGTTCCGAATAGTCGAATACATTATCGGTCATTTGAGAGAATAAATCGTTTAGTCTCACCTCGTCGAGGGCCATTGTAAGAGCACCGGAAATAGCAAGACCCTGTCGATCCTTGAGACCTCCCTTGAGTGCGGTGAGATAACCAACGGTGAGGTTTCTGGGGTCTCTTATCCGTTTCGAATGTGAACTTGATGCTGCTGCAATCGGTAACGACGACGAGGAAGCTGAAACGCTGGAGATTGATGAGGATGCGGATATAAAAGATGAGTCGGAAGATACCGGTGAAGCGGCAACAAATCTGCGATGATGTTGGTTCGTTGACGGAGGATCGCCAGAGACATTGGGAAGACCGATTGGCATGTTGAGTGGCGAATCAACGAGAGCAAGACAGGGCCCAGTGGCAAGCAACAAAAGTACCAAGATTGCAGGGGTACTCGGGAGTAGCCGTCCTTGCCGTTGCCGTTGCCGTAGAACTGGCCGTGCTGGGTGCCGTTGTTGTGGTGGCTGGCGACGGGGAGGCCTGCGGCGGCTCGGTGATCGCGGGCCGGGGCGCATGGCCGCCGTCGCCACCGGTCAGCGCCTCCCTTTCCCTCACCTAATAACAAAACAATTAACTACATTACTAATATAACCATATTCTCCTCCTCGTTCGCTCTTTCAACATTATTTCTCCAAAAAACTACTCAACAACTTTTCATCATTCCTTCCTCATAGAGCAAACTTTGTTTTCATGAATTTTCATTTTTCACTATCATGAATGCACCAAAAACTGCTACTGAAGTATTCGCACACAGACAGACAGACAGACGAACAGACAGCCAGAAATGAGTTTCTCTAGTGGAACCGAGGCAACCATCGTTTAAGAATTAATATAATAAGGAGGAAAAAAAAATTCACGCAAGCAAAGGTTCGTCTTTGAGGAAGCAGAAACAGGCAAAGTTGTGGATAATAATTAATATGGCGGCATATTTGAACTCAGTTCAAGATGTCAAACGATAATAAAAATGACAAACTGACGGCATAATTAACTTGAAATTGATGATTAATTGAGATATAAAAAGCGTAGCGCAGAGATGGAAAGGATATTATCCACGATCAAGTACCATCGAGCAATTAGATCCGTAATTAAGACGGCGAACGTGTAAGCGAGATCTCGTAGTCACGCCCTTGTTTGCTAAGCGAGCAAAGATACGACACGTCTCTAACTATACATACTTCACCCGCCATTATGTAATAGTCTAATGTTTCTCAACGAATTGGCCAACGTCCCGTGACCAATCTGTCATGTTGATTTTCACAAAGTATGGCACGCTTACGTTCGCCTATTCGTCGTTCTAATTTTGTACGAATATTGACGCTCCACTCCTTCTGTATTAATGAACGTTGATGGAAGACCATCGAAACGTGAGCAAATATTTGGTCATTTAATTTCGACTTATGTAACCTATATATTTCAATGTATATATATATTTGGACTGGGGGGCCTATGAGAGTCTTGGAATAATTTAGGTCAGGGGCTAATATACTATGAGGGACTATCCTACTCGGCGACGGTGACAGCGGCGAGATCATTGTATAATGTAGAGAGATACACGGAGAGACGGATCTACTAAAAAAAATTCGGTAGAAACTGCCAGAAAATTGTGGTAACGGAGGACGCGAACGCTCTAACGAACTTCAATATTAGAAAAGATTGCAAGTTTTTATTCATAAAGTCGTCATAGAAATTTAATAAACAATTGTGGTATAGAATTCATGCACTTTTCCAGTAAAATTGAAGGTAATTTTATTAACGTTGTAGGTCGTACTTCGGTATCTGTAGATTCGACGTTGAACATCGGTGTTTTTTTACTAGCCACGTTGTTTACCCTCGAGAATCTTAAGGATTAACAATTTTTTTTCAAGGTTCATCCTCAAGTATCAAGGCAAAGGCGAAAATCGCAGAGCCACTGCACGTATATGAGCACTCGAATGCGTAACTATGGCCTATTTAAATAGTGTCTCATACGGATGTATTTATCAGTTTCTCATAGATAAATGTCAAATAAGCCACGAAAATTTAGAATGCGAACCTCGAATACGAAGCAAACCCGATAATCGTAAGTACAAACCAGAGAAACTCGCGCAATCATTGGGTATGTTATTGCCAGAGACGAGCGGTACGCTCTCATGTCTTGGCGTCGCCACACATATTTGTTCGGCTTGTTCACTCACTCACGATGAGAAATAATTGACGCCATATACCGGGCTCGCGGAGAAACATAGCTTATCAACGAACTACGAATATTACGAATAGCATTAAGCATACATGGTAGGAAAATATAAGCCAACAGCTCATGTAGCTGACAACTCTCAACGAGATAAGCAAAAATGCCTCAAGGTCACGCTTTGGTAGATGCGCGGCGATCGTGTCAATATAGAGATCATAAAGGTATAATGTCAATGAGTACGACATAAAAAAAATAACGAAAAATCTTTGAGTCATGTCACACAACAATGGCCGGAATTGTCGCCTACATGATGCTGCCACTGGGACATGATGACGTCGAGATGTTATAACAACAATTCATAATCCCTCCCTATTCATCCAACGTTTGACGATTTGAAAGCTACGACGAGTGAAAAATTTTAGCTTTCACCTCGCACAATTCTGGTGTACTCAAAAAAAAAATTTCACCAAACGGAAAGTATTTGAACTGTTGTTGGGTAGTCACCGCAAAATAAAACACTTCATGGTTGACTCTCGGTGAAGTGGTATTTGTACGAAGTACGAGAAACGGCCAAGTATCTCATATGAAAAACTAATCATAAATAAGTGAAAATCAATCATTTTTCGATTCGTACGCCCAATTGGGGCTTTCATGCTTTTGCTGTATGAGAATACATCAGAAACTCCGAGGAACTGCCTGCCGCTCAACGGTCAAGTCAAGCGGGTCACTCATCCAAGTACCGATCGTGGTTCAGGCTGCTTAACATCAGAGATCATCTGAGCCACGCTCCGACAGCGCGCTCTTTGCTGTCAATGATGATAATGAATTACTGATATCTCTTGGACGACGCAGATTTTATCAATTTTACATGTACAATTGATAAATAAGAACGCTTAAGCAATGTGCGCTATTGCTGTAGCAAATTCAATGAATATAAAATAAATAAAATGCGGGTACGAGAGCCTCCCCTTGTCATTAGGGCATTGGCCCCTAATCAGCTAACCAACGATTGGCGAGTCGATTCTCGGACAAGCATTGGTCTAATATCGACATACCAAATATCGGCGAGACGATTCTAGGCGGAGTATTCGTCTCATATCGAGAAACCAACAATTGGCGAGTCAATACTTGGTCGAGCATTGGTCTTATACCAACAAACCAACAATCGATGAGTCAATTCTCGGTTGAGCATTGGCATTAATTCAACGATTGCTATGTCGATATTTGTCCGAGCATTATCCTAAGATTGCGTAGTCTTAAGGGCAAAACCTACATAGGATTCGGGGTCTCGGAAAAATCCATGTCGCAGGCTCCTCAGAACTAAAGTAATCCCTCGTTTTTTTTCCTACCCCGCCGAGATATTTTTGTAATAAAGAGGAATAGAGTTAATTTTTCCACAGATTAAAAAAAACGTAACTATATAATTTACATTACGATATACTCCATGGAAATCTCTCTTGGAAAAAAATATTCATTTATGAATTTGCTTTATTATTTACCTACCTAGCAATTGGAATTTTTCAAATAAAATTGTGGGATATAGTTAATTTTCATGATTCAAAACTGCCAGCCCCCTTAAAGACAAAACAACGTGCAATAATGATTTGAGAAACTTTCATACCTAAACAACATCGCCGAGTTGCTTCGGCAGAAAGATATTTGGGATCGTTGAGTAGCTATTTCGCGAACATGCCGGCTATAATCGGGATCACACTGCGATGCTCCTGAAGCCTGAACGTCTAACGGCCACCTGTAATCATTACAAACAAATTTGATTATTTCAGTAATTTCGGAAAAATATATGTTGTCAAGTTGAAAATCAAATCTCGATGACTAGACCGTTATTTTTAATGTCTAAAAAAGAGTCGCTACTGGCGTGACTTTCTGATCGCGTTTGTTAAAACATAGTCGCGAGGTGGTACCTCATTTAAAGCACTGCACATCTTACTTTATTTTTGGTAATGATTTTTCATGTCGCTGCGGTGGTAAGATTACCAAGGAACTAGATAGTTCCAAGGTTTGTGAAGTTACCCTACTTATATGCGCTTCTGCAGGATTTGGAATCAGCGTGGAATTTTATACGAGCGATGAAAACGTATGTACGATGAGTATATGCTTATTTATAGTCTTAACGTCAGGCGTGTTTATAACCTCAATTTTTTGTTTCTTGTTCGAAATTTTTTTCAATTCCGCATTTGCATATTGCCAATACTATATTTTAAACATGTCAATTCTGCCGATGTTTCACAGTTTTCTACCAAAGTTATGGCGTTTTCATACTCGGGCGGTACAGCCAGGCGGGCAGATAGACGGAAGTGAGTAAATGCTTTTTTGTTAACTCGAGCACAGAAACGCTCGCTTTCTGAAACCGTAGAACGCGAGGCATTCCCGTACGCACTGAAGAAATGTCCTGCCTAGGCGCGCATCAGCGATAGTTGTTTTATTTCTACGCTCATCATTACTTTCCCTAACGCTCCTGTCACTTGTCATTATCAATAATAATTGTTACTGTCAGACTGACATACGATAAACATACCCGTACCTTAAAAAAAATGAGGTTCATCTACTTTGCGACAAGCCTTACTTAATCAGCTGATGTACAGTGTCCGCAAGTTTTTATTCAATTAATTATTGGTGTAAGATGCAGAAAATCCCAAGTGGGCCAATCAAGTTTCATGAGAGCTTTGATATCTTATTAAGTCGTTGAAAAGCTCGCAACAGTTAACATTGAACGCAAACTGCACAATAAATAATTTTCGATAATATAAATAGTTACTCAACTATTATAATATCGGCATACTGAGGTAATCACCGATATAGTATAAATACCAGTGAATTTCTAGTGAAATCTCAGTAGCCGAGATTGAGTTTCGTCTTTATTGTTTTGCAAATGGTGAAGCGTCACGTGTTCACTTCTGGCCATCAGGGATCACTAGACTCATTCGTTTAATGAACATGCAAATGGCCCTTTTACTGCCAACCCATCCTTCTTAACCGTCCTCTTCCACCAAGCACAAGTATCCCCTCTCTTGTCACCTTCACCATGCTGCATGTAGTCTTTTACCATTCCATCACGATCTTCCTCCACCCCCACCACTTTCCACGTGCTCCAAATCCAATTCACGTTCTCACCGTCATTCGCACACTCTTCACGCAGTCCTCCCACTTTTCATCCCTTCTATTTTTACTTTAAATAGCCACTTCGGTAAATAAATGTAATTCAACTATGAATAACCATACATCGGCCAAAACAATGTATAATAATCAATTTAAGCAAATAACATCGAAAAAGCTGTAGACCAATTGTACCAAAAATTCATTTTATAGCTACAAAGTCTCGTGCTAAATAAATAAAGACCGACTCAAAACTTTGCAGTTCTTCTGTAGGATTGTATTTTTATTGATGTAATAAGCTCTATGGCAGATTATTATATCGTAACGCTGAAAAAATTGCAAAGCAAGACAAACTTGAGTGTGATATTGTTTTCTGTGACGAGGCGACTGAAACATCACCGCGCAACGCAACGCCGTGACAGTGATGTTTGTCAGCGCTCTGGTAATATTTAAAGAACAGATCGGGCAATCGAGCTGAACTTCGGTACGCGCGGACGGCAATGAAAATATAAAAATATCAATTTTTTGAAAAATGTCAGTCGTCCTAACTCAAATGAACTGTAGCCCGTTGAGTAAATGCCGAAAAATAATGTTAAAAATTTACTTGTATATCAGCGCTATGTATTGTTTAGGGTCTTATGGAGACTGATGTAATGAGACCGCGATGGCACGCTGAAAAATTGGGTAGTTAATGAAGATGATAAAAATCTATTTTGTTCGGCCTTTGGTAATATGCGTTGAAAACGGCAAATAACTCGTTAGTATACTGTATTATTACCTGTGAGTCGTGAAGATGTCGGGCATGGTAATCCCGTCCTATAATTGAAGATTATTCGGGCTACCACGTCGACATTATTCACTGCTCTTTCAGCATTGAACCCAACGAAACTGCGTGAAAATGAACTAGCAACAAAGCAGCGTAGACGGTAGTCCAGAGATCGTCGCACGGATATACTACACATAAAAGATCTCAACAAGCACAGCACTTGGATAGTCGGAACACAGCTTCCCTCGCTTCCCTCCACAATTTCAAACGTTCTGTCGCAAATTATTTTTTTCTCATTTAACAAAACAACATTAAGAAATCACCGCTCGTTAATGGCCCGCACTCATAATCGTTTATTACTGTGTAAATATGCAAATCACAAGCATCACCAGTTGTAAAATATAAAAAATACTAAAATAAAATATTTTTCACACACTCGATTTAGTAAACCTCAACGGCCTTGCACAGCATTGTCGTCGTTGTCTCAACTATTTATACAAATATACTCATATTAGCCTGCGCACACACTGACACACTCTCGACTTCCGCACGTTGCCAGTCGTATTTTTGATTTACACTATTGTACAACAGCCACAATTCGTACACATATATTGGTTATGAGATTGCGGCGGCGCCCGTACCACGCCACTGCTCGAGAAACACTCACGGCTCGTCGTTTCTAGTATACAAACGAAAAGAGCGAATGAAAAAGAGAATAAGTAAAAAAGAGAAAAGGTAGTAGAGCTTCAACGCAAGAAGCAAAGCGCGATGCAGTGGCAGTGGCAGCAGCAGCGGCAGCAGCAGCAGCAGCAGCAGCAGCAACAGTAGCGACACAGCAGCGAGAACCTGCGCCGTAGATCAGTGATCTATGGAACGACGGCTGGCAGTTTAGTTATGACCCTCGTATTTGCTTGATACTCGTTTTTTCTTTGCGTTTGCACTTCTTTTCATTCAAAGATTATTCTCTTTTCGTGAAATATTAATTATTTAATAATCAACACAACGGCAAATAGAGGTTAACTATTATCGTTGAGACGAATTGATATTTTTCATTTGTTTTATATGCTTGGAGAGTTTTAAAACGAGGGTTATTTTTTTGTTGGCCTGCGACACGCGGTAGAAGGCACAAGAATGTCGCGTGATATCCTTTAGATGACCGAGACACTGATTCACGACTATTGGCAAGACATACGACAGACCGTACGCTGCCGGATACCGCGACGTACTGAGGCAACACATGATCTTCCCGATAGCTAGTACTCGATATCGCCACCAAGAGCGCAGCACACTCGCCGTCATAACTACATTGCTTGCTATGCGTCGCCAATAACGTACGTGTGTACTATCCATGGCTACACGGCCACTGGTGGACCAGCGATGCTCCGTAAACACAGCTTTTCATTATAGTACAGAACGCTCGACATGACAACGAGATTCACTATTGTCGACGTGCTTTTTTCTCGCTGATAACTCTCTATTTCCTAACATCCTGAAGACAAAAATACATAAACGCCACTTAGTTTATAATTTTCATCTGACATTTGTTTTAGATATACTTTATTATTCCCGCATGTAATATTACTTTCTTACTATAAAGTTCTGCAAATCTGAAATCGAATATTGAAACGTTCCGAAACTTGGACGTCTCTTAATAAAATCGAAATAATTTATTTGTTTTATATGGGGCTCACAGCAGATTGATAGCCAATCCAGTTTCTTGGTATCGACTTTGGATTCCTAGTTCCGTTGTAATATCTATCTGCCTTACCAAAAAGACTTATCCACTATGTCGGTGGAGGATTTTTTACCTTTAGAATTATGCAGAGTAGCTTAAAGTCATCATTACTGTTTACAATTGATCTAAATCATCAAGAAAATTACAGCAAGTGAGACAAAAACCATACGCTTCGCTTCGCGTGCGAGATATCCCACTTCCCACACTAGTGGCATAAAGTTGTATACGAAACTCGGGCGAGAAACTTTTTCTCAGTTCGTGCTGCACACTCACACTCGTCGGAAAAAGATTTCATCGCACTCGTATCGTAATGTACTATTTCCGTGACTTAAAGTCGCGATCATCGTCGTGATTGCCATGTGTCTTAAAAAAAATCCGGCGGAACCCGCCACTAGATAATCATGAGTACTACAAAAAAGTCCTACGGCATTTTTTATCTTGATCACGAAACGTGGACAAAGACAATATCCAAATAACTACTCACAAATAACCGTTACTACAAAAGTACGAATAACCGCCACTTCAAAATGAGAAGAGAAAGAAGATGTCTTCTACAAACTTTTCTCTTCGAGTCAAAATAGAAAAGATATAGCGTGACAAAGTTTTCAATTTACACAGATCGTCTTAATTTTACACAAATTTTTTTTTTCGAAAATATCCGCCATCGAGGAATTACAAAAGAAACAAAAAAGTGCCTAGACATTTTCCTCTCAGAACTAATGTCACGGCGCTACAACGTGACAAAGTTTTTTTTTTTAAGATGCAGAAATTGTGATGGTCATAATAGACTTTAGCTTTTTCCTAAATTAATTACAGTAAATTACAGTAACGGTAAATGAAGTTAAGTAGACATTGTTATATATACTGTTGATAATAATTGTTGCATAACACAATTGTTAAATAACAGTTACATTGCTGAGTGGGAAATTGTAATAAAACAGCAACGAAATCGATTTTTGTGTTTACTGGGTTTATGTTTTAGAAACCACCCTCGGAGATTGTTATTCAGCACGACATTTGACAAAGAAAATTGATGCTCTTCGATAATCGAGCGACAATAAATTATAGAAATTGAAAATCAAAATAATTATGCAGTGGGAAGGAGTGGGTTCTGATATCGATACTGTAACGTTCGCGCTTTTTGCACCCGCCAAATCGGTTGGATGGGCTGTATGTTGAATGTCGTGAGTTCTTGAGATAGGTGATTCAAGAAGAAAATAGCGGTTTTTTTTTAGTAGAAAGAATTATTCATTTATTGAGGTAAACATATTTTGAAAAAAAAATAAAAAATTTTCGATTAGTTCATTATATTTTTCGTGCTGGACGCGATAGCAGTGATGATTTTATTTAACAATCGAAGATCACCTGCTTATGCAAAATTAATTTTTTAAAGTTAATCAAGGTAAAGGACCAAATGGTTTTTGAGCCATTTTTTAAATAAGTTAAGACCCATTTCGCTTGGGCTGTTTACTCCGTAAGGGAGTCGGGTAAAAAAGGGGGAAGCCCCTTTTATACCCGAAATCCGGGCTGATGCAGTAGTAGCGAATGGTGGACTCAACTCGTACCCACTCTCGTTGTCGTTGAGCGCTGGTGCGAGCCAGCGGCGTATCTTGGCACTCCTTTCTACGACGATCGATAATGTCGGTTTCCTTATTCATACCGCTGGTAGTTACAAAATGTTGCTGTCATTGTGGCGGTAAATATGAAGTTCCAGAAAGCCACGAGTGGCGGATTCTCGTTGCTCGACTTTCCAGGAGCACTATTGTAGCACTTTGATAACGCCTCAGTACATTTATCAAATAATGAGTTGGCGCATTCATTTAATTTTTCTCAGTCATAATTTTGAAATAAAGTGAAGTAGTAAAGGAACTCTTATGTTATTCATTAATTTTTTAGCTACAGACTTCTTAACACTCCCGCTCGGTGCAGCGCTGCCAAGCCACTTTGAACTGATAGATTATGAATATTTACAAAATCCTTAACGTATTCGACACTGAACTGGCTAGCTGATGTGTTTCGAAAGCTTGAAAGTGTCGATGGGTCGATTTTGGTAAGTCTCGCACTAATGCTCGGTGCAGCGATGTCAGAGAGGTTTGAACGTATATATACTCTGTATTTGCATGGAAGGAACGTTTTAAAGACTCGTGCGCCTAGCTTATATCTTACAAACGATCGGAAAACTTCGATCGGTCGATTTTGGTAATGCCCGCACTAAGCACAAGCTTAAACGAATCAATATTGTGTATTTACATAGGACGAAAGTTTTTGGCACTCATCCAACTGGCGGATATCTTCAAAAGGCTCGATCAACTCGATGGATTGTTCTTGGAAATGCTGACACATTCAGTCTCGTCAACAGCCTTTTCAGTAAGATTACTTTAATAATATTGAATCATTACCTAGTTTTTTTGTACAATTGTGGAAGACACGTTGACATAACCGATGTGAGTATTTCTATTGACTGGAATGCGTAAACAATTGCGGAATTCTCATATTAGTGAAACATTATCGAAAAAATAGTATATTACGATACAAGTGCTATAAAACTGTTTCTAACGAGAGTTGCAATCACACGAATTTAGAAACAATTTTTCCAACGAGTATCGTATAAAATTGTACTTCACAAGATGTGATAATGGCAGTTTTTCGTTGCACAGGCGAAGCGTGCGTGAAACCTTCATTATCACACCGACAGATCTTTGGGATCGGTTGTTAGTCTCTAAAGAGCTCGTTTTAAATGTATTCTTATTGCATTGTAGGCATAGCGGTCGAAGAATCGATTTCCGTGGCATCTCCGGATCTCCAAAGTTGAGTGACGGTTTTGATTTGAGTGTGGAAATTGATCGCCTGCGAAAAAGAACATAATTAAAAATTCTGCTTCCGGAGATGTCATAAAAATTTTGATATACAAATCAGGGTGGCCTAAATTTCGGCGATATTTTTTTATTCGGAGTCTCGCCCAATACAAAAGATGTTTTCGGTAAACATAGCAACTTTCGCAAAAAAATGGCGCCTGCAAAAAACTATTTAGAGGTCACTCAAGAACTTTAGAAAGTTGGAAAACGATTTTTTGCCCAATTAATTTGCTTAATTTTTTTCAAGAATTTGCTTTCTCCGAAAACATTTTCGATTTGAGTGAGGCTAAAAATAAAAAAATCGATGAAATTTAGGTCTCCCTTGTACAAATATTGGCTTGAAAACTCACGTTTTTTCCGTAAAAGTTCGTGTCACCGCGGAAGGAACCTTTGTTACCGGTGAAACTGAACATTGGAAGAGGAACCGGAATTGGAACATTAATGCCAACCTGACCAGCCTCGATTTGGTGTGTAAATCTCCTCGCTGTCGCTCCGTTGTTTGTAAAGATTGCCGTACCATTGCCGTACGGGCTATTATTAATCATCTTTATCGCTTCGTCGAGACTATCGGCGAACATACACTCGAGCACGGGACCAAAGATTTCTTCTTTGTAGCATTCCATGTGTGACTACAAATTAGAAACAACTACTATAATCATGCCATTTCATTTAATTAATGGGGCCACACACTGTAAACAAAGCTGGATAAAACGAATAATTTTTTTTAAATATATGGAGCATTCCATAATATTCAATATAAATGTTAATGAAATTTGTGACACATGCTTATACATATGGTACTTACAATACAAGTATATTAATATTTAAGAAAAATTTCTTTTCCAATGGGGTTGTACCTTGACATCCGTGAGAATCGTTGGGCCAACGAAATTTCCATTTTCGAAGCCCGGAACTACTAGTCCCCTGCCGTCGAGATCCAGACGCGCTCCGTCTTTCACGCCAGATTCGACAAGTTGGCAAATTCGTTGCTTGGACTGGGGAGAAATGACAGGACCGATGTCCGTACCGGGAACATGACCAGCGTTGACTTTGAGTCTCTTCGCTGCTTGTACTAATTCGGGAATCCATTCCTTGGATTTGCCGACAAAAATGGCTACAGAGAGAGCCATGCAGCGCTGACCTGCAGCTCCGAAAGCTGCGCCAGCTAGTTGAGAGATGGTCTTGTTTTTGTTCGCGTCCGGCATAACGATGCAATGATTTTTTGCTCCCATGTTGCACTGTGCACGCTTTCCGTGTACGCTGCTTTGCTTGTAAATGTATTCACCCTAAACAAATTAATAGCAGGGAGTATCCGTTAACATTACCATTAATATCCGCGTTTATGTTTTAAATAACGGAGTTGATTTTCATCCGGTAACCGGGCTGTTAAGTTTAAATTCGATCACTAGTTGGACACCCTGACTGTAAATAAATTCATACCGCCTGATCCGAGCCAACGAAAGACACGGCCTTGATATCCGGATGTTCACAAATGAAGTCGACCGACTCGTGTTGACCATGAATGACATTGAGAAGTCCAGGTGGGGCGCCAGCTTTGGTGAAGAGATCGGCAAGGATCATTGACGCTCCTGGAACGCGCTCCGATGGTTTAAGAATCGCAGCATTGCCACAAGCGGTCGATACCGTGAAGGACCACAGAGGAATCATTGCCGGGAAGTTGAACGGACAGATGGAAGCTGTCACTCCCAAAGGAACCTTGTACGATATGGTATCCATGTCGGTAGCTATGTTCGGCGATGTCTCACCCATCAGGAGACTCGGAATTGCCGCGCAGGCATCAACGACCTCTGAAAACCGTTTCATTCTGTTAAACCCTCCTTTCACTTCACCATTGAGACGGCATTTGGTACTCGTAGATTTTCTTCGACATTTTTTTTTTTAGATATCGAAGCCTAAACCAGTAGGATAGCATAAACCATGTTGGGATATTAAAATTTTTTGATAACATAACAAAGGTTAAGAAGTACATGCAACCATTTTTTTTAATTTGAAATTTGGTGTGTCTGTTGCAATTATAGAATTTGATTTTTCGACGGATTTTCATATTTTTTCTATGGTGTTCGAACTGATATAGAATACCTCGTATAATCATATATACTTCATTCTCGTGTGGGAAACAAGATGTATACGGGAGTCAAGATGCATCACGTTGATTGCTCATAGTGAAGAAAGCTCAGTTCAACTTTATGAAAGAATGGGGGTTGCGATGAAATCTAGTTGGGGCTGAATCAAAACTTACGGAGACCACGAAGTACATCCCCTTCTGCGTCAGCCATTGTCTTTCCATTCTCCCGAACAATATTCTCAGCAATCTCTTTCTGAAATTAAAAAGAAAACGTCTATGTGAAATGAAATTTCACCAAACATCCTCGCAAAGCGTTACGGCCATTCGGAAACAAGTGAACTGCTGAAGATGTTTTTACATAATATTGTTTCTATATTAAATAGCAGTTATCTGAATCTTACCGAGTGCTCGCGAATGAGAGCTTGGTATTTTAGCATCACGCCCTGCCTCGTGAGAATACTGGTGTTGCGCCATTTTTCATAAGCATTTTTCGCGCTCTCTACTGCACTCTCCATTTCCGCTTTGGTTGACTTTGGAGTACGGCAGAGCACCTTATTGGTCGCCGGATCGTGAACATCAGTGAATTCGGTACTGCTTGATTCTGCAAAATATACAACAAAAAAAGCATTCAAAAGTGATCCGCCTGAGGATCAGTGATTTCTTATGGCGATTGACTATTACCTACGAATTGACCGTCGATGTACATTTTAACCGTCGCCGGTGCCGCACTACTGAAACTTCTCTTCGCATGATGGAGCTAAAATTAGAAAAAATATATATATTACAGTAAAGTGATACATAATACCGATCCGTATTTTATCAATAAAACCGACCGAATTTATTTTGTTATCTCTACATCAGTCTTAACTCCGTGAACATTTAAATTCAAAATATTTAAAAAAATTGTGTGTGCTCTATTAATTCCGGTGGTCAGGTTCGGATTGTTATGGAATGCCCCATATGTGAAAAAGTCCTCACGATACGCCGAAACGAAAGATTATTTCGAAGCGGACATTTGTCGCTAAAGCTCGATCACATGAGTGATTTTACCTCTACTCATTTAGTTCTCAAACGATTTTTTTGCCTGCTTGTGTGTTTACACATGAAGCAGATAAAAATACAGAGATTAACTGATTGTGTAATTAACTTATTGACTTGACTCTCTCAATAAGGTTACGCAATAGCGAATTGCCATCGAGCCCCTCGTAGCGCGGAGGATGATAGCGATAATAAATGCAAACATACAGCTTAATTCAGAACTTTTATCGCGATGGTGTGACGTCCAGCACTTCGTATGGCCTGTTGAGGAAGCATTCTCGGTACAGTCAGGTCAAACGAGTACCAATATTTAAATAATACTTTCAGCACATTTTCGATGGATAACTAATAGAAACGAGGGTAAAGCTGAATAATACTTGGCGTCACGACGCTACCACGTTCTTGATCAAAGACAACCGACTGAATGCATTGAAAAATTTTCGTCCACATTTAAAAAACCAGTTTACACAAAAGTGACTCAGTTTATTTTAATTAATAAGGGGACACATTATTCTTAGCTTTTTTGGAAATGAAATTAAAAAATGTAATTCTATTCATTTTGTTTGCTAAAATACGTTCGAGAAATTCATAAAGCTTTTTTCATCGTTTTACTTTTCAATGCCGGATAATAGGAGAAAAACACTTTGTAAATTCGTCTTTACTTTTACAAACAAATGGCGGTTATTTGAAAGCGATGAATATTATTAGAAATCCTTATTGGTAAATTCATAGAGTATCTATCAGAAAAGAAAACGAGCTATTGCTTGTCAAGGTCGAAGTAAAATTATAAATTTGAGAAGCGTCGTGGGTACAGTCAGGTCAATCCAGATTGCAAAAATAGTTTCAACACATTTTCGAAGGATAACTAGTAAAAACGGAGATAAACCTGAATCAAAGAGGGTCTACTGAATGCAATGTCGTTCTACAGTTTACACGATATTTTAATTACCAATGAGTCACATTATTTTCAGTTCACCGAACTTTTGTCATATTTTTACTTTTGAATACGGATAAAAACCGGAAAAAACTTTGTAAATACGTTTTTCCTTGTAAAAATAGCGGTTATTCGTAAACGATTAATATTATGAAAATTCTTTATTGAGTAATTAATGGAGTATCTTTTTTCAGGGAAAAAACGAGCTATTGCTTGTCAAGGTCAAAGTAAAATTGACAATTTTACTTTTAAAGAAATTGGGAATGATATATCACGAAGATTACTTGCCACATCTGAGGTATTTTTTTTTTTTTTTTTTTTTTTTTTGTAAATGTTTAGTATAAATCTTTATTTACATCGGGTAGGATCTTCTTAATTTCGATTAATTTTTTATTACGACAGGTACCCTTTTAAAACATGTGCGTATAATCTTTTAAATCGTGGTACGCGATTGAACTGACTGTACCGCCGATGGCTCCTCAAGGTGACGCGGCAATTTTATCACTATTTATAAAAATATCCGGTGTGTTTAAGAAACTCTACTAAACTCAAATCATCCTATCCGAGTATCTGTTTCATATTTTATTTTATATCAATTATATTGCTAAATACCTTATCGAGTAAAATTATCGAAATTTTTCATAAAAATAAATACAAGAAAAGTAGTTTCTGCAAGAGTTTATTTAGCTATAAAAATACATTCTCAATGAAAATTTTTTAGTCAATCAGAATTATAGTAATTTACAGTCAGAATAAAATATGAAAAAAATAGTCAATGTATAAATATATCAACAACATCGATTTCGTATATCTTGGTGATTCCGAAATATGATAATATAGTAAAGAAAAAGTTATAAAAGAAAATTTACAAACTTATCTCAATATGCTTTCTTCAATAGAAAAAACCGCTAGTAATAATAATAATACCCAAAATCCATACATATTTAGAAAAATGGGCGAATCATTTTCGCGAAAAAAATAAGTTGTTTTCCGGGAAATTTGTTGACAAATTTTTTTCATAAATTTGTTAGTAGCATTTTGGAATTATGATTATGCAAAATTAATATTTTCGGTACCTACGATAAACATGAATTTTTAAAGATTGTTATACCATCGATAAATATTTGAAATTTTCTCTCATCTTCCTCGAACTCATGCGAAATGAAGGCCTAGCGACAAAAGTACCTTAAGACACAATTTATCTTTGGCGCCGTAGGGGAATTTCCGTTCTTTTCTATTACCTAGCTTGTACAGTGGATAATGCAGCAATCTGTCAGGTATTCAATTATCCCGGTATGTGGTCTCGCTATTATTCCGATTTTCCGCCTGCATTCTATTAACGCATTTTCATTGATGATTATTAGGCATATTACGTAAAATGATTGTCATCGTGTATTACCTCATGTCTTGCTGTTCTCACGAGAAACGCCATTTTTCCAGTCGTTGGCCAGACGAAGCTCACACTCGAACGTCTCGAACTACTGAGAGTTCGACGTTTCGAGACTTGATCGTCAATCCTCGTGTTTGTCACGATGCGCGCGCAACTATTGTTGCGGTAGTACCATGAATCTCGTGACATCTTCAACGACGTCACGCGTTCCAAAGATATTTATCCATCGCATTCTGACTGCTACGCATATTATTTATAAGTGTAATAGCGATAACAAAATCATTTTACTAAGAATTTGTGTTTAACACACCGAAACTGCGGTGTTTTATTTATCCGATATATCAACCGCGGCAGAATAATTTGAAAATTTTCAATTTCAGTCTTTGTTATCGACCGATGGTTACGAGATATCTACTTACCATGTATCCAATTGCGTGGTAACTAGTCCACAATCAGTACTACTCATTCAGTATAGCATAGTATAGTCCATTTGAAAAATATAATCTGTTCGTCTTTCGCGTTTAATTCATGCAAAACATCGACCGCGGCAGAATAATTGGAAATGTTTAATATCAGTTTTGTTACCGATTTGCGATTAAAAGACATCTGTTACAAGTTTTCACTCACGGTGCAATGCGCACTGCACTTCTGATATAGCGAGGGTGCCTTGTTAGTACCCGGGTTTTTACTTGAAAATTATAATCTGCTTGTCTGCTGCGTTTTATTTATACGATAAATGGACCGCACAGAAAAATTAAAAAATTGCAATTACATTTTGCGTTACCAACCCATGGTTATACGACACTTATATACCGCGTGTGTCTACTCACATGGTAAAAAATATCTTTGCGTTCTAGATGGCACCATTATCAAGAATAGTGATATATAGAAAATGTCGATTCGTATGTGTCACGGTCTTACATGTATGTGTGTATGTGGCTATAATTCAGATGTAGAAACATAATTCACTGGAGATCGGTAGAAGGTTTTACATATGAATTTTGAATTTTTCTTCATTATTTCTCGACGATTAATTGCATTAATTGTAATTGCGCTGACGTCAGTTTTTCAAATTTCTTTGAAAGAAGTATACGAAGCACAAGCTTGTATATTGCTTTCGTAAAGATTTGATGGAGGAAATGAGAAAAATTATTATTTACCAATTAACGTTATGTGAACATGTATTCACAAGTATAATGGTGTTCATTTTGTTTTATAATTTCAAAATGGTACTCGACACGGCCCGTATACAGCGAATCGTGGAAAAAATTGCTGAGCAAATATAAGCCTATGAAAAAAGTAGTAAGCAACACTATAAGATATTTCAAGAAATACACAATCTTCGATAGGGGGCTTCGGTTATAGTGGTTGTTATGTATTGGTTATTCCCTCAGCATGCCACTTACTATCGAGCTCCCTGCCCGGAATGTTGTCCGCAACAACTCTTCTTAATTCACTACTGTATCGCATTTGCACGATGGCACTGAGAAATCGCGGAAAACTCGGCCAAATCACGCGGTTTTATTTTTACTAAGTTTCTACTGTGTGAGAATACATTAGAAACGCAGAACAATTACTTACCGCTGACCAGTTGAGTCGTAAACCAGTGCGTTTTGTTAAGCGATCACCCATCCAAGTTATCGCCACAAACAATGCTGCTTAATTCCGGAACCGCCGAAGGCACACACTGATTGCGCATCCACTTCTGTCAGTATGATTGTTATGTATTTAATGAGCTTTTCATTTGCGATTTAAAAAAAAAAGTACGATTCACAGAATTTTTTTTATTATTTATTTTGAGCGGTTCGATCCCCTTAAGAGCTGTACTGACGACGGTCAACATTCACCTAACTATTCGATGTAATAAATATTCACCATTGCACCTTGAGTTGTGCCATCGTGATTTATCGTCGCTTGTGCGATTGTGTCTTAATTTTCTTCGGGACGCATACTAAACGATACACACTGGTACAATTAAATTTACGTAGTGTAGGCGCGTGCACCGGTACAACCTCGGAATAGATAGAAGCAACCGTTGCCTCGCTTAACCGCGTGGCTAACTTGTAACCAGATGATAGAATGAAGGAGCAAGGTACTATTGTCCAAAAGTGTGTAAGTACGAGTGTAACACTCGAGCTATAACCCATGTTTTACCACCTCGAACGCATCCGTTCTTGCGAATCGCTGTCCAACATTGCCCGGATTCTTGGCATCCACCCAAAAAACACCAGGACGAAAGCAAAAGCTGTGTATCTACACTATACATGCACTCGTCGAACAAAGGGATTTACTTCAGTGAAATTGACCTGTGCCGTCTATATTTGCTTCACGGTCAGGGAACATAACGAAACTTTTCTTTGTTATTAAGTCTTCGCATTCAACAGGTCATTGAGGAAGGTCAAAGCTCGTTGTCTCATGTTTTGCGAAAGTTAGGGCAAAAACGTAATTATTCTGAAAATTAAAAAACTCTATACAATCCGAACCACTTTTTCGATTGCGGTCAAATTCAATACCAAACAACATTAAGAGTACCTGCACTTATTAATTATGTAGGGGAATATTATCAATTCCACGAGACCTAGAGTGCGCACATCCTTTCTTAATCGATTTCGAAAAGCCATAAAATACAAATTTCTGTACAATAATACAATAACTCCTAGTTATAATATAACCATATTTGCGGTGTTCAATCATTGTACTATGAACGTTTGTACGATTGAATAGTGTAATAATGACCGTGTGTACGATTGAACTCTTCATTACTCCGTAATACAATGTAATGACATCTAATGTGTAATTTGTAATGGTACTTAAACATATAATGCCATCATTGATACTATTTTCAAAGGACTTATTTCGTTCACTGAACGGAATATCAATAAATATACTTAAAGCATAAAACTACTCATCATTTTATTTTCTTCTGGTGTCTGATAAAGGGTTATGATTAAAGTTTTTTAATGTTTCACCGCTATCTCTTGTTAATATATATGACAGAGAAATGAGAATTCACCCAATTGCCAAGATATTGACCAATTGAGTATTAAAAAAAACTCGTTGAAATTCCGATGCAGAAAATCGAGGGGTGAAAGTATCGTAAGTTTACCTTCGGCAAGTCGACCATGCATTACTCGTGTAGTATAACCAGTTACGTAGATGGAGAGCATTGAATATAGCTATAGTAATCTGGTACATATATATACATGAATAGCAGAGCGAATCGTTCATAGCGTATATTCTTGAGCTGTCGAGGCAATATATATACACCGGTGGTGCATACTCGTACCGCGCGAGTGCGCGCTCGCTCGCCCGCTCAAGATTCATTGAAAGTTACGCCGCCAAGTAGTAAGTGCCCACTTTCAATTGTAACGGCAGAAATCCCGGCGTGACTTTCCATTTCTATCCTATCTTAGTTATTGTCCGAGCTTATCCCCCGAGACATCAACTCCCGCCTTTCATCAATATCTCGCATCTCTCGGAAAAATAGTTTAATTCAAGGGATTAGTACATTTCGACACGAGGGAGAAAAAACTTTTTCTAACGAGTATTTAATTGAATTCCATGCAACTGCGTGCGAGAAGTGCTCCGCTTTGCTTCGCGTGTAAGAAATCGCAATTGTCGCACTAGTGAAATATAATTCTATACGAAACTCGTGCGAGAAACTTTTTCTCAACTCGTTTGATTGCAACACTCGGCATCCGCTCGTGCTGCTCACCCTCGTCAGAAAAAGTTTCATCGCACTCTTATCGCAAATTGTAAAAAGTAAAGTGTAAAAAAATATCGTTAAATTGTAAAAAAAATTTGAGAATTTTATTATATTCGATAACTTTGATTTATTCGATTTTGTTTCTTCACCTCGCTTATGGTAATGGCATTAACCTTTTTATTGAGGATGTATACAGCTACAAATTATATTATTTTAGGTTATTGTAAAATCGTGGGGTAGTAATCCGAGAGCAAAATCAAGTGATTGGCAAGGCTTAGTCTCTTGCCCGTGAATATATATTATGGAAAGAATGAACGAGACCCGCCCACGAAAATCGAGCACGTTTACCTCGGATAAAGGAACGGCGAGAAGGAGCGACTGCGTCCAAGAGAGCTCGAAGAAGAGGTTGAATGGCGGATTGCCCAATCCACGTTTAGCTGAGGGGGAAAAGTGTATAGATACTCCAGGCGCATGCGCTCGCCGTGGTAATATTTTAAAATAGCAACCGAGGACGCGGCGACCGCGTGCACACTCACCAATATCACTATGCCTTCCCTCAAGGCCTCGGGCGTGAGATCTTGACGCTGCGAGATTGTTGGCCAACGAAAATTCGTGGCCAGGGTCCTTAGCGGCAAACGCTACGAGACCTTACTATCCAACTTTATTTACCCTCTTCAACTTAACCCAGACCCAATAGGAATGACTTTTGGAAAAATCATTTTTAGCTTCGTGTCATATTCTCATACCTCGGAATGATTTGGTATCATCTGAAAAAAAGACATAGAAAATAGTATAGTATGCTGCAAGGGAGCGAAGAGTGAAACTCTCTCCCGCGTAGGATAAGATATACTTTTTCCGACTGCGTTGAAATTGCAGTTACGTTATCTTATTACACCATGTACATATGTATATCAATATGATACATGTGTTTTAGTAACTTTTCAATTGAACGTGAAGTTAGAAAAATACTATAGAATACCTATAGTATACCGGCTATCACCCGAGTCAGTCTGATAGACGACGTACCGAACAGCGCGAAAGTTTGAAGACGCCAAATTACCGTGAATTTGGAAAATGTTGATGCTATGCCTCTAGTTGTATATCCAATCGGGAAATTGTCGTGAAACGATCGAGATTTGAATGCCGACTTAGGTCAACTTTCAATCCTCTTCGAAGATATGAACGAATGTGTCAAGTTGGAAAATTGAAAGCATCTAATTTTTAAGAAAAGTGAGCGATTGAACTACAGAAGTTGCGCAAGCGAGAAAGTGCGTTAACTCCAGGCGAGTGAGAGAGACAGGTAGCAAGCGCGTACCGAACGAAGGAGGCCTCGCAGTGCCCTACACGTATATACGCATACTACAAACCGCGCATTGTCCACAGCGTCTTATTGAAACCTATAGAAAAGACATCATCGTGAAACCGAGAAATTCGCTATACTCGAACTTCAACGATCATAATAGTACAGGTGCACGCGATATGAAATTTTTAAACAAGATGAGACGTGATTTCTCTTAAATTTCTCGATGCAAGTTATTCAATGTCCTGAATAAATTATATTTTCCGTCATAAAAGTCTATAATCGATTCCCTCACTGCTAGAGTCCCGAATCCTATAAATTTTAATGTACAGAGACTATAGACCGTTACAGTATGAACACTCGAACTTATCCTTCTCATAGCCGCGATAAAAGAAGGTGCACGGAGAAAACGGTTTTGCTGATCCGACAAATTTTTTGTTAAATCAGTGATAGCATTTTATTTTTGGCTAGCCTAGCAAATCATTTTGTTGGTCTAGCAAAACTTGTTGAACTGGCAATAATTGTTGTTCGGTTTGCAAATAACGCAACGTTATGACGATTTTAACACAAGATTGCTGGTGTAGCAAAATCGTTTTCTCCGCAAAGTGTACGAAAGTGAGGCGTTCGCTCGTCGTTTAAATTGCAGTTGCTCAATATTTAAGTCTTCCGGCACACACCGAGAATCCGAGCGCGATGACGATGAGCCGCGTTCGCCGACTTTCGCTTTCGAAAAGCCAACCCACCAGGCTCATGTGTCGCTCCTGTCTATACATGTATGTACGTATCCTAAGGTTTAACTTTCTCCGCACCGATCATCGTGACACTCGGACTGCTTTTTTCAATCATGCATTCGCCCACAACGCACGTTCGATTACGACCAATTGACCTCGATCGCCTCCCGAAACATTACTTTGATTTCATCAACGGTTACCGGTACACCAGATTACACGCCTTAAGGGGTAACAACGCTCGAAAATTTTGCGAAAATCGCTTTTGTTTTTTCGTTCAACAATACCTTAGGTTTATAAAAACAGTATGTCGTCGGTCCAGTGACAAAAATAATTCCGGACAATTTTGACGCAGCATCTTGGAGATCGTAGAACTTTTTTTGTAACACATCCATGAAGCGTGGTACTTTTCACGTCAGTTTTGCGGGCTAATAGTGGCTAGTTCCATAGCAATTCCGTAAGGTTGTAAGGATAAGGATTTTTTTCAGATTTTTACACGATTTAGAAGTATTTGCAAATATCAAGTACGTAAGGTTATGAAAAATAATTAACAAAGTTCATTTTAATTCCAGTTCCAATTATATTCCTCATTAAAACTTGGCATGATTGCGTTATAGAGATGATGTACGTTATTTCGTCGTCAAGAAGTTCCGAAACGTGTGTTCTGATATAACTCTGACGACACTATCTAGTATTGTTGACTAACTAACATCTTGCTCTATATATCTTGAGACACGCGTGATGTGGAATCGTTTTTAACATTGTAGTGTGGGTATGTCTGTGCACGTCACTGCAACGAGTATTTTATCATTTAGACGATAGTCTACGTTGACTGAGTCGCTGAAAGTCGAAACGAGATAGCGCCAGTGGCGGTATCACTAAAGTGAGAACGAATGACATAGATGTGTAATTTCGTTTTTAACGATCGTTAAGATCTCGAGGGTTGACGACATTTTGTTCGGCGCTTCTCGTCAATTATCGTACCTCTACCCCCCCCCCCCTCCCGCCCCCTTCCCGCACGCACCCGGAGATGTGCACTTCAGTGCTTTTTGATATACTCAAATTTGTTGATCATCCACTGCTGATCTGGTTAATGATATTGAGCCGTTGCGATATCTTGTGTATATCTGCTTCAAATGTTTATTCTCGGTAGTTTTCCATTTCGTGCAGACTTTGTCTCAATATCTTTTAGAACTTGGTTACCGTAATGTAATACATTTTGCGTCAGTGGTGACCATAATGTAATAAATTTTGTAGTGAGGTGTGCCATGTTGAAAAGGTCCGATAGAAAACAACGGAAATGGGCACGAGCCGCATAAATTCAGATAGAAACTTATATAAGATTTTATGCGGTTTTTGCCTATTTCTATTGATTTTCACACTAGAATTTTTTTTTCAACCAATATGTTTATCGATCACGCTTTTTTTTCAGTTGAGAGCTTTTCAGGTTTAAAAAAAATATTTTCATATTATATTTTAATGATGTGCCTACTCGACAGTCTCATTCCATTGTTTTCATCGGCATAATAATTCTGTTAAGTTCCTCGGCTAATTGGATCATGATGAGTGGACAGAAAATCGTGGTATCTCTCTAATGCCGTTTTCCCCCACTGTATTGTTTACGATAGGTATATTATCATCACATATGCTACGAGATCTAAAATAGCCCGTTGCCCAGTGTTAAATCTCAATATAAGAATCGCGAGTAAAGAAATGCGGAGAAAAGTATTCTCTTTGTCTCGGGTGATGCACAAAAATACTTCAAGTGACGCACTAGAGAGCCTCAACTGGTTTTAGCTCATTTGTTTTCATATTTTCCAATGACTCATCAGAGCAGTGCGTGGATAGCCAGCACCTACGGTTCTTGAATCTGTAACATGTGTGGCATCATTTGTGGGCTGCATTGATAGGAAGGTGCACTGGGAATTAAAATGCTGGATAAAAATGTTGGTGCGATGCTTCATACAATACGCTAAATGCTTGTTTTCCGTATTGTATAAACCTTCCAACCAACGATTACATGCATTCTTCTATATATATCTTGCCGGTGTGAAAACGAAGAAAAGTATCTGTCACAATAAAAGGTGGCTTGGTTGCTATCGGTTTGCTGAAGTAACAGCACGAATACTAAATACAGCAAATATAGAGTCATACCGGCAAACGAATATTTGTTACAGAAAGTACAGATACTAGGGTACTTTGCGCATTAACAATCCAAGCGAAAGGAGCCATTTACACACCGTGACTTTAGACAGTCAATAACTTCAGTCACGCTGTAACTTTAGCCACTCTATAACTTTAGACGCTGAGTGACTTTAGCCACGAAATGCCGTTGAACACTGAGTGACTACAGCCACTGCGTGATTTTAATCGATTGACTAAAGCACTGTCTTGTGTACGGCAGCCGTGGCGGTGATTGCGAAATCTCTCTATAATATAAAGGGATATGTAGTACATGATTTTTTGCTTTAACAAATCGACAGTCAGCTCGATTATATTTACTTACTAATGAAAAGAGTCAGTTATAGAGGGCATGTTGAGACAAATTAATTATGTACTTGCTCCGTGAACTAAGTAGTAGTTCGAGTTTTCGAAAAAAGTTCAATTCCGTAAAATGGCCAGCAACTCCGAACCCCATTTCAAAATAAATCTTAAAAATTCCTTAAGAATATTTATTCAACTAAAATGTAGCGGTACATTCGGTGAAAAAAAAATTATTGATAATGTTTCGTAAAATCTGAGTTAATTTGAGCTAAAATGTCCTATACAAATCTGTATATTTTTTGTTGTTGTAGGCCATAAGATTCCACACATTTCCATTTTTTAGAAATTAAAGTGAGGTAAGACTGTTCTAAGATTATAGATCCGTTTGAATGGAAATTTTTAAAATTCTAATATCGTATCAGATTTCTAATTTATCGTATCGAAATTAGGTGAAGCGCTTACAATAACATAACCCGATTCATGGGATATTTTCGAAGGAAAAAAAAATTATTGGCGGTTAAATTTCGGTGGAATCGCTCAGACTTTTTTCTACACTACTTTTATCGAAATTTTATAGGGTTTTCTGTATACCGACATGAGATCTCTCTCGTGATAAAGCCATTTTTCGCTTATACGTTTCTTTTTGCCCATATTCTCGCATTAAAAAAACCAGATTCGGTACATAAAATTTCACGTAGAGCAATAGTGGCGTGAGAGGCAAGAGTATAGTGATAGAGGGCAGAAGTAAAAGCGGAAAAAGCAAAGATCCTGAATAAAACGACAACAAAAAATATTGGGCGAATTAATTTAATTAGCCAATATTTTTTGTCACTTGCAACAACATCGCCACAGTCGTGAAACAGTGTTTATAAAAAATAAATCTTATGGAAAAACTTGAGTTTGGGAAAAAAACAGGATAGAATTAATATAAAAATGATGTAATATTATGCAGACAAGCGCGCACAGTGTCCGTTCGATTGCCGTGCTGTAAAAACGTAATGAGATGCGGGTTTTGGTAGAGAAGAAGAAAGCGGATGACGAGATGAGAAAGGAGAGTGAGAGAGGTAGATATGTACCGGCGAAAGTTGGGAAGAAAGTGCGATGGAAATACGAAAATTAATGTGGCGAAGAGCGAGATGATCGCCATGGACTGAGAGTCAAATGTTAACGAGTTGCGTGCGCGGAGCTACTACTCAGGACGATGAGAGCAGCGCCTTCGAGAATGGTCCGCTCGGGAGGGACTTATATAAGAAAGCAAGATGGCAACCGGTTGTCCCTGAGCTCGGCGAGCCCGGTTTATTTGCACATTTTTATCTATTTTTCAAAGTCAACCCAAAAGAGAATAAAAAAGACGATGGAACCCTCGTCCTCGTAGGTGGGACTCTCTCCGGAGATTCTGCGCGATGCTACCGAGCCGGTTATATACCCGAGCCTGCCGATAAATTGCTTCTGAAAATTCTAACTTATTCCATAAAGTGTTGCTCAACATGTTGAATATTTTCCTATAAGCTTTCAGAATAATAATAAGTCAGCACACTGTAAGAAAAACAGAAAACCGAAACTTAATTTTTTCCTTATCATTCCCAAAGGCAATCGTCTCCTTAATTTTCAATTCGAAATTCAATCTTTAAGTTTTAATGTCTTGGCGGATTCGATCATTTTTCGTTTGTTCAATTTTTTGTTGAAAACTAAAGTAGGTGATCTTTGGGAATAATGAGCGAAAATTTCACATTTGACCTTTCATTTTATTTCGATACAGTGAATCGGATCATGAAAACAAAAGCGGAAAAAATTTGAAGGCCAGATTTTCGTGCGACTAGGTGGTGGAATAACACAAATAAATTAAGAGACACCATGGCGAAATATTATGCTGTTTTTATACTAAATTGAGGCTCTATATCCCAAGTCTTGCCAAAATGTATGCGATAAAGTTAAGTTATTGAATAATTTCAAATTTGATGAAAACAACATTTTTGAGCGTTCGTCACTGGATTAGTATGCTACCGAGCCGGTTATACCCGAGCCAGTCGATAAATATTGCTTCTGAAAATTCTTACCTATTCCATAAATTGTTGATTGAGATATTATACATTTTCCTAAACCTTCGGAAAAATGGTTTAAGAGCAATGTGCCAGATTCTACTTAGCATTTTGTTGTAATTTATTATCACATCTACCGAAAATTCCATTTGAATTTCAAATACTCGAATTTCCAGAATATACCACTCAACATTTAAATATTCAAATTGATCGGATATTCGAATTTACCGACTACTCAATTCGATTCGAGGGTATATAATAGATATTTTCCGAACATTCGCACACATCTTATGAAAATGTATTAGTTGAGTAATCTTCTCCCAATTGGCAATCACATCATACATGCCTTTCACCACTGAAACGTGTTTAAAGTAACGTCGGTGATAATCGGAGATTTGCATTTTCATATATTTGGTGATAACAGTGAGTCGAATTTGAGTGTTTTTGTTTTGTTTTTTTGGTACGTTGATGTCATAATGATTAACGCAGTTGAAAATATTATTTCTCAGTGACTAGGAGTTAGCGTTCTGACGCAACATTACGGCAGTGCTAACTCTTTTTCTCAACATCCCTGGCTAGGTTGATTTTTCAGTGCCTCGCATAGTTACTTTTCGTGTTTGCTCACATGCGTCGAGGCGCGAGAGAATGCCAATGGCGAGTGAGCTTGCAGCTCTCGCCGGTCTCATCGTCGCATACCCTACGTCGTAATTTATGTGTGAAATAATATTTCTTAGCTCCTGGAAAAATATACAGCGCAATTCCTACCAATTTGACATGTTTTCGATCCTTAGCATCCCGGAACGGATTTACTTTTATTTATTTATTATTCACCATAGTCAATGGACCACTTATAATTTTATAAATATTTTTTATCCGAAATTTCATAGGATTATGTGTAATAGAGATTAATTTGAAAAATTAATTTGAATTGATGTTGATGGTCGAAAACATATCGAATGGGTGCAGTTTGCATTATATTTTTTCGGTGTATTTTTCCGCCGTAAATAAATCGCGGAAATTCTTATTTGTGTGCGAATGAAAACAGCGAAGAAAAGTGTGAGAACAAAGGTTCTTCGACCGCGATCGCAGTTGCCAAATATCTTTAACGGTCGCAAATATCTTGAGCGTCCTCGCTAATTTTAGTCCCTCTTGAATGAGGCACAAGGTGTCGGTCCACGGGAGCAGCCAAGTTTCCGAGGTTTTGGCCTCACTACGAAAGTGCTACCGCAGCTCAGATCTACCGGTGCGTCGCGTTTTCGAATCTTTGTGACAAGGAGGAGGTGAGCTTGTGAAGCCACCAGAAAGGTCAACGACCGTGTACACTTTCTCATCTTCCGGCCAAGAGCGAGCCAACAACGAGACGAAGAAGCAACTAAGTTTAACGTACAAGCCGTCAAGTCGATGATTGACCAACGACTTGAGAACTGAACGATAAGTTATCCGGCCTATGTAATTTTCCCAAATACAATACAACCCTTCAACAAACAGTCATGAGAAAAAATATTCCGTAGACGACACGCTTTTTAACAAAAATATCCTATATCTATAATTCTTTTCAAAAATATATATTTTCTTTTAAATAATGTTGTACTTATACATTCTCAAGTATGTACCATACATTATAATACTGCAATTTTATAAAGATGTGCAGTGCACAAGAGATGTATGACGTCAAAAATAAAGCTTTCATTTCAAGCCGTTGATTAAATTTTAGTTTTCGATCTAAAGTTAGTTTTCGGTTTTATTTTATCTGTCGAAGAGTTCATTCCGGACTGAATATAGCGATTGTGGATGCAGGGAAAATTACATTCACCGTAATCAATTGTTTAGTGATTTTTCGATGGAGACAGATTTATTTACACATCTGAAATCATAGCTTGGTCATAAAGACTTGAAATAAAAATCCCTATGTTCAACCGAAGCTTCTTGGCTCTACTTTCCAATGTTAAGAATACAGATGTACACATTTCATGCATTTATTACAAAAAATAGTTCACCATCGCGTCCTTGATACTATTATACCAAAACATTGGTCGGCGTGACTCTGGTATTTTTTTTTGGGACATCAACAATTATGCAGGAATACTCTGTAAAAGCTGTATATCTATGTTAATGATAATTCGATAGAAAAACGAAATTTCGGGAAAGCACGCGTAATCCTTAATATTCTTCCTCTATATACGCGTTAACTTGGCAAGGTGTGATCTTTTCCGGGAGATACACTCACCACGTCAGATGATTCGCATCACGTTCCACAACGTGTTTCACTGTCGAACATTCGATTCATGTGTACGTCCTTGTGACGTCAACTTCCTACCGCTCGTTTCTCGTGGACTAGCGTACTATTATTGAAATACGACATAGCGAAAGAATATCCGCGGACTCGAGCAGCACACTTCCTGTTTCGCCTCGTGGAATAAGAAATAGAAATTCACAGTCATCCGATGGGTGGACCATGAGAATTCATTTTAACTATATTCTATAGCCGTATACTAAGAAAAATAAGGATACAAGGTAGAATTATTTTGCACATTGAAAATTCAGTTGATTTTTGAAAATTTGACCTGAATTAGAGCAAAACGAAAATTTCTCGAAAATTTCAAGCCTCAAAAAGTCCGTACTGCTTTATCGATTTGGGCCAAATTTATTTTGATTAAAATAAAATTCTTTGAGCGATTCTTACAAAAATTTATACCAATTGAAGATTAGTCACGGACTGTACATGATGTTTAAATTTGAGCTGAATCTATCGAACAGTGTACAACTAACGGTTATATGAAATTCCGACCTTGCATCACACACAAACGCACACATTTTAAGTATTCTGGTATACAAACGTCAACAATTTTTTTGTTTATGAAAACGATACTTCCTCTGTGCGGAAGCAAAAATGTTATGAAATTTGTTAATCAACCTCATTGATGCAATTAAATTATTGCATTTCAAGGATTCGCAAGAATATGAGTTCAAATTAATGTGCTAATAATTGCAATAATTTCAGAATGTATTAAGAAAAAAATTTCGCCATTTGACGAAAATATTCTTAGGGGAACAATTATATTTTTTTATAATAATATAATAATTTAATACATATTATTGAAAACTTTATTCAAAATAATATTGAAAAAAATATACAAAATGGAGGATGCGTTGCACGATTTTTTAGAAGTGATTTCATTTGCAAATTGATTCTGTGCATTTATATTTATACCACAAAATGAATATAAATGAATTTTACAATATTTCGTAAGATTCCGGATTATTTTAACGCGATGACTCAATAAATTTACAATGTCAATGCATTTTTTGACTAAGATTAAGAATACTGGAATTCTTTTCACGATTCATTTTGGCGAATGTTTCTTGTGTTGAATTTATGGTGTGGTCCGTTCATTTGATACGTTTATTACATACTTGATGATTTTTATGTATTAAGTTATGATTGATTTAGTAACCATATGTTGTAATTTTATATTGTCGGATTTACCAATTTCCTAGACGAGTATTAAATTTATTATGCAACTATATTAATGTTTATTTTCCATAGTGAGTTTTGTAAATTTCTCACACTTTTGTGTCGGAAAAAAGGCAAACATTTTTTACAGTGTGAAGACCAGTATGAATAATATATTGATGTGATTTTAGTAGTGCATGAAAACGATGTTGAGTAAGATGAGCAGCCTCGACTCTGACGCACGAGTCCTTTGTACATCCGTTTGCTGAAAATAAGACGTGTGATGGGTTGTAAATGAAAACGCAACACAGTTTGTTATTTTGTAATAATAAAATGTATTAAATAGATAGTGTATCGTTGGCAATACTTATTAAACTATATGTTTCTTGTTACATGAGACTTTTTCTGTGTATGTTGTTTTATTTTGTATTTTGTAAATCAATGAAAACGTAACGAAAAATCGCTGGGAAGGTTTACAGTTATTAACACGAGAATAAAATCGAAGACGAATCGACGCTGATACTTTTAGTCCTGTCGAATTCTCGCTAAATCAACGCGTTCCTTCCCTGCAGACATTTATTTGTTTGAACATTTCCAAAGCTCTCCCAGCTTTTCTTAGTGCCTCTAATAATGAAAAATCTAGGATTTTTTTGTTTTATCACTTTTGTGGTCCCATTGTGGTTTTGACGCGAATCCATTTCAGCTATCATCCAATTTATAATCCCAAAGTATTCTCCGATTGATAAAAAACAAAACGAGCGTTAACCAAAAGATTTGTTGATCAAAGAAACTATTGAATGATAATTCGCGATATTGATGGAATTAAACAAATACAGATATGAATTTATTGCACTCGGAGAATGATTTGGAATTTGACGGTGAAGGATTCTGAGTCAGCCTATCAATTGGCTCCCATGCGTGCAGTACGTGTGAATGAAAAAAAATTTAAGGCGAATACACACGGAGTTGATACAGAACATTTTTGCGATGGGCTTTCATTAAAGAAAAAGAAAAAATAAAAATGATTTTGATTTGATCGTTCCAATAAAAATTGGAGATCGAGTTCCCGGGATTCTCTCACGCCGTTTGCACGATTGAATTCTATATCACAAGGGAAAATTAAGTATACGCGTTATTTTCTATACATTCTTCTTCTGTGAAAAATAATGTCGTTACAAGACAAAGATTGAGGAAAAAAAAACGGTTTGTCAAACATTCAATTAAATAAACGATTTTAATTGGGGTATATAACGTTGTGTAGTGAATGTTGAAACATTCTAGACTTCGATCCGGAAGTACACTCGTTTGTTTTTTTTTTATTTTGTTTTTCGCTTTTTTGTATGTATACTTCACGGTACTCGGTTTATCACAGTGAAACGAGAGAAAAATGATAATAGAGTTAATAATGAGGAACAAAAAAAAAACGTTTTTTTGATACAGTGCCGAAAGGAATGAACGACGGACTAAACTATATATTGCGATAGAGGAAAGAAAAAGAAAATGAAACAAAGTATATTTTACGGAGCCGGTTTACTGCTTGTTTAATATTAATTCATTATATTCATTCTGAGAGCCAAGAGATCGACCTTTTGCACATACTCGTACAAACGCATATATTTTAATCGTGTATAACTGTGAAGAAAACGCAGTATAAAATATTGTATAAATATATAAATACGATTGAAAAAATAAATATATTAAATTAAAAAAAGAGACGTACACGTAAAGTATATTATTCGTTACTAATTATATAAATGGTCAAGTCTATAACGGGGCCGGAAATGAGTTTGAACGACGACCACTAGCATCTGGAGTCTCTTGTCTTTGATGGAAAATATTCGTTGCAATTTAACGTTAGAAATATTGCGCGAATTTAACAGAAATTAAAAAAAATTCATTTGCTCGAAACAAAAAGTGCTCTAAAATAATCGACGTTGCATGCATTAATCAAAAGTCAATAATTACTTAATCAATAATTTTCTGCGTGAAAGATAAAAAATAAATAAACTTCATCGTTTTCGTTAACTCGATAATCAGTGAATCTCTGAATATTGACACGATTTTTCGAGTTTTTACAATCGCACAGTTCACTCGAGTGGCAAAATGTTTCGAGTATTTCATACATTTTTTTTAAGAGAGCCTCCGCGGTCGTCGGTCGAGATGCTTATTTTTTTCCATCTTCTTAACGATCGATTTTTTTTTCCCAATTCAACGGTTGTGAAAATAATGGATTTAATTCCAATTTTTAAACTCGTAATCCTCGGGGATGAAGGGTAAACAAAACTTTCACTCAACTTTTAGATCCTTCTTCGAAATTCTCTCTCTCTCTCTCTCTCTCTTTCGCTTATCAACGCGAGACCTCGAATTATATTAAATATTTAAATCCACTACTACGAAGGCACTGGATTTACGCGTTACACGAATGTTCACGCGCGCACGTTATAGAAAATACACGTGGACAAACGTTTGCGTAAAGGTTTAAGATACTCTGGTTAGTGCACTGGGCATTTCACGTTGTTTCGGGCTTAAGCCTTTCGACTGGTCCGCAATTTTTTCATATAATTGATATAACTGTAAAAAGCACAAATATATTTATCTTTCTAAGTTTTAAAAAAAATTTTAATTTTCTACGATCTATTTAAGCTGATTCAGTAGCTTTTTCTTCATTTCGCATAAATTCGAAAAAAAAAGAGAAAAAATTGGGAATAATTCTCGATGGTATAATAATAGAGGTAGAATACCTCTTATCGAAAATACAAAATTTTAGTTGTCAAGTGAAAGTGGGCTGACGATTTTATCTAATTTTTTTCGGCCTTTTCGTAAACAAAAAAGTTGAAAAATTATGAAAAAATAGTAATTTGGTGTTGCAGGTTGAAACAAGAGTGAATGCGCGGTATATATGTGCATCGCGGACATGATTTGTTTGCGGGGCTCGCGGACATTGGTGGAAGTAAAGATGAGAAATTTCGAATAAAGCGTATGTAACGTAAAAAAATTAAATAATTGATAAATAATTATACGATAATTCGATATTCATAATATTCGTGGCAATAGCCTTATATCAATACGCACATGTACGTATATATATAAACGTTTCTGTGCATTTACATATATATGCATATATGCTGTTTGTTAAATATACCTGAATATAAGGGTGGGAATCCTTTTCTTCTTGGTAATCAACGAAATTGCGGTATGTAATACAATAATAATAATAATGATGGTGGCGGTGGTCAGAGGGGGGGGGGGGGGGGGGGGGGGGGGGAGTGGTAGTATTTTCGCGACGATATGCAGTGGTGTAGAAGTGGATTTTAGTAGTTAAAGTGAAAAATGAAGTGGCATTTACGAATCAATAATAAAATAATCAATAGAGTTAGCGTTAATAATAAACAGCGAATATCTGACTTATTTTCATCTATATCTTTAAACTCTGAAAGAACGTGTGAGCAGCAGTTCCTTCGTCGAGTTGTATCATCGGAGATCGAACGTAGTAAACGCCGCGCGACGATTTTCGTCTCGTCTCTATAATATACATATATATATTATATTATATAATATACACACATATATATATATTATAGATATAATATATCGTAGTTTATAAAAATTAATATACACGTGTATGTATGTATATATATTATTGTCGAACTGTTCGTCATTTTTTTGTTATTTTTCTTGTGTTTTTTTTTATTTTTTTATTTATTTTTTTTCGAAAAAGAAAAAAAATTCATCAACAGACCTTTAATTCTGTCTTCGGGTGAATATAAACTCTGCACGATGTCCCCGATTCGTATAGTTCGTATGAATATAATATTCCATAATAATTAATAATAATAATATAATAATAATAATAATTCACATTAATAATAATGATAATAAAAATAAACTAAATCTATAATAACATTTGCTTTCAAGTATAAATTAAACGAAAACATTTTCTTGTTTAGTGTAAGTGTATATACAAAATGTATTCGATTTTCACCACGTCACGTTTTGGGTAGGTTTTCTTTTGAATCGTTCTTATTTCCCACGTGTTTTTGTCTATTGCATCGTCGAGAATTTTCGACGCTTTAGGCCTCGTTTATTACAGCATTACCGGCTTCGAAAACAGCGAACAATCCCTCGACATTGTCGAGAAAATTGGCGATAGTTAATTCTACTCCGAAGTTAGCGATAAAATTATTAAAAATATTTTCATCCAATAGCCAACGATGAAATTTCTCGACGATTGCGGTTTTATTATTGGCCCAACCCGTTTCGCTTGCCGCACGCGATTTAATAATAGGATGTATGTTTATAATAGTTAATATTTCTATTGCAATAGTTACATATCACATTTTTTTTAACGGGAAAGAGAACAATGTTCGCCACGAAATTAATGATTTCCACGGAAAATACATTTTTCTGTTGCTCTTACTTGCATCACTTAAATTCGCTCGGTCGCGCGTCCCTAATTTAGTTTCACATTTAAAAACGAAAAGCGCTTAAGCCTTTATCTCGAAATGTGCCCTCGGTAATCGCGACTGGGGCGTAAATCTTTTGCCGTGGTCAACGAAATAGAAGAATGTCTCCGTTATAGCTTTAAATATTAAATAAAGATTTTTCGAAATTTTCGCACGCTCCCCTCATCTTTTTATCATTTCTTTTTTCTTAGTAAATCAATCGAATCTTGGTGTTCTTTTAAAACGTTGCATTAAATTACTCTCGTCACACTCACACTCGTTCTCACTAAGCATTGGAAGACAATCGGAGTTAAATTACTATTAATAATCATTTTTGTTGTTGTTTTTTGTTATTTTGTTGTTTCATTTTTTCGTCATCGTATAATCTTTGATTGTTAACCAGTGAAAACTGCTTTTCACTTGTTAGGAGGAGATACTTGTCGTTTATTTTCGGAATATATATGTTTATATATAAACTCGGTCGTATTTCTCGAGCGAGCAAAAGAATCGTAATCGTATCAATTGTTTTGGAATATTGCAACATGCGCTCGTGTATTTAGAGCCAAGGTTGTCGCGCGTTGTGAAATAAACGGCGGAAAAAAGGGTGAATGCGAAAGAAAATATTAGTTTGAAATTGCAAACCTCGGAATCCAAAGACGATTATGACATCGTCTTATCGTTACCTTTCTCTCAAACTCTCACTTATTCCCTCGCCGCTTGTGAATTGTCTTCAGCTCGACCTCGAAATAAACGAAAATTCCCGACAAAATCAGCCTCATTTATGCCCGACGAGCTTAATAATACGTATAAAAAAGTCAGAAATAAGGGGAAAAAAGAGGCAGTTAATAAAAGCACACAAAAGTCGCTTTTCACTGCCCAATGATCGATACACACATACGTATATAAATATATAACTCATCTATGCTATATACATATGTATATGGCGCTGTTGATAATATTTAGCACGATATAAAATCGCTAACTAAGACGAATAAATGTTACTTTAAATAAGCCATGTTTCGAACGATAAGAAACGTGAGTGGAATATTATCCGAAACGCGGATTCGCGCAGTCTGTAGACATCTCCTATAAAAGCCAACGGCGAGGAATTAACTAAAGATTTTTGAAACTCCATAATTTTGAGCGTTAATAAGAAAAGAAAAATATCGATTATAAAATTTTAGGGACACGCGAATCAAGTGGGGAAAAAAAAAAGAAAAAAAAAGTAAAAAAAAAATATTTCGGATGAGCTCAATGTGTAAAAACCTCAAAGGTAGAGTTTGTGGCGTCGCTGGGTCGCGGACAACCATTGTCTTTCGGCAGTTGAAGGATGAAAGGAAAGCACATTGATTCCCTGGCCGCTTCTCCGTCTACATTTTCCGTTGTCCTTGTTTTTTTCGCACTTTCGAATGATCCTAAAAAATCGCGTTATCTCGATAGTCGTTAAAAGAATGGAGAAGTTAAATCTTGAGATGATCAAAGTCTCCGATCGTGCTGCTGATCCTGTTGAAAACCGGAAGCCGAGATTCGGCGTTCGGTGAAAGCGGAGACGGAGTTCTCGGCGCCAAATCATCGGAAATCGGGCTGTGAATTGTTCCGGGTGGACTGGGGCTGTGCCTCGTGGCCAAAAGTCCAAAATCCTGACCAAAACTGAATGCAGTTGTCGGAGGATTGTTGCCGCAATCGTCGCTGAAGAAACTCGCCATAGAGTTCGTCGGTGATTGACTGAGACTCGAGGACGGCGAAACGGAGTCTGCCGTGCTACCGAGTGAGAAAGTTGGACTCAGGTTTAGAGGTTTTGGCCTCGCAGCTCCGATAATCGAGCTTGAGTTGCTCTGATGTTGTTGAAGCTGCTGATGAAGCTGTTGGTGCTGCTGCTGCTGTTGTTGCTGTTGCTGCTGCTGCTGCTGATGATGATGATTGCGCTGAATTTGTTGCTGTTGCTGTTGATGATGAGCAGATAAAGTCAGAGAATTTGTTCGTAGCAACGGTGGATTGCTGGTTCCCGATTGAATACCGAGACTGGTGGTTCTCATTAATGGACTAGCTACGGATGTCGTTGAATTTGGAGATGCCGCTGCGGCAGCCGCGGCTGCTGCTGCTGCCGCTGCCGCTGCAACTGCGTGAGGCGACGATGTTATTTGCTCCAACAAACTGATGTTGAGATTTAGGCTAGCGGCTGTCGAATTGAGCAGTGGACTAAGTCCCATTATGTTCGGTTGGGTGGAACCCAATTGGGCGCTAACTTTCTGATTGTGGATTCTCGCCTCTTCGAAATTGTGGATAAAGTG
This sequence comes from Tromatobia lineatoria, assembly GCA_949699805.1. Lineage (NCBI taxonomy): Eukaryota > Metazoa > Arthropoda > Insecta > Hymenoptera > Ichneumonidae > Tromatobia > Tromatobia lineatoria. The sequence continues at coordinate 343,029 of OX453046.1, read as the reverse complement.
GCAACGTGGTCCATAAGGACAAAAACCGATAGTGTGAAATGTACGACATAGCTCAGTCTTGTATTTTGGATGACGCGCGAGATTTCGTAACTCGCTGTAACCGTGAGCGAATTGACACTTGTCGCCGTACTTGCAGGCACCGCTCTCCTCGAACGGGCGGCAGAGCTCCGTCTTGTAGCGCGACGTTGGCTCGCTCACACTTCGATCCAACTTGCGATGCTGCTCTATCAGCGTCACCAGGGACGTGTAACTGCGTCTCAGGGGCGCGTGACTTCCTGTGTGGCTCACACCTGTTGAATCCTTCGGTTTTGAGGGCGGCGCAGCGTTCTGCAATTTAAAAAAAAAAAATTTCCATTAGATCAATATTCTCCTCTGCCAGACTCTTTAAAATCCAAGCTAATTCAATACAATATAAAACAAAATTATCGGATTTATCGACCATTTAATACGATATTTGAATATGTGGATTTATCGATTGTCCGATTAAAAATACGAATATACATATGTATCGAATATTCGATTAAAAATGCGAATATACGAATGTTTATGGAATATGTGATTCGTAATACGAATATACGATTTTATTAAATATTCGATACAGAATTTCGATATTTGCTTTTGCCGAACATCCAATTCGGAGTTTGAATAAACAAATTTACCGAGTATTCGATTGAAAGTTCTAATAAACAAATTTACCCAACATTCGATGTTAAGTTTGAATATACCAATTTACCGAAAATTCTACATTCGCGAACATTCGCAGACTATAAAATACGATTGATTCCGAACAATATTTTGTCGTATCATCGAAATATTTTAGTGAATATTCTCAATAATATGATTCATATTATTATAACAAATTTACTTGGTTCTTTTAGATACATATACTTTTGAAAAAAAAAACAACTTTAAACATAAATTCATGTATATTCTTTTCTTATGACGGTCATTGAGCTAATTTAATTGTCGCATAATGAGAAGGAAGAGGAAGAAGGAGAGTTCTGGAAAAACCTCGACGCAATCGAGGATAAAAGACGCGTTCAAACCCCAAGATAACAATGCACTTTGGTTTACTGTTGAAACCTCTGACTACGCAGGTAGATTGTTAAAGGCTGAGGGTTAGAGCCCTCGATCCTGACCCTCTCTACAGGGTCGCCCCCTCGTCCCCCTCTCCCGGCTCTCCAAACCCACCAAAACCATAAATCCCTTCCCAGATTTTAGAACCGTATTTAGGTAGAGCCTTTATTTGTCTCGATTTCTTTTCGACATCCTTTTCTCGACGAAAACCTTTAACGACTGGCCAGAGATCGTTCCAAAGATGGAACGTTAATCCGAGGCAACCATACGGAACGAACCGACCATTTCGTTCAAGGTAATATACCTTTTTTGTAATCTACGTTTTTTTAATCATTGTAGAGGAACAATCGACATTCTGCGTTGGGTAAATCGACACTTTTTTAAATTATAATCAATAAATATGATGAACCGACCTATTCGGGGTACTAATTTTTTTTTACGATATTTTTCTGTTGAATTTGTTCAGCTGTTATTTTTCCAACTAATATTTTGACAAATTCTCCGTGATTACGATTGTACAAAATGAATGTACTTCGTAAATTAAATAAAGTTGATTCACGACAGATTTTACTTTTTATCGTGTGAATTATTGATCTTTTAATATCATGAAACTTTTCCGTAAGAGTATAACGCATAAAAAATGTTCTTAAATTTTTCTTTTCTTCAGTTTTTTCCAATACTGTCAAGTTATTATTTGCTTCGCTTATTTATCAACATCTTTTACCACTATACGAAATAAATATCCCATCACTTTGCTTAATAACGGATTTTTTGTTGTCGTCACGTAATAATATTTTCATGGAATAAAACTTTTCCTTAGGAACATGTAAGTCATTGTTAGAATTGCAAGAGCACTTAATTGCAAACAGTGGCAATTGACAAAAATCCAAAAATGTGCTTCGCATAGTTCAGGCAAATATTCTACGAAGTAAAAAATGATAATTTCAAGAAGATGACGACGACTTGTACCTAAAGACTCGATGTGTTGTGCTGGATTACTTAAATCGATATTCAATGTCGAGAGAGAATAATCTTGGAGACAAACACGTGTACCGCAAATTTACATAGTAGATTTCACCACGAAGAGAGACGACTTATTTTCCCGACGACGATGCCAGCTATATTTAATTAATGCTACACAACCGCGTTGGTCAACGCTCTCCCCCTGTCTCTCTCGCTCACTCAAAGCCTTTCCTTTGTTTCTGCTTCTCTTATTCGTAAGCTTGCATCTATACATATACATAGCGCTGTAAGTACGTACATGGAAACTTCCATGCAGAATATACGGTCTCCCGGTGCGTGAGCTCTCCCACTTGCCAGTTCCGAGTTAACGCCATATTCTTATTTTTCTTTTTTCCGCCTGTATGAGAATATATTCTGCGAATGAAATCTATATTTGTCTCTATATACACCGATTTGTTCACATACGCGCGAACGTATTGTTGGCTTCGACTCTTATGCCGTCGACGGAGTGAAAAAATATTATAAAAAATATAACACTAAATAAATGAAATAAAATACAAAATTTTATTGTCGTAACAAAATATTTAATTTTTGTTCTCTAAATACCGTTGTTTCAATCAAGTTTATTCTATGAAAACCTTTTATAGAATTACGCTTATTCATATTATACCGTTAATCCTTCCAATTTAATTTATGATTGAACCGAAACCATATTCATTCCAACATTTATTATAGAAGTCAAAATGTATTCAGTCTCTATTGATATTCAATGGCTTCAATTGAATAGATTTTCAACCAAAAGACATACCCGATTCATTTTCTTCAAGTATGTAGTAAAATTAGAAATCTTTATTTCCTAATTTTTACATGATATAGTAAGAAGTACTATAACTTTACACCTCATTTGCATATAAAATTTAACACACCAGTTAGAATTTGTAGAAAATATTTGTTTATAGGTAATGTAAAATTAGGTTCAATGCTTTCAACAGTGTAAGTGTATTATAGTGAGACAAGGCCAGTAGAGTAGCAATATAGTGTCTCTTTCTACCTCGGGGCGTCTCACGAGGAGCATCGTAGCGTCGGAAGGTTTCCCTCTTCGACGCAAAATACCATGTCGAACTCTTTCGCGAAGCAGCACTATGCATTCTATGTCTATACACTGTAAGAAATATCTTTTTATGAAACTCAATATTAACTTACTAAATTACTTGGCGAATGCAAGATAACCGTCAAGATTCCGAATAACAAAATAACCATATAAATCGATTGGTTTATCATTATCATTTCTTAGCTAGTACAATAATCGAAATAAAAAATAATCTGTTACATAGAAAAATATACAGAAGAATAACTATAAATCAAAATTTTCAAGCGACTCATCCCAAATTCATGAAAATCCTTCTACAGCTTTATTTATAAAAAATGATTAACTCCGTCGCTGGAAATTTGCGTAAGCTAGAGCTCGTACAAACTTTTCCCAAAAATAGCAAAGGAAAATAGAATTCAAACATATTTTCAAATTTAAAAAAAAAAAAAAAAATCACCAAATTCTACATGGAAATTGAAGAAAAAGAGATAATGTATCGAAGCCAACTGAGTTAGTGAGACGTAAGAAATTGGTATACCGCAACGGAAGAAGATTCGCTTTCTGGTTTTTTTCAGTAAGAAGCAAAGCGAGTCAGCGAGATAGTGAGTGAATCGTAGCCGTCGGCTTCTCCACGAGACCGCAACGAATTTTCCGTGACCACGCGAGACGAGACACACAACGGTGCACGAACAAGCGGACTATGTGCACTCACGGAGTCATGGTAGAAAGAGTTTCGTCAGTCTTTGTTACCACTTGGTGTAACCCAATCACAACGCTCATTCACCGATATCAATGCACTCAGGAACGAAAATATTTACTTTCATCAAAATGCGTTTTTTTTTAAATAACAAAATAAAATAAAAACAATTCTCAATTGGAATTTTTTGTTTAATTATTGCGAATCAAATAATATTTAATTTTTACTGGAATAAATTCTTATTTAGAGAGCGCATATATATATTTTTATTCATTCAAAGTCATGTCACAATAACACTTGAATGAGCTCGATTTCGAATGGTGTAGTGTTATTTCTTTTTATGACTCTAGATCTAACTATCGTTTCATAATCGATTGTTATTGATACTTTTTAATCTTTGAAGGATCGACTTTAAAAATTATTGTTCATGCGAAGAATCAATGCAATCTATTCAAAATTTCACATCACTGATCCAAGATGGTCGAAAAAAAGTGGCTGAATTTACAAAGAATGCTTTATATTGCGTTTGGTGAAGTCGAGTATAAGACATGTTGTGTAGTGGGTATGCTGCAGGATCGTAGGATGCTTATAATATAGTGTATGTATTTCCTAGAGCGGGAAGGAATGAGTCGCGTCGGTCGACACAACGAGATTATGGCACTATTACGCGTGAGAGAAAGCTATAGGCTATAGTGGTGCATAGCGTAGACGACGCGGGACTGGATGGCAGCGGGCTCCTTCTCTGAGCGACGAATCTCCCGTTAGAACAGAGATTAAAACGAAATGGAAAGAAGAAGGTAACCGCAGCTCTTCTCATCGCGCCGGAAGAAAGTAAAAGCTCTCTCTCTCTCTCTTTCTGGGCGCAGCTTCGAGACTAGCGATCGAGCGGTCCGTGATTGCACGAATGCATTATAATAACACTGCTACGAACGTGGGACGTAAGAAATATAATCTACAGAACCTGCTACTGCCGCTGCGATTGACTCACCCGGCTTACGACGTCTTGTACCAAGCCAATTCCGATGGATTGAAAACAAGTTTATACACTATAGAATTACGGTACATTTCCAAGAGCTATGACCAGAGAAATGCTATTCATTTTCTTAGCTTTTTAGTTTTCTTTTCTATTTCGCCTACGCGCTTTTCCCTACGTATATCGTTAATTTTTTTTTTTTTTTTTTTTTTTACAATGGAAACCTGTTTTATATGTTATTCGCCACTGTGAACTTAAGCGAAATAATTATAAATGTTTCCTCAACGAATGTTAAAAACGGTTTTCATTACTGAAATATTGGCACACAAGTTAAAGACGCCTTTTAGGACCCATACGTTTGAAAAAAATAACTGTGGCGGAGCTTTCTTATTTTTCACACGACGTTTGATGTTATAAGGATTGAAGCGAATCAACAATATACGCTTAATGAGTGGGTATCAGTTTATCACATGTGACCATGGGCCAAAGTTCCGGTGACGTTAGAGCTCGAATTACCACGACTATTCGTTTTGCGAGCGTAGATGATAAGAGAAAGCAAGTCAGCATATGCCGGTGACAACGTTAACTGGACAATCGGCAATCTCCCTATATATGTATACATAGGGAGAGCGTTCATTTGGATTTGACGCACATTCTGTGAAATATTAAAAATGTACGAACTTCTTTCTGAGATATAATTTGAGAAGCAATCACGTAGAAGTTGTCGAAAACATTGATTCTGCGTAATAATAATTCAAAAATGTTATATAATGGTTAATGGAAAAAAATTTGTAGTGAAAATGATTAGTCAAGTTCTCTGAAAACGTAGAATTTTTCTCGCAAATCTAAAGAGAGATATTCAAAGAGTTCATTGCACAAGGATGTAAATTAGAAATTTGCATATCACTTTCTTATCAGCAAGCTTCTACTTAACATTCTTGTTTCAAATGAATTTGAAAAACTAAAACTTTGCTAACATCAAGTCGACAGGAAATAATAATGAAAACACATAAATAACCTGAAACGTTCTACCGATCTTCGCTTAATTATCTAGCATCGTTGAGTATCTTTTTCTTTACGTGCAAAACTTGGGATCGCTAGTTTATATTTTGCAAAAATGAATGAAATGGAAGTTTCCCGTAAAAGTTGTTGTCCCTTCCTATAGGCAAAGAGCATAGCAACGGCTGTCTTCTTTTATTGCAATGATTCAGAGGCGTGGTTAGTGATTTTGAGAATGCACGTAGTCGGAAATTCTTCGACAGGAGGGAAGAGATTAAAAAAAAAAACGATAGAGCAGCCAAGAGAGCAGTTCGGCAGAGCGATTCGTTACGCGCCGGTAGCTCCTCACCCAGTTCCCTCGTAACGCGGCAGTTATACACTGCCGGACACTCGGTACATTGGTTTTTGGCGGTTTCGTTTTTCCCTTCCACCCTCATCGCGAAAGTATAATAACCCTGCGCCACTTGCTGTGCTCGATTGGCTCGAGGTCACTACCGAACTTCCTCATTCTTGTAGGACGATTACTCAGCGCGCGCCTTATTTTATTTTTCTATTTTACCGTGGAAAGATCCTTTTACGATCATATACATATAGAAGTTATATGACTCAAGTTGAATATAAAATTCGTAATGCATTAAGCAATTGTATGCAACTAGAGTTTTGATACTCTCTATTCCGCAAGATTCTATCTACTTAGTTTGAAAGGAAAAAGATTTTTCCCTTTTTTGAGGTAGACTCTATCAGTGCGACAGTCATAGACAGCGGCATCTATATGAGATCGAAAACGTATTATATATTGCATTCTGACTATGACAATGACAGTACCGAAAATAATCGAGAATTTGTGAACATTGATGCAATAGGTTGGTACCATTATTTGCAATTAATTTTCGAATTCGCGGTACTTTTTTTTTTTTTTTTTTTTTTTTTTTTTTTTTTTTTTTTTTTTTTTTTTTCTTCCAAATCTTTGATCCAAGTATGTTAATTTTCATTCAAATCAAATTTTGGAGAAGTAAAGCTGAATAACTCAAATATAATAGACCAAAAGTTCATGAACATGAATTTTAACAAAATTCTTTTTTCTTCCATAGAAAAGTGATATTCGATATTCAAGTAACAATGAAGAAAGACACTTATTCGTATAACAATGCAAACTTTGAGGGCAAGTGGTAAAGAATAAGATTGGCATGACAAAAGATGCACGAAACTCTTATAGATATGAGTAATTTTGTTTTGTTGCGTTTTACGGCAGACGATTCGATATTCTGAATAAGACCGAGCATTATAATGCAAAGAATATAATGACGCCTGTTCGTTGGAGGAATAGGCTGACGTTGGTGAGAATAAGGGCTGCTGCTGCTGCTACGATAAAGCCAGAAGGAAGAACGAAAAAGCAAGGTGCGCATCTCACTCTTGTTAAGCATTCGTAGTCTCTCTCTCGCTCTCTCGCTCTCTTGCTCGACTCAACGGTAGCCGCACAACGTCGCACCTTATTCCTTGCCTTTCTTCTTCTTTCTGTGTCAGGTTTCTTTTCAGGAATATGGGAAAATTTCTCGAGCAAAACCACGAGGGAGACTCGTGTGCTTACACGGCGAGTCGAACGAATGAGAGAAGAGCCCCATAAAGCCCGAGCACCCTTGACGAGTGTGCGCTGTGCTGTTGCACGTGCGTCACTCGTCGTTTCCACACGGATAGCCGTATATACAATGGACGCGGGAGAAGCCGACGAAGCAGGAGCAACTCCGCACTCTGTCCCGTCTCGCTCTCTCTCTCTCTCTTAATGTCGGAAACACGAGGCCCGTGCAACAGGTTTCTATTCCACTGGCCGTTCGTAACTCACGAGAAATCCAGCCGACCAATACGTCGCTCTTTCGTAGTAAACACGGAGATTCCGGCTACTCGTAACGCCCCGACAGTCTATGCGTTATTCTACCTTTTTTTTATTGAGCAAAGTATATGGCACATTCCACGCCAATTCATCCAACCGATTTTTCTCCCTCATAGAGGAAGGTTCGACGCAAAAAAAAAAAAATGAAAAATCTTGAAAATCCTACTTTACGACACATGAACGGAATTCCGATGATGTGAGAAAATCATTAACTTTGTATGTAAAATTCAATGTACATGCACAGAACATTTTTGAATTTTGTAAATGAAATTAAGGTACGCTACAGATTATGTATTTCCGTTCATTGCAGAAAGAGAGAATAAATATTTCCTAAATTTACGGTTAGGTACATTAGTTTCGGAAAAGAATTAGAAATTTACAATAATCAGTACTTGACTCGCAGTTTCAAGTACGGAGTTTGTCATATTCATGAGTCTAAGTAGATTAAATTTCAAGTCTTTATTTGCAGTGTATTGAGGCGAAGGCTCGATTCGATGTGGTCACTTTCTTTGGCTGTAAGACGTGGGGTGGGGTAATTCTGACCCCATATAACCTCGGAGGGCTAAAGAAGCGAGAGAGAGACGGTTGTCACGGGTGTCGAATAACCTTTATTTAAATAATAAACGACGAAAAAACATTCTGTTTGTACGCACATGAAAAGAAAATTTTATTAATTCATACGTCATACTAAATTATTCATAAGAATAGAGGGGTGTATTTCCGGAACTCCGAGATTCCCCTCGCTATACGAGACACGCGACGCGCAACAGGTAGTTTCGACCGTCAGATACCGTCATACACATCGTTGATCACCAAAGGACATCCTCGACTCGGTCTGTTCGAATTTTTAATCGGACAACAAAGACCAAAATGAACCTCTAACTAGTTGCAAATTCCAAGCTGAAAATTTTAAGTGTGAAGTGCAACTACAGTGAAAAAAAATCTCTGACGAAATTTACAACACAATCGTATATTTTTTAATGAAATGTTTATCAAAAAACATTTCGGTGAGTGTTTAATAATAATGCGCACTGTGTGCTGTCAAATAGCGTATTTTTTTTGTAGCTTTAATAGTTAATAAAACATGAATGGAATTAAAATGCGAATAAATAATCCGAGGCTTGCGGAAGAAAAGTCAGTGACTGGCATCAATCTTGTTATCAATTTACTAATGAGCATTAGAGTGAAGACAAGGCTTAGAAGAAAGTTGTCGGCCCGCTTGAACGAATACCGAAGAAACGGAGGAGCGATCTGTCGGTACTGTCACTACGAGTCGAGAGAAATTCTCGAAAGTTTCATCGCGATGGAAAAATGAATAACACTGAGTCGAGAAACAAAGAAAATATCAGAAGTTTCGGATGGCGAGAAATAATTTATTGTTTCGCTCTGATGACAAAACTTTTCACCGAAAAGAAGCGAGATCCCTTGACAGACATAAAGAGAGAAATTTTTTTTTGTCATATGCAAATTATGGTTCCTCATTATTTTTTGCTTCTCACAATGCTGAATCTCTATGAGAAAGTACGGTGATCGATTCTGGCTTCCTCATAGAGGACGTTTTGTAAACAGAAAATATGATGGAAAAGCAATTTGCTAATTGTTCTACTTAGGCTTCTTAGGATTATTTTGTTTCGCGAGAAGTCATAAAATTTCAACCACTCGACCGACTTGTGTCAAATCTGTACTTGAACTTTGTTCTATGTTATAATCCCTATGTGAACCAAATTTACACTTTGTATTTTGTACAAAATTACCTGAGTTAGTTGGAGTTGATTTAAATTATCATGACAATGTCTATATTTCATCAATTCAAAGTGATATGAAATCCGAACCTCTCCACTGGTCTTCCCCAAATTCGATATCCACTAAAACTGGATATAAATGCGACCTTATAGAAGATTTAAGCAAGGTTGGTGCAAGTTAACTTGAATTAAAAGAAAAATATCAATTTGTTGAGAATTCTAAATTTTGCAAAATCCAAATTCAATACCGATTGAAATTTTTTATTGCTTCATTTGTCAAGAACTATTTAGCTCTTCGGTTGATTCATTCATCAAAAAATTCAAATCTGAAAAACAAAAAGTTTCAATTTTTTCGTAAATTCATACACAGGAACGGGATTGTACCAAATTTTAGCTCGATCACGAACATCCATGTGTACATTTTTTCTCAACTATTTTTTTTTTGGATTTTCTATACAATCCTGAGTAAAATTACATGAAAAACGAAGATATATATGGTTTTTTTTTTTCACGAGAACCTCTATGAGGAAGCAAAAATGTTTCGTTCAGAAATAATGAAATATTTGTCAAGCAGAAAGAAATATTTTTGCAACATTTGTTGTTTGTTGAAGAAAAAAAAAAAAAGAATCTCCAACACGCCACGGGAAATGACAAGTAAGTTTTCGCAGTAGGAAGGAGTCACGCCGGAAATCGTAAGACAAAGAGAGAAAGAGAAAAAACAGATGCAACACAAAGCGAATGGTTCGCGCTTGGAGACTTGCGGTTGCTGCGTGCACGTTTCTGATTAATAAGTGCGTTTGTATCAAGTTAAAACCGCTTGTACAATCGGGATCACCGGTTAAGTGGTAGAGCAGCCGCGGGACAAAGAAAAAAATAGCAACATATCGGTATTATAGTGTACTTTGGATAGCCGGACGCACGTTGCGGCTTTGGGACTCACGTCGCGTCTCGCACACGAAAATAGATCGGTCACTCGAGGATGGGAGGGGAGCTTGTGCAAGCGCACGCGGTAATTCCACGATTCTTAACGTAGGTCGCTTACTCGGTGCACACAACACGTTCATAGTCGTCACGCCCCGTGACGTTCATGGCTTACGTGCGTTTCTATAGTCGCCTCGGGAAATGTACACTATGCGGGTATTGTGTGCCGGGTTCGTTAATTCACTTAAATACGAGCCTCTCCAGCCGAGGGATATCAAACACCGCGTTGATAGTCCAACTCGAGAGCTATTTTATAATCACGCTGTAACTCTAATCGAAATATCTATTTAATTCCGTGAGATATTGGTATTCAAAAAACTGCCGTGTGTGAAATTTTTCGCAATTTTTATTACTAACGTTTTGCCATTTGTCTTCATTAATAACGATTTGCTATGCATTTTTAATAATAACTTTTTGGCGTTGATACGACAACTCAAAGAGAATTTTATAATGTTCTTTAAAGTCTAATCGATATATCTAATTTAAAAAAACATTTCCGCGTATGGAATTGTTCATTTTACCGTTTCCCAGTCGATATTACAACAGCAAGATTACTTTCGAGACGCCCTTATTTGCAACCATAAGTTGAAATCGATCGAAAATTTATTCATTTTCAGCGATCATGACAATTACTACAAAAATGTACCAAATCGGTTTATGCCTTCTTTCTTATACCCATCGGTATATACCTTCTTTCATCCCAATTTTCTCTTTTTACTAACTACTGGAATTTCAATCGAATCTAAAGTCTTCTTTTGGTTTAAATGTGGGTATAAAGCATCATCAAATACACAACGCTGGAGTATGACAACAGAGAAAGAGGGAGAGGGAGAGAGAGAGAGAAAGACGTCCAACAAGAGAATTTCAATCACAAGCTCGTATATTAAATTCTATGTGGATAAATACTCGAGAGCGTTTGAGTGATTATTCGCTATTGATACAATTTCACGACTTGCAAACTCTTTGTTATTGTTTTCTTTTCTTCAAAAAGAAAAAGTTGGCGATAGTAATTATTCACGCCTCGAGGAGAGGTTGTAGAAGCCCGTGTGGTTCAGGACACGCGTCGTAGCTTTCGAGAGCGAGAACGTTATATATATATACATATAGATATATCTGCGTTTCATTATTTTAACTAACTCGCTGTCAAACGTTTTCTCTACGTTTATGAGCAAGCTCTTCAGGAGGAGAAGATTTTCTGTTCTCATATCCCACTTATATAATCAACGTTAAAATCACAAGTCCTCAATTGCAAATCATAATTAATTTCTCATTACTGCCAGACAAAAAATTGGACTTTACAAGAAATGTCATCGTACTTAAAACATCGAATTTATTGCACTCAAATAAACTGCACTTTTATAATGTTTAATATGAATCTTCCGTTACGTAGTTCTGGAATAAAAAATGAAGTCCAGCTGTTGTTTTTTGATAAATAACTTCGTATCGTAATAAATGGGTCAGGAAAATTTCGTTGATTGAAATATGAATGAATTTTTATAGGCTAGTTTGGTTGGTCCAGATCATTTATTTATGAGTATCGAAATGAAGTAAATAATTGGTTTTTGTTAATGCAATAAGTTGAAAAACTTAACGATGTTGTTTTCAAGGCGAAGTCACGCTTACAAGTGTCGTACCACACGGTACCACTCTCTCACGAGACCATGCAGTATTATAGGAACATGCATATTGACTCGACTGATATGTACATCACTTTTTTTTTTATTCCATTTAAATTTTGATAAAACGTTGGAATAGCATTTTCAATTATCATATATGATAATTGTCTTTTTTTTTTATTGAACTTTTTTTCATTCAAGTGTATAGTGCGTTTGCAAAAGTGATGACTTGTACATATTTTGGTCAACATCGATTTACTTTTCTTATCCGTTGGTACACCCGAACAGATTTCTTATTGCAACTAAGTATTGCAAAAATAGGGTTACCGGTGTGTAAAATGCGGAGCAAATTGTGAGTAACTAACAGGGAGAAGAGCGCACAGAGCTCGACGAGGTGAAACTTTGTCCGGCGTTAAGGAGAAACCCACCAACCACCACAATGAAGAAAGGAGAGTGAGTGAATGTGTCGGCGGTTAAATTTCCTGAGGTGAGAGTCGTTGATCGTCGACGTCGTCTGTGTTGTGATACACGCAACTTCCAAACACGCACTAACTCCTGTATATAGTGTAATAATCCCTTTATTATATTTGTACCTAGTTTCGCGTTTGATTTACTCTACAAAGCGTATATTACTCAAGTGATTTATTCGTTGTTATTAATTTCTTTGCGGCTGTTTATCCAGCGTGATGTTTCTTTTCCTCTTTTTCTTTTGGAATAGAAATAAAGTAAGTTGTAAGTTTAACGTTCTATACGATAATGGTATCACAATATTTACTATTTTTCCAAGTCCAAGTCTTCAATTTTTTCATGTAGAAATCGGAATTACTTTTTTTTTCATCAGTCATAATATCTCCAATATCAATGACTACAACTTTTTCCGAAATGTAAAAAAATGATGTTTACGACCAATGGAAAATATAATAATTCCAATCCGAACATGAAGAAAGACTTAATCGGAAATGAAATAGTAAATATCGAGGTTGGATTATCGCATGGTACTGAAAAATCAGATTTAAAATCACATAATCACTGCGAATTAAGTCACTGAAAAAAAGGCGTTTTCGGATATTTAAAAAAAAATATAAGTCAGATTAAACAAATCTTTGAAAAGATTTCGAGACACTCTTGAACCGGAAACAACATTATAGTCAAATTATAAAAATCAAAGGGAGTGAGCGGGAACGGCTGCTGTTTTTACAGGGAATGCCCCTTATATAGTACTAGGCGGTTTATCTATAAGTACAGTAATGTGTCGTTACCTTAAAAAGATGTTCGCTGCACTCGAACATGGGACTGCTCATGACTGCGGTAGACATGTTTTTAGCCTTTGAATTTCCGGAGCACAATTTTACACTCGATCAACTTTCCTTCTTATCGAAACTTGAGCGTCGTGTTATAATATGCTATTAGCGTTTGCTTCAATCGCTAATCGAAGCACGACGTTTTGTTATGTTTTTACTTTTGTTTGTTTTCAATAATTTCTTGTTGAAAAATCTTGCTTGCCACGACTAACACTCGGTGTGCTCTTGATTGAGCGATGAATTCGAAGCACAGTGCTCGTTGCTTTCCTTCGTCTACTACTCCTTGAAGTATCTCGAAGATAACGCGTAGAGTACTCTATGGACGAGCGCTGCCGATTTCAGACTAAGGAAACCTCGGACGTTCACAACAACAACAACAATAACAATAACAACAACAATAATAATATATATAATAATAATGGTGTTGTATTTTAAACTCGCGGACACAAAAACTACCACTTTCGTTGGCGCGTGCGGCGCGCGTTTTCTTCCTTTCAAACCTCGTTAGCGCGATTGACTTGGAAACAGATTCCAGATTTTCGTTAACATGTGAAGACACCGCAAAATAAAGCTCCGCAATTTTCGTCGCTAGATTAATATCGATACGAAATTCTTCAAAATAATCACACGATGTGTTTTCGCGAAGGTAAAAACAACAAAAAACCAAAATCAATCACCAAGGTTTATCAATTGCGTTGAGGTTAGTTTGAATAATCGTTGTCTTTGTTTATCGAGGAGCGCGCGCGCAGCGGAGTCTTTTCCGAAACTTGGCACTTTTTTGGGTCTATGTTGTTGTGTATACTTTCGGGTACCGTATTCACGCGTCGTCTTATAGCCTGAGCTTGTTTTGTAGTACAGTCTCATAAGCTTGTGACTACGTTCCTCGCTTTACGGAGATAGAATGTTACTCGAAAGGCGCCCGAGAGCTGACTGAGGAGTATGGTGCTTGAGCGGCGGTGCTCGAGACGCGCGAGCAGCGTGAGAGCTATACCTCTTCGATTGCTAGGTACGCGAAAGGCGGCGCCAACTCGGCTCGGCCAATCAAAAGTCACGATTTACCGGCGGGCTCCGCCGCACTCCGCACCATTCCCACTCGACGTCGACGACGACGACGACGACGACGACGGCGACGACTCTCCCTCTCTCTGCTGCCACACTGGTCGCCTCCGCCGCCGCCGCCGCTATCGAGTCGACGACCAAAACTTGGCAACATCGCTCGCACACCCAACTGATACAACTCGAACGCTTTTGCCGCCAGCATCGTGCTCCCCGGACAATACGCTCAAATAAATTCGGCTCTGTGCCTACGAAAATTCGCTACATACTCTTCAACTAAATCTTTCTTCGAATTAGCACTGTTAAGAATATATCGAAAATTCGTATACCGTATAGTATATGAATAACAACTAATATGAAAGTCGGATAATAATCAAATAAATCGGTTTTTCGGTGAATTCACTGTAAAAACTTGTGGCGAAACTCGGAACTGGAAACCGAAATTAATATGCTTGCATAGTAAATTTAATATGAATGCGATATGAAATTAACAATTTGATATAATTTAAATTAATATAATTACTAATGTAAAAACAACTGTTTCATTACTTGACATATTTTACTTATTTCACGTGCTTGTTCCAAAATGTTCCATTGTATAATGTATATTTACCGCACTCGTTCTAGCAAAAGTATTTGTTATGTTTCGAGCAGTGATTGGAAGGTTGCATATGATTATTATTACGCACGTGATAATAGTTCAGAGATCAAAGGTTATCATAACTTATTTCACCCATATTCATATAATTTCGAGATCGTGCGACAATTGAGATCGAGCGCAATTTATACTGCTGACAACACGCCCACATGGAAATATAAATATATGTACAATATATTCGTCAAATGAAACTTTTTGACGCTAAACGTATATCCTCTCTTACAAAAAACATGGCACACTGAAAGTCGAAATATCAAAAACTGGAGCCAGTTTTAAAACGTTTTGATTGATTGTTTTTGACGTGAAGCCAACTTCAGACTGTTACGATCGCTCCAGAGTCACGTATCCCGCGTGTTGACTGGCTGTTTTTTTTCGCGGTTGAGGAATCGACTACTTTTTTTTTTCCTGTGAAAAAAGGCTTGTCACATCGAAAATTGAATATATAAAAATACTGAAGCAGAAATAGAGTCACGTGGAGTCATGTAGAATCACGAATCGGATAAAACAGCAAATATCAGGTTTAGCCGCGAAATAAGGTAAAAGAAGGAAAAAAAACGCTGTACGAGCGAAGCGAGCGGATTCTCGCTAGTGAAATATATTTTGCATATATTTTACATATATGCGACATTCCAGCAAGTATGACCTGTAATTCTAAAACGAACTGCTTTTTTATTCTCAATCCTTACCTCATAACTATCTATAATTCGTTAAAACAAATAATCAAATGACACATTTCAAACATCCGAACAAGTCTACTCCCCAGCTTCCGAATTTTCTCGATAAAAGTGTGTTCGTCGATAATTTGTTCTAATAAAACGTAGACAATTCAATGTGTCACAAAGTTTGAAATATTTCCACAAATTTTTCTTTCGAGAGTTAAGTCAATAATAGAAAAATGGGGAACCCAATCGGAAGAGCCAAGGATAAGACCTAGGTGAAAAGGAGGTAGAATGTCTCGTATCTGCAAAATATATGTAAAAAATCGAACTGTTTGGCTCATATATTAATCATACATATGACACGCAAGATATTTCTATATAGCTGTTTCTATTAAAATAGCCGCGGAGATTAAATATACACGAGGCTTATTTCGTCGCGAGTTGTTATCGAAACGAATGTAACGTTCCCGACGTGTTGCTGTTAAATCGCGATACGCAGCGTCTGATATTCGTGTGGTGGCGCAGGGAGAAGTGGGCGGGGGAGGGGGGGGGGGGGGACTAAAGGAATAATAGTAATAAGCGAGGCTTCGTGACCCTTGGCTGCAGAAGGAGAGTTTGCTGGTGGCTGGCAGACTTGAGCGTGAAGCAAACGGAGGTAAAGGTGGACGGCGAAAGCTGTACGCGACGTCTTTCTCACTTGCGCTCTCGCGTTCGGCTCCTCCGCCTCCTTCGTCTTTCTCTTCGTACTTGTACTACATACATTCTCGGCTGTACACACACGCGTATAGTGTTGTACACATGTATCGACGGCATCCGTCTCTCTTTGATTCGCTAAGCACTGTACGTACATACGTATGGTACAGTAGGTGAGTGAGGAATCATGCTCGCGCGCGTTCACTTTGTTTGCTCGTGAGCTCAGAGGCGAAGGAGAGTGGCGGCAAGTCGTCGACGACGACGACGACGACGACGACGACAACGGCGGTGGCGGTACAGCGGCGGTACAGCGGCCACCGACTCCGCTGCCCCGTACGCCGCCGTTGAACGCTCGCATGAATGAAGACTAGTCTTCTATTCATGCGCGGCTGCGCAGACCGCAACTTCTCCTAAATAGTCATTGTCGATGCTGTTATTATTGTTGCGCTTGAGGCGAGTTATTGCCGGTGTCGCGACCGCTGGTACATTCGTGTATACTCGCACCGACGGGACGAGCTCTTGGAACTCGTATTACTCTTCTCGCTTCTCGAGCTTCCGATCGAATTGTACCGCTTACCTTGGCATTCAAAATTCCCTTACTTGTACTGTTAACAGTTCCGAAAAGAGAATACGACGTACCCCGAGTCGTTCAAGGAAATTTCGACGCCAAAACTGTAGCAATATTTGGACATAAAATGTATCTCTTCTCCGAATACCGATATACCTGCCATATCTATACTGTTCAAAATTTTCTTTATCAGAGTCAATATACACGGTACCATTTTAATCTTACATCACTTTTATCTGAAAAATACTCCTACTATCGCTTATTGACTATAGTAAAACTTTCAAAGTTCAAGGGGGAATTAAAAAAAGTCCAGATTTCAAAACAACATAACTTTTTCTGTTCACCTGAAAATTTTTTTCAACAACAGCATTTTTCCAATTCACAAAATTTGTAAATTTAAACAAGTAAAAAAATCCGGTCATTCAAAAATTTTCGTGTTTTCCTTAAAAAAAAAGATTTGTTTTCTTCCAGATTCCACCAACGGCCGAAATCGCGTTCACCGTTGTACCAAACGCCGGCCGAATTTCTTTCACCTTGTACTCGGTGTGTGTAAAAACTCGACCTTGACCTTCTAATACCCGCGTAGAGAAAAATATTGACATATTGACAATCACCTTGCATTTTGGACAAAACTCTTAAGACAGTGCCTTAAAGTGGAAACGAAATATCGTTGTTGGTATAATTGACCGGCAGGGACAAGTCGAGGGTTCTCGTTATTTTTCGTTCTCTCTCTAGACGCAATAGGCGAGAATGCACCCGCATGTCTAACAATTTTGAGTTAGCTCGCTCTGTAAGCCTACCATCACCGTGCTTATAATGCCTGCCTGTGCTGCTGGGGCTAACTTTAGGATTCTTATGGCCACCGTGACGAAGAACCATTTCCATTAGTTGTTATATTTAGCGACATGAGAATCTTTACGGGGCTGAAAAACACCCCTATGCGTGGGGTCTCGAAAAAAGAGGGAGCGGCATTGAGCATGCGACCAAACGAAACTAGATGACGTTCCCGAGAACGACGAGTATACTAAGCCCCATCTGCCCGTATTCTATGAGAAATACCGCGACGAGCCTAATTGGCTCGCACATCGAACCAGTCAGCCAGCCACGTGACTCTACCAATCGTCGTCTACTCCCCCGGGGACGTCAAAGTACAGAGACGATCTACGACGAATTGCCTTTACAAAGATTCTCATTTTCCGATTTCCTCAAGAATTTACTTCTATTCCGTTTCTCTTTTTTTTTTATCACTGTTACAACCAATTTCCTCATTTACGCACTATTAGAAGGATTTGGTCCAAGTTACAGGTCAATTTCCAACACACGATGGGTCGCAAAATCGTCGGCCCGCGTGATTTTTAAAGTGCGTCCGTCGACGGTTTGTTTAAACAAATGGAAGGTAATTCCAAATGTGCTCTTCACTAATCTCTCCAAAACTGAATTTCTAAGAGTCCAAAAATGTACAAATAACAACATAAAATTCATCATTTTTCAAATTCCCAATAATTAAGATACTCAGAAAATTTTATTTGCCGCTAAATAACTTAAAATAGTATGCACTTATACTTTATTTATTTCATGAATGAATATGTCGATTTTTTGTTGTCAGGCAAGTTGAAAATTGGGTATTATTCGGTCAATTTTCTGAAATTTAAAGGAAAAACATTGATTGCGAAAAAAGTGAGATAATCATCGAAAAGAGCTGTGTAAATATTTTTCGTCCTTTTCACGTTGAAAATGTTATCGATCGTGAAAAAAAAATCAAATAACCCATATCAATGTGTATTTGTGAGGCTGCTGGGCGGATACCGCGCTAAGGGGCAGAGCTTATTCTGTCGTTGAGAAAAAACCTGTGGGGTTCCCAAAAGGGGGAGGGGGTTCGAAGCTGAAGACCTCCTCTCTAAACGGAATCATACTTTTTATGTGGTATACTTTGACGAATCAACTGTATTATTTGCTAGAGAATGTACATAAGGGTGTTAATATTTGGATCAACTTAATTTTTCGCTAAATTCCTTTATTTGTAACTTGATTCTCGCGAAATCTGCCGCCTGTCAACAAATCTTCAAACGGCAGTAATACTGACATAATAATAATAATGATTTACTACTTTTCTCAACAATTCTTAAATAAGGGCCATGAAATTTGAACGACCCGGAAAATTGATGCCGAGTACAAACCGAAATTCCGATTAACAATAACGCACTTATCTATCAAATTTTAACCCGACCGTATAGACGAAAAAAAAAACATTGACGAAAAGTTCTTTCCGAAGTTCTAAATCATTGTGAATATGCTAAGATAACGATATCGGAGGGCACAAATTGTTCTCTCTAGCTGGCAGTTTTGTTAATTACTACAAGAAACGTTATCCGATTGCTACCCGCCATAAATCACAGCTGACCATGAGTATAAAATCGATTATTGTGTTACCTTTTACGATGAGCGTGACCTCGGTAAGACCCCTGAGAACTCGCGTTCGCCCGGCACACGACATTGGACCTCCGTACTGGATAATCGGTGCGCGGTAAGCGAGAGCTCATAGAGACCCCAAGAGATTCGCTTCCTGATGTGTATATAGACTACTACTTAGGGACGACCTCGAGGCCGAAGCTTCCGGCTTTCGTTCGAGCCAAATGTCACTTGTAAGTGTCCCCGACAGTACGATGAGCCCATCGGTACGCTCAGCCCCAACTTTCTCAACAAAATATATCATTCAAAGTATAAAATCATTTTTTTAAAAAAATAACTCGAGTACTGTTCTCCATGATTGTGTGCACGCACCGAACATGATTCTATCTTTTGATTAATAAACGTTCACGTATCCGACATATACGTATTAGTCTCACAGCGTCTAATCGAATCCACACCTACCTTGGATCGATGAATAAATTTCGATTTCTCATCAAAGTTATAGTTACCAATAGCTTTATAAATCGATCGTAATTAAATTTCAATCCCGGTGGCTTATATCAACGACTGTCCTTACTTACTTCGATCAATGGAAAATAGTAAAAAAGAGATCAACTTAATGTCTCTTGAACAAACAGCGACTATTATGCACTGAACTTATCTATAAGATATTCGTTGTCAAAAGTTATTTACAATCGGGTATGCTTTTTATTACAGTCTAATGAATAATACATTATTAATTAATCTAGGGAGAATGAGTCAGTTATAAACAGGTTTCTTTATGAGTGTAGCATTGAATACGGGTTTTAGTCAAGGTGATTGTTCTGCTGTACGTTCTTCTTCGGTCTAGCCATTTTATCCTCATTGCCTCAAAACTGCATTTTGCCAATTGGGTGAGAATTTAATTCAATCTTTTACATCCCTCTAAGAGCGACCTTTTTCAAGCTCCTTAGATGTAGACGGATATAAATTATGCGAGAAAGCTTTCTATAGATGGAAATATAGAACAATATGAGCTAATGAATAGAAGGAATTTAAAAAAAATTGAGTGAATACGAAAGTAATGGAAGCCCTTTGAGATGTTGTTGTGTTATAATTTGCGTATTTTCGAGTGTATGTTATCGGCAGAAGTGTAGCATATACTATAGTATTTCCCAAGACTTATCGCTATCGCTCGGACGATATGCCTATAGCGTCCTCGTATATAGCGCACTCTCGGATTGTAATATACGCCGGCGGTCGCTCCCAGTCACCACCGGAAGCGATAATGGAGTCTGCTCGAGGATAACTTCTTATCTCTCGTATCCCATAGCGTTTGGAACCACACTCGCCAGTTTCCTTTATCGCTTCGGTCATTCGTCCGACTGCGTTTGCCGATCTTCATGTCAACTTTGCTCAGAAGTAGATCTTGTCTCATATCCTTCTACAACCATCAAACTTTGAATCGTTCGTATTGTTCTTATATCTGTCAGTCGAAAGTACCACTTATTTTTTTTATTACCGATAGTATTTACTCAGTCTTTATACTCGAAAACACACATTAATTCATTCTGAGCAAACATTTTTCACAAATAAATCCTTTTTTCTTCCAAATCATGACCAAGCTTATCAGAGACATAGAGAATTTATTGGAACAATAAAAAATAGATATTGAATCATCCGAATGATATTTCTGAAATGTAGCTTGGAAATTTTACAAAATTGTTTTCTGTCGTGTTACTCAAATTATATGACGCGAAGAATATTTCCTTAATGCTCATCTATTTTTTGTCCTGTGAATAAAATCGATTAGACATCAGCGATACTGATGACGTCACATTTCTTAGATCGTAATATAATTATTGATATTGCGTCATTTTACAGACATTTTTTTCCAAATCCCTTTTCTCAAAATTTAAGACTATTCAGATTAATCCTGATATGAAAATCCTGAGTTAGAAAAATTTCACGACAATAGAATTTTCTCGTTTTATAAATTGCTAATTTTGGAGAATATAAAAAAAATCAAACAAAAGCAAATGACCTCGTCGATGAAGAATTGCTCATACATAGAAACAAAGAGAGAGAACGAGAGAGAGAGGCGTGCATGTGTGTAGCATTTTGTTAGGAGTACAGGCGAATCCACACCTTCAGCTCTCTCGCTTTCTCTTTCCATGCATCTCACTCGTATCGTTTTTTCCCGGTTGGTGGTGGTGCGGTGCGCGCGATTCGAGCGATTCTCCACGCTCCTCAGCTTCCCCTTTCATCTGCGCAGCAAGCGCAGTGCATGTAATATGCGAGACGGCGAGAGGCGCTGCAGCAACGCAAATCGTGAGGTCGCGCAAGAAACGCTGCTGTCGGTTCTGTTGATGGTAGTAGTGGTCGTATAGCTGCTGCCGTCGCCACGACTGTTGCGCTCTACCAAGAGCTCGATCTCGATCGGCCCCCGGTGCACGGCGCAAAACTCCTCTCTTTCACTCGTTCCTCTTATCTCTCTCTATCGACCGCTTGCATATTGTAAGCACACGCTATATGCGTGCTTGGCACACGCATCGACGCATCGCTATATACCGCACATGCGAAACGCACTTCGAATCAGAATTATTGCATTATGGAATTATATAAACTAAAGAGATGCTTCTTACCGGTATTCTAATCACGAGTTCAATTCAATCGGTATTTCAGCGCTTTGGAAAAAATAAACATCAAGCATTCTCCGTCGATTCAGCTACTTTTTTTTCAACCCTCTCCAATTTGCGCCATAATCATGCGGTTATACGAGGCATTTTGTTGGAATTCAACCACCTAAATGAAAATCCCAAAAAAGCCTAAAAATCAGGTTCAGTGATTATAATAAGAAACACTAAATATTTTTTTATTCATTGTTATACATACAAAATGATTCATGGTTAAAAAGTTATTTCACTTCTGTCTATTCCAATAATTTATCCTAATGAAAACTAACTCTTTTCTGGGAAGTGTTAAGAAGGTGTAGGTTGCGAAGAACTTTGGTTTCTTTTATTAAACATTGACCTTATGAAATTTATTGAAAAGCTTGTTACACAGTTGTAGTGTATAAATATACCACACTTTATAAATAATTTATAATCTAGTTCTGTTAATTTATTACATTGAGAATTGTGCCGTAATATTACTGCTCCCTACATTTTTGTGAATTCCGTTGATATGAAAATTAAATATAAAATTTCATGAAATATGAGCTTATGTATATGTTACTTCCAATGAAAATATATTTATTTTAAGGAGGTTTTTTTTCAATGATATAAAAAACAATAGGCTAATACGCAAAAGCATGTGGATATGTGTCGAGTTAACGAAGCTACTTGTCCGGTTATACACTGAGTAGACTGTGAGGCTAATACATCTGTCGAACACTTGGGTTGCTTTGGGGCTTTGACATAGTGTCTGGTCTCGGTGCTGAGACTCCGTTCGTACTTACCAGCTCTGCCTGTCTCACACGTGTATGAAAATATCAAGCATCTTTAAAGGCATCGGTGAAAAGGCGGATAATGTCGAGGGCGCTCTGCAGGATGAAACTTCTCTGAAAAGAAAAGAAAACTGAATTTGCACGTTCCTTCCGGTGGCTCACGTTTTTCTTTCGTCACTCTTCGAATTATTCCGGGCTTTGTGAAAAGAAATCTTTTTACAAGGCGGTTCGCATACATGTGGCACTTTATTTACATTTCTTAGTGCTTGTTGTTCGTTTGACTTTGTGATATTTTATCTTCCTTGGTGTCGTTGTGTGTCTTTTGAACTCACACCATCAGAATTTTATTTTTTTAAATCAGAGCTTAACCCCTCGAAAACTCGTTGAAAAACGAAAGGTGTATGAACAGGTTTAATCGGTAACCAAAAAACAGAACAATCGATTAGTTCAGATTAGATAACAGTAGATAACGTAAGGCAGAGTCTGTTTTATCGCGATAAATATATATAATTAAAACATATGGAGAGGTTTTTGCACGACGACGATTATGAATGATAACAGCTATAAAAGTACACGTACATTGGGGACTCGCTTATTTTACAAAGCTGCGAACGTATCCCTATCCTATTGTGCCGTTAAAAGTAGTAGTAACTACTTCGAACAAACAAACGAAGATGCTAACTAGAACTTTGCACATTCTGCCTCCACGTGGAAATAAATTATATCTGATTGTATATACGAGATATGACATTTTTTTTGCCGAATTATGTGACTGTCACACGTTTTTCAACCATCTTGATGGATTTATATACAGCAAAACATAAATTTCAAATCTATGTTAATAATATAGAAGTTTTTGCTGCTGTATGTGTGCACTAATATAGATTACACGCAACACACAAGACACAACAGTAAAAATGGTAAGTATTAAAAGTAGCTCTGGTGTTTCCAACAGTCAGGAAACTTGAAGCTTGTCTATTCGTGTTGCTGGTATGTTAAAGGCCAAGAGATCTCGCGAATCGAGAAACTTGAAGGAGAATAAGAAGAAGTAAATATAGGGGCGTGTGGAGGGAGGATAAACCGGGCGTTCGGAGGTAACTCGAGCTCGGTCTACGGCCGGTGGTGCATCGGGTATCGAAAAACTCGTCATCTATATCGCTCGATTTCTTTGGACGCGTGCCTCGTTCACGGAGAGAACCACTCGAACGCGTTCGTGGCCTCCACGCGAATCTTCGTGCACGTGAGATAGTCGCATCTGTACTGACTATGACGTAGCTACACTGCATTTATCTAAGACCTCAACTGCCACGAGTTTGATTATTCTCTTCGTGACACTCTCACAGTTAATTTCATTGAATTTTATCATCGAGACACCGACGTCATCGACTTTCGATATGAAATGTTGAACCTTGATTTCTGGCGCAGTCGGAAGAGACACTCGTCCGTTTAACGTAAACACGTTTTAATAGCATAAATACATTTTTGCTGAATTGAAAAATTTCCCCATCTGCTGAAAAGAACAACCTCTGAAGTAAACAACTTCTCTCTCTCTCTCTTCGTCAACACAAGTTTGTTTGCTACAAGTTCGTTTATACTTAAACAAACGTATCATTGATTCAGTAATAATTATATCCTTATGTACAACTATACTATATGCTGTCATTTTTAACCGACTTTCTGTTCTTGAAATTTCGTATGTTCTTCTAGAGAATACGTTTTCATGTTATATGTCATTATTAAGGTACATTTGTACACGAATATATTAATTTAACTCAAATATTTTTTATTTATTCTTTATTTCTTTCCCCCGGACGAGCTGACACATCGCATCGTGTTTGCAAATTTTGGTATTTAAAATGAATCACATTTAAATCTCGTCAATGTATAGATGGGTAATTCCACTCAAGATCGGACAAAAAACACGACCTTCAAATATTTTTTTACGTTTCGTTTCACTGTACTGAAACTTAAAAAAAACTAATATTAACATTTTTTTGATCATCATTTACAAAGGGAACCGCCCACTTTAGTTGTCAACTCAAAAATTTTAACCTTGAACTTTCTGACGTCTTATCGAATTGATGAGGTCAATTCAGAGTACTATTTTTCGCCGGAAATTTCCAGAATTGGCCGAAAAAAATATGCATGGCCACATTCGAGGACATTTTTAAGGTCGAAAAGTAAAGAAAAAGATTTTAAAAATCTTGCTCGATGCTTACCCCACTTGTTTCGATTTTTTCGATTCAGCCCAAATTCAATAGCATAGATCGCATCACGTTGTGTAATATTAATAGACAGTTTCAGCCCTACAGCTAAAAATTGGTTCGAGCTAGAGTTTTCGACCTTTCATCATACACATACATCCGAAGAATTTCTGCAAACATTTCTGGAATAAACATCTCAAAAACATTTGTTAAAATAAAAATAAATCTTTCTCTGTGAGAAAGGAAAAATAAGATTTGGAGGAAATCGCAAAATTAGATGATGGATATTTTTGTCAAGAATATAATTGTCAAGTGTAATTAATTGAAAAATCAAATTAGTGATTGAGTTCAATTGCCGCATATTGCGGTTGAGTGTCTCAAGTAAGGTGTCAACCTTAAATTGGTTTCTAAAGGACACCCATTTTGTCTGGGTGTCCCACTTTATTCCTCGATGGCTAACGAGCGTCGATGAGGACTGTAAAACGTGCTCAACCGCTGATGTTAACCTCTCGGCCAACGTGCCTGCACTTAATTTAAATTTGTCCGAGCAATATAACATGACACCAGATAGACTAACGAAGGAGTATAATTCGTATTCTACCGGACAAAAATGATTCAAGTTATCCCTCCTCCGTGCTAATGCGCCAATAGTGACGGGAAATTTTTCAATGTCAGAATTATTCATGTTACGCTTCAGATTTTCAAACATGCAATATGAACAAAATCTACATGAAATTTGATGTACATTTACTGAAAGTTTGCGTGCATAAACAGGTAGATAAAATTTGCTATACAAGTGCGTTTTCAAGTTTATTTTTATCACAATAATTTTTATAACTCACTTTACTTTGACTGTAAAAATACTTTGCAAAAGCAGCTTCATTGTCTATCACAATTTTACATTAAATTAAATTTACGAGGTTGAGCACGAAAAACTTCCAACCTTATCTGACAGTTTGTTTGTTTGGGTATATACGAAGATTTTATGATTTATCGTATTTACCGTGTGTAAAGGAAAATTCGTTAAAAAAAGAATGTAATAAGGAAATAATGTACAGCGCGTTTCGCATTGCAACCTCGCTTGAATTAACTTGTTTAACTTTCCAGCTAATTTTGACCTTTACAAGATTTTAATGTCTGCATAACTGTTAACTGGATATACCATAATAATCGGTCGGTAACTTCTTTACTTGTTTACGAAAAATTTCTATGGGACGACTAAATATCTAATGAAAAATTACAAAGAAAGATAAATATAGGTCCTGACGATACTACATGCTTAAACTTTCGATCTTGAAAGATCTAAGGTGAGAGCAAGGTCTGAGTTTGATGTCGACGCTTGACAGTTTTATACCATCGCATCTACAATTTTCGTTTGAAACATTTTCTCATTGTCATTTTCTCGTTAGATTTTTGGGATTCATTGAGCCAACTCTCTAGGTGATGGTTCTATAAAATATGACGTAAGTATTTTAAAAAGGCGTTAATTACCAACCGACATTTTTCGTTGGATATGTTTTGTCGACGTTTTTACATTATTTTCAAGTGGCAAGTGGAAATATTGGGAAAGAAGTCGCGAACAAAGGTTCTTTGTCAGTAGGCAAAATGGTTACGTTTTTTCGAGTGTCTTTGGAATAAATAAAGTTTCTGTTTTGAGGAGAATCGAGTGGAAGCTATTCGATATTTAAATTCATAAGTCGAGAGAGCGTTGGCGGAGGGTCGTTAAGGGGGTTCCGCACAGACACGAGCACATTGATACTGCACTTGGTCAAACAACGACCTCTCTATGGCCGTATGCGAGAAGAGAGGAGCCAAGACGAAGCGGAGAGAAGAGAAAAAGACGCTCTGGGCTTCATTGGAGCTTCTAATTCCGGAGCGGAAGTGGTCGGTGGCGTGTGTATACCGACAACAGCAACGAAACGCAGATCCGACTTCGGGATCATCAAAATAAGTTGTTGGTTATGCGGGACTATGCGCAGCCGTACATCCCAAAGGTCCTGTCTATACTACACGTTTTAACTTTCGTTACAACTTACATACAAAGGGTTTTATTGTATTACTAATTATCATCAACCCAATAATGGGTTGGCAAAAGCAAGGCCAACGGCAGTAGTCAAACTAGAGGTTTTCGACCACAGATAATACCGGACAGGCCATTCTTACGGTCTATCCAACATTTTATGATTATTAATTCTTTTGTCCCTAACCTTTCCACTTTTATCAAATATTACACCTCAGAAAAACCATATTGCAGGAAATTATCCGGGGATAATTTCGACTAAACCGCTGTCGATGCCTCTTCCTTTGTGTGTTTGAATAATTCTATATTCTAGACGCTTAAGATCCTGTCCACTTTTCAAATTCGACCCTCCAATATTAAGCAGGAATTAACGAGGACTTAGAAAAACCTGGTGCGGTGAATTATCAATAAAATTGTTCCGTGTAGATCGAATGAATGTTTCACATCCGAATTATACCCAGGCTTACTTATGTACGAATATCAATGAATTATTAATACTTTTTTTATCATTATATAAATACTTTTCAAGTCTAGTAGTATGCAGCTGCTGGTACAAAGATAATATTTTTATCTTCCAAGAAACTTGTCTACTATATATTTATTTACTAGGGTGGCAATATTTTGAGCTCTATTTTTGCTGTTGTTCGGTTCATCGCAAAATTTTTACAATCTATCGAGTGTCAACATGTCATGATTATTCCTTCAGTTAACGCACAGTCAATCTTAAATTTATCATAAACTTTTTCAAGTATAAAAAAATTTTACTAACGTACAAGAATGGAAAATATAAATGTATATCGTATCTTATAAGGTACTTGTAATACTTGAGAAGTATTTTAGTATTGACAATATGTATTTTGAGTACTCCCCACATCTGGGTGATATTCTGCAGATTCGTGCGGCTACAAGAAGATGAAGAGATAAAACGGATAAGTAGATTTTACTTATTATGTACATGCTGTGGAGCGTTGCTGTAGTGAGAAAAAAAAATAGATAAAAACGGTAAGGTCATCGAACGCATGGAACAACAATAAAAAAAGAACAATCCAAATCAACGATAGTGTTCGAAGTTGTTAAAACTCAAGTTAAAGTGAATAAATAAAGATGGATATAGATATATACGGTAATAGGGAAGTGAGTGAATATAAAAGAGTGAAGGGGATAGAGCTGCAAAGACGACTTGCGACAAGAAATGAGGGAGATAGAATGGCGGAGCGCGATAGGTTGGCTCAGCGGCGACAGGGAGGGCAGACGGGTGGAGGCGATAAGCACCAAGCGATAGAGTTGGAAAATTCCACGCTCCGCGGCAGCGACGCTCGAGGAGCTTGTACCAACGACGGGATCCAGTGCCAGCGAACAAGTAACTAGCAGAAGCGCAAGCAGGAGGAGCAGCTCTACAGTGAGAAGGATAGAAGGATTATGCCGCCGCGTGAAACTCGAAAGCAGCGACGAGTTGAATTGTGCCGGTGGTGTAGGTACTGTGCGCCACACTCGACGATACTGAGCCGCGCACACAACATCGTGCTGCTGCTGTAAAACCGCGAGGATTCGCAAAACGGCAATCGCCATTTTTATTAGATTTTTAGTATTAACGATTTATATATTTATGATTACTTATAGCGACAACATTGAGGAGATACCCCGCTCCCAGATCGAGGGTCCACCGTAAAAAAAAAAATCTTTCCTAAAATTAATACACTTGTAAGTATCATACGCATAGACTGTGTATCAAATTTTATAAACGTTTGTATTGAATTTTCACGTAAACAGTATTGGAAACAAATGTAGCGTTCGATAATATCACAGCAACTACGCGGATCCTAGTTTCTCCATCGCCGCTAGCTATTTTTCGATGAATGTGTTTGAAGATTCCGAGACGTTACCATTAACACTCAATCACCTTCACATCGAATTTCATAAACATTCAAGTTGAATTGTCATACGAATGATATAGAAAAAAATGTAGCGTTGGATAATATTACGGCACAATTTCGTTGGAAACTACAATATTATGATCAATGTAAACGCATAAATTCGTGCCACAAGCGTTAATGATGAAGTGCGTATTTGTTTTGTTATTAAAAAATGTTCATCAAGTTTTACATCGGTCACTGATATTCCTAAAAATAGATGTAGTTTTTCATGTACCAATTTAGTAATGGCTGATTCAGTAACCATGCGTTGTCATTTTGAGCGTTTAGCATTTTTTTGGAAATAAAAGACGAGTAGTGCCCACTCTTGAATATCGCTTACAATTCTTTATTCCGAATACACGATTTTTCATTATTTCTTTCCGATTTTTACATTATTGTCTTCGGTATGTTCGTTACGAATAATCAGACGTGTTGAAATGAAAATCTTTTGAACAAATTTAGATTTTAACGAATCTAACAAAGTCTTAAAAAATTGGTTGACACTGTGCGCAACACTCAACGATACAGAGCCGCGCATAGAACATCGCGATGCTGCTCACTAGTTAGTAGGAGCGCGAGTTTGCGCACATTGCGCACTCTCGACCCGCGTGACTCGGTAATCTCGGTAAACGTGAAAACGCCTCACGTTTCACGCGCCAGATAGGCTTATTGCTTATTGGCTCTGCTTTTGCTGCTGCTGCTGCTGCTGCTGTTGCTCGTCATATCGCGATTAGAGCCACGAGTTTACAACACACTCTTCGGTTCTTTCGAATCGACTGTATGTATATATCAAACATTTGGGTGAATCCACCAATAGTTGACCAATGGCTGTACCTCAACTTACCTCGATTTGGCTGCAACTTTGTTAATTCTGAGCATACCGTAAAAGATAGTTTTCGCGTTGCCTTTTTCAATTTTCTTCTCAAAATTATTTTAATACAAGATTAAAGGAAAAAGGTCAATATACACATCGACGTAACAAAGTCTCAGCGTTGCAAAAAAAAAAACGATAATGGCGTTCGGATCCGAAAGTGTTATCGTAGTAAAAATTGACTAAGAATTGTTTCAATAGAGGAAGCTTTGTGAAAAGCTGAAGATAATATGGAAGCAATGTACGAGGTGATTTAAAAAATTCGATACACAGTTTATGTATATGGTACTTCCAATACAAGTTTTTAAATCATTCTGAGAGTTGTGACATAAAAATCTCGAAAAACTTTGTCGGCGTAATATGGATTGTCCCATATATATATATATACTAAATCGGAAAGGAAAGCATAATATGTCTATATGCATATAAATAAAACATTATATAGCAGCAAAGTGCGACGCGAGACAAAGCACTCTCACGTTTTACAATATGACCTTGACGCGTCGCTTCGTTACATTCATGTCTTCATTGTGTATTGCTGACCATTCCTAGTCTCATTCTTAAAGAAGCTTCCTCTGTTCTTTTCATTTCAATTTAGGTGCTCAATGGTGTGGAGTATAAATTAAAATCACGTTGTTAATGCATATTTTATTAGCGATGTTTTTTGGCGCCCAAAGTCATTAGCTATCGAAGCTTCGGGATGAATGGAAGAAACGAAACGATAAAACTCATAATCTACACTTGAACCAGCATTAACGGCGTACGCAGCTCGAAAAAAATATTTCTCAATAAACACGGCGCGCTATAAAATTGATAATATACAAACGAGTAAGCCGAAAAATTGCATATTTATATCAGGAGTATATCAAGGTATAAGAAAATATATAACTCGGTCATCTTAGTCTTAGCTACCTCTTAATCTTATGGACGTACTTACTTGAGTTATAATACTTGAGTCATTACAAAATATGGTACCTACTTGGGTGAATTGAGGGTAATTCAGGCTAAAATATCCCGTATAAATCTGTATTAATTTTTTTACTGTCTGCAATAAATTTCCGCACATTTCCCTTTTTCAGAAATGTGTGCACAACAAGACTGTTCCAAGGTAAAGACTGTTGAACAAAAAATTTGAAAATTATAATATCGTTCGATTTCAATGTGTTCGTATTGAAATTTGAAATATCGGTATAAGAATGATATATTTGTCAGTATATTTTAAAATGATGATCGATTCGCATTTGTCCGTTCCAGCAGACAAGTGCGACATCGGGGTGGAGAGAGAGAGAGGGATCAGGTAAATAAAAGCCAGAGAAAGGGAGACCGGAAATGGGCTGGCGGGAAAGGCTTCCGGTAGCAGGCGCGAGGCCGCCAATTGACTTGGAATCGCGCGCACGAGCACACGACTCGAGTTGCGCGAAGAGGCTCGTCTCGCGGACCAAAGAAAGGGAAAGTCGGTGTGAGGTGAAAGTCTAACCGGCGACTATGTGAAACAAATAAATAGAAGGAGAAAGAAAGTATCCCTCCCGCGTTTGCTCTCACCCGGTAGCTGATCCATACACAGTCTCGCGGCAAGAGTACCATCGTCGAGCAGCCTTCACTATCGATGATTATCGAGAGTCAATGACGACCGGTTAGTTACCTTACCTTACCCGTCAGCTTATATATTTCCACCTTTAACATCGACACCGGAATATACGAAATACTAAATGTCAACTAGTTCTCGATCAACTTTGCTGCACAGCTGGGCAGTATTTAAAATACATTTTTTTTTTTTAGTATTACAAATATATAATTCAAATTAAAAAATAATTCTCAGGTATTAGTACTACTTCATGAAATACAAAATACTTTTGTTTTTTTTTTGCACACACTGTCAGTGTTATTTTTAGAGCCCGATCAATATCGCCGGTGGTTTCTTATGCTCGCTTGATGAGCGCCAAGCCAAGTGTTTAAAACCTTCTTCTCTAAAATTGTATTACCGACGTGATCGTTCGTTCGAAATTTTATTAAAACTTTGTAAAAAATTAACCCTTGTCGAACTTTTCAGCCCGTTTAAACTCTAAATATGGATCGTTCGTCTACCTCGCTTATCTGACTACGTGATTGTGTAAGATAAAATCTTCAAAGTCTTTTTTAAACTTCCAACTATAGGATAAGAGTGTTGCCACTTTTTTTTTTACGAAAAGACTACCGCAATTACTCCATCAAATAATTCTATTGGATAAAGGAAGAAAAAAAAACATTGCAGGAAACAGTATGTGATTTAGTAGTGGCTTTCTCTTATCGGAAAACTCGTTTCTAAATATCCAGCAAATAAAAACAATTAGAAACGAAGGTCGTCGGTCGTTTTACATGGAGGGATTGTTAAAAAGGTGACACAAATCACGACTATCTTATACTTTCGGATGAGTTAATAGCCGTTTTCTATTTGATACGTTAGACCTACGAGCGGTTTTAATGTATCAATGCAGAGAGATAATCCAAACGAGTCTTCGAGTTAAAAGGGTCCAAGAGAAATTCAGTCGTATGAGGATACAAGTAATCAACAATATGAAAGTACCATATATCAAGAATTAGCTTGGGAAGATATAATTAGAAGGTGATACGGCGCGTACCTCGTTTGGCGTTAGAGAAAACACAAGTTGACGGATGCCAGTATGTATATGCTCGTAACATTATATACGTTGACGATAATAACTTGTTGGTTCAAGGGTCAGCTGTAACTCATCAAATTGCACAGCGCTTGGCAAAAATGTACGTCGTTCGATTGAATACTTTTTTCACATAAATGGATATATTCGTATTAATTTTTATTGTTTCCTAATAATAAATCACGGTTTAAAATATTCATATAGTATATAGTAATTGAATGTATTGTATTTTTACTGAAACCATGTAGAGAATTCAATGTTATATACGAAAAAAAAAAAAAATTCAATGTAAGTGTGGCAACATGAAAGTTAACTTATAATAAATACACGACTTTCATAACGTATTCGGGAGACTGTAGATCAATTTTAGTATATTAGTAACAATGTATTCGCTGCGCTCGCACTCCTTTCTTTTCATCTGTCAATCCTTGTGGTTGAAAACATGATATTTGCATGTTTATACGTTTCGTGACCAAAAGAGTAATGAAATAGTAATGAAATAAAAGATAAGAATAACAGAATTTTTAATAAATCTAAGAATCAAGAGGGAATCAAAGGTGAGAATTTCCATTGTCAGCTTCTTAATTTGAGAGCAGAGCAGATATGCTAAATTCGAATAAGCCCTTTTTTCTCTTCACGACGAGCTTCGTCACACTTCACGTAACGCAGTGGAAATACCGATTCGATACATTCGAAATGTCGGTGTTTTCCTTTTTTTTTTTCCTTTACTTTAGGGTCTTTACGTGAAGTACTCGAGGTTCACGTGACTCTCGAATGGCTCTTGCATAACCGCTCCACTATGAGTTTCATTATTATTATTTATTCGAAATAACCGCGAAATGTGAAAGTCGGACGGGACAAACCGTGGCGCCAGAGCCTGGGGCCCTCCCAGTCCCCTTTATAAAGACGAAAGACGAAACCGATGAAAGTGCACCTCGCTCATACTCTCCCGGCTCTCCAGTTATTTTGGCGGTCTCGCGCGAACCACACACCATGAGCACAGCAGGTGTATAAATAATATAGTACGCAACCTCTTTCCCATCATCTTTGTGTATATGTATATTAGATGGATTTTAAAAAAAATGTTTAATGTCTCTTTAGAGGTTCCGCAACGGCCTTCCGTATTCCCCATTTGATTAACATCTAGAAAATCAAATCTTCTTTTTGCACCGGTATTATTATTGTTACACACGATGGACGGTTGAAAGATAGTATGATAAGAATTATTTAAACCAATTGAACGAGAGTCTGTCTCTCAATTATCGAATACAGAATTAGTGTATTCAATTCAATATTTGGTCGGTTTAACTAAATATTTCATTTATTCAAAAACGATCTAGTTGAACCAATCACACAGAATTCAACTGTATCATACAGTTCTCCAAATTATTATTTTATTTCTCAGTGTGACGGTCGAAAATTGTATAAGCTAGAAGAAAAAAATTTTGGTTAGATCAAGTGATTCGTTGGTTAGTAAATCAATTTGCTAGTTGAGTATCTTCTTTTGCAGCTGTAAACA
The DNA here is from genome assembly GCA_949699805.1 of Tromatobia lineatoria. NCBI lineage: Eukaryota > Metazoa > Arthropoda > Insecta > Hymenoptera > Ichneumonidae > Tromatobia > Tromatobia lineatoria. The sequence continues at coordinate 309,051 of OX453046.1, read as the reverse complement.
GATGAGGTCATTGAATGCAATGGAGTATTAATTGTTGAGAATAAAAATGAAAAGTTGAATTGTGAAATAGGGTGAATACGTGCATCAATTATTGTCTCACTTTAAATTGAGCGACAGTGTGTCGTAGAAAAAAGTCTTTATGAGTCAAGTGCTTTAGACTTTGTATCACGCTCGCATACTCGGAATAAGACGAAGAAAGAAGGAACACGCACGACAAATAAAAGACAGCTGTATGTGTGTGCGTGCGTGCGTGCATGTGTGTGCAACTCAGCAAACGCGGGCTCCAATTAAAACTATATTCTCGAAGAGTCAAAGCGGGCTATCTTATTTGGAGCTGACTACTCCACTTGCTCATCAACTTTCTTGGTGCCAACGATATTTTCTTAATTCATTTTTAGCATACGGCCTTCCTCGTTATCGCACGAATAAGCTCAATCGACGATAGGAAAACGCCCAAGTGGTGAATGCCAGCCTCAATTTTAAATAACGATGATGAATCAAATTTATTTATGATTTGGCCTTAAAAATGAGCAGAATCATTTTTTTTAATTCTCTTTTTGTTGCACTACCTTGTCGAATTGATTTTTTTGAATTATGTATCTGAATAACGAATGTTAAGAACTATTTTTGTAATGAGATTAGAAATCGTTGTAAAGATATTTGTTATTCATGATACATAATTCGAGAAAATCAATTTGGCTCAAATACCGATAGGTTTTCGCAACAAACAAAAAAACCATTTAAACAAAACTATTAGGCCTTAAAAATGGCTAGAATTTCCGAACCCCATTTTTAAACAAATCTTGAGAATTCGTTACAACAACAAACAAATTCATATAACAGGACATAACAAATTCATTCGGCTAAAAAATAACGGTATTTTTACGATTAGGCTGTCTCAAGATAGAGCTATTTGAACGAAAAATTCGTTTACAGAGTTTTTGAATGATTTGAAGTCCAAAAAATGATGAATTTCACGTTTTTTTTGCTGTCAGAAATTGAGTTTTTTCAGAGCACAAGTTGAAAATTAGGTATAAAAATAAATAAATCAATTTTTTACGTCAATACAATTTTTATTTCCTCCAATAGAAAACAAATAAAATAAAATATATAAATGCTTAAAATATAGCTTGCCCTTGAATAATTTCAAGTAAATGGTACCCAATTATATTTTTCTTTTATCGTAGGTTATCTCGTGGTACAATTATAACTTTATTTAAACGTGGAAGAGTTGTTTTTTCCCTTTATTTCAATAGAAGCCATTCCTTAACGATTATTTTCGTGTGATGATGACAGTTCATTCACTTGGATTATGTTTTGCCTCTTGCTCTTTCGATTTTTTTAAAACAGTCAAGAACCCAAAGGTCGTGTCTGAATTGATTTCGCGTGTTAAAAAGTCAAATGTTGGTACGGAGAATGGAACGCGTTGTGTTCATGTAAATAATGCAAGACACCAACAGCCGATTATCCAAAGATATGCACAGGAATATGGGTTAAGTGGGCTTTACATATGTATTGTACGACGTTTTTTCTTTAATATACGAGAGTACTGTGAAATATTTGCAGTATTCATGCTACAGTAACATAGAAGATTCAACACGTGCTGCTATCACGTTTCTTCATTCTCGTCTGTTTCACTAACGGATATTTATTATTTTCTCAACTTTAATTTGCGGGTAATAGAATGATATATTAAACGCAATTACATATATTATAGGAGGAAAGAAACTCCTCAAGCAGAAATATATCGAAAATTAAATGTTTCGAAAATGCTTCAATTTGGGAGAAATCTAATTTTTCATTCTACTTCTGTCGATGTTTTGTACCGTTTTGAGTGTACTAACATGGAAATAGAGAATTTTTTTTTTCTTTTTTCATGAAAGAAAGCCTTCGCCATGAGAAAGCAAAATTGGAGAAGTATCGGAGAATTATCGAAAAAACTTTTCCATTCTCATATTATTGGTGAGCAAATGGTGGAGTGACATTGCAGCGTGGAGCTTATATACGTGCCTTCGAAATATGGCTGCGCCTTTCTTCCTTGGAGGTCTTTGTTCAATTTTATTTTTGCCAGCAAGAGCGGCGGCGGCGGCGGCGACAGCGGCAGCAGCAGAAGCAGCACATGTGGAAAACAGACAGGCACCCCGCTTAGGTCTTACACTCACGAGTGGCTCTTCCTTTCGTGTTGAGATTCTCCGAGCAAGAGTGTGCGTGCGTTTTACACGTTCTTGGAAAAAACGGCACTTTGGTGCAGCCTTGAAATTCATCCAAGATGAATACTTTGTCCAACGCAAGAGGAAACTTTACAAAATAATGTAATTATAAGCTTTGGTAGATGAATATCGAAGCAATTTTTAAGCAGGCAGCTATTGATTATTGGGTACCTACAAATTATTTGTATTTGCAAAAGTCATCAATATCTATTGAAAAAGTTATAAAGCGCAAAAAACGACAGTACCAACAAAGTTAACAAAAAAGTATAAAAAATCTAAATATCCGGAGTATGTCGTGTTAGACGGTTCACTCGCCCGTTGATACTCTCGATATAAATCCTGGATATTTTAGCTTTAAACTAAATAATTCAGTTCGTTCGAAAGCCGAATATTCGATATTGTCAATTAACACTCGTGCATCTTTGATTTTAAATGGTGCCAAAATGTCTGCAATTATGAAAACAAGCAAAGAGGTTCGAAAAAAAAGTTGTCAAGTTAATAAAAAACGACTCTGCAGCCGATACATCTAAGCTTGTCAATAAAATGCAAGGAATAGTACGTAAAACGGTACATATACCATTAAGACCGTGAGATTTCCGTAACGCCTTGGCAGTAAGTCATTGAGGGCTTCGACCTGTGGCACGCTATTACATCTAACAGTTTTCCAAGAGCTTCATCACTTCGTCTCAATGTCCCTCTTGTAAGACGAAGGGTCTTTTCGGTCATGGTTTTTTTCCTTCTTTTTTTGCAAGCCACATGTGGAAAGGACCGGAGACACCCCCATAACCGTTGAATACTCGGCAGGTCGTGCAACGGTTGATCGGGGTGTGTTATGGTCGTGGGAAAGGCGCTACCGGCTTTAAAATTTTTGGCCTCTCCCTCGTTACTTTTTCTACCCATCGCCGTGTTAATTAGACAACCGCGCACCATCGGATTCCAACATTTCACCAAGATTTCCAGACAAGATATCACAGAATCTCGTTAACAATTATTACAAACTAGTTTGCCCCGTTCCACGATGTATTTTAACCATTTTCTACCCAATCATTTTGGTCAATAGTTATTCGTACCGGAATTCCACACGTCGCTCGCATCCCCAAGACGCTTCCGAATCCACCATGAGCGTAGCAACTTCTTTTTTCCAAAATTTACGGAAAAGAAAAAAACCCTACAAATATCAGTCACCGTTCTATAATTATTACATTTGAAAAATCGTAATTATATAAACAGCGATACATATGTATCGCTATTTATACAAAAGTGTTTTCCACTTAGCCGAATTTGTAACACGCTGTTCAATATATCAAATATTAAATCAATTTTTGTTTTGTATTTCAACAACTTTTTCCCTTTTTCTTATATCGTGTCTTATTATTTCTATAGGCCCGATTATTTCAACATTACTATTTTAATTGTAATATATATTTTCAAGGACTTATTCCTTGTAAAATTAATTGATGTATACACGATAAATAATATATGTATATATTAATTTAAGAAATAGAAAGATTATCAATAACGCATCATTGATTAATATTAGTTTTGGATTTCCGAAAGCAAACGCGTTACGCCATTGTGAGTTGATCTCGTGAGGGGTTCGTAGGCGGCAGCACCTGCGACTTTCATCCCTAATGCTGTGGTAGAGATCCGAAGAGGGTGGGCGGGTCTCCGGAGAAGAAGGACCAGAGGTAGAGGAAAAACGGGGGCTCGAAAAAAGGAAGATGAAAAGATATATATCCATCGAGGTCCTTATACGCAAAGGCCCCATGGGCCTTTTTCGATGGGATCACGAGATGCGCGCGCGGCGAACGCCCAAGAGAGAAGAAGACCCAACAAGAGGGGAGAGGGTCTCGTGAACGAGTAGGAGCAGCAACATTGGGCTCCGCATAAGTGCCAACCATTTTACCACGAGACTCACATACGTTCGTAAATATACGAACCTGAACATATTTACCCAAGCATTATAAGGGTATGCGAGGCTCTCCTGCACTTGCTTCAATTATCAACACTTTTTAGGAACACACCAAAATAAAAGTGGCAATTGAGAGTAAAACTAGCAAACTCTGTCTACCGTTTTATTTATAAGTAAATCCATTTATTGTCATATAAAAATCTATATGATTCAATTGAATTCTGTACAATTGGTGTAACTAAATCGTTTTCGATGAAATAAAATATTTAATATAAGAAATTAAATATTTCATTGAATACACCGACTATGTATTTGACAATTGAGACACGTAGAATACAGTTTAATTGGTTCAAATACTTAATATCATAGACGTGATAAAATAAATTCATTGCGCGAAATAATAGCATGGTTTCAATACCATTTGGAATTAATTTTTTCCTGATAGTGCTGTAAAGTGTTTAAAATAAATTATTTCCGATTTATTATATTTAATTATTTCAAGTGCCTCATCCAATAACCGATTTATAAATGAGCCAAGCTCGACTCGCCCTTGCCCAAATATGGTCTCCCGTCTATTGAGAAAAAAAAATGAAAAAAGTCCCATTTCAATGCATCAAGGCGCAAGAGGATAGGACAAGACCTCGACCGTGAATACAGATAAATATAAGCCAACGTGCATCTATATATATCTTTTAATATAAGAGAGGAGAAAATCGTGTGAGTGACGTATACGAAAGGGAAGGGCCTTTACACTAGCTCCTGACCTTTTCTATGAGACACCTGTGTGTCCAAGCCATTTTTATTTATCCACGCGGAGAGGATCACCGAACCAGCGGGACCTGTATTATAGATGTTATGAATAACCCTGGCCGGGTATACCTGAGCCGGGCTTTCTCGTCTGCCTCACCCCACAACGAAACGCATCGAATTCTAGCTCTAGTATGTGCCATTGGTCTGAGTTTGAGGGGAGAGGGGAGTACACAAAACGACCTGTAGATTTGGGGGCTCTTACACTAGCCGCATGTTTATTTTCGAATAGGGCTGCTGAGTCGGACGCTTGTCCTCGTGACCTTTTGCACTTGAAGATTTATTCGACTTACACACTGTTGGCCGATGGAACGATGTTCTTTGAGAAAAAAGCCCCCTCAGCATCACCCCTACGTATATACGATTTGGCTGTATATTATAGGGAAATATATATTTATGTGTCTGCTGAGAACGCATCAGAAGTGTGGGAACATTTTACCGATTTTCTTGTAGAATCTTGTCAATAATCGAGAGACACCTGTCGCATTTTTGTTTCCAGGCTTACACGAATAGACGGGACAAAAGTCACTTGTAGCGAGTAACGATGCTAATTTTTCGTTCCGCGGAATTTTTCGGTATTCGATCGAATTCAATTATTCGGATTCGAAACGAATCAAATGATTCGGATCGAATTACGAATCGTGTATGTTCGACAATCTCGAATATTCGGACTACACATCGAACTTCAAATCGAATATTAGAACTCCAAATCGAATATTTGAACTTTGAATCGTATATTTGAACTTTGAAATGAATATTTAAGTGTCAATCATATCAGAGGATTTTCGAAAAAAATTGACTCCGTCGTTTGGGATTCAACAGTTCGCACATTCGACTTCCGATAGGAAAATTTGACAATTATAATTCATCGTATCGAATTTATTACTCGATAAAACCCGTTTTCATTCAGAGCAGTTTTCCGAGTTATCTGATATTATCTATTTAAAGTTTTTTTTTTTTTTTTCACAAACTTGACCGAACCATATAATTGCTAATAATATAATCGTGCTATACTCACATGATCCGCCATCTTTGATTTTACTAGACAGACGAATTGAACATTTCCGCGAATATAATTACCAACATAGATAGATACGTCGATTCTCCGGCGATTAATAATCGTAGAATTAACTAAGAGTCTTAATGCCAAAAGATTGCAATCTGCTGATAGAGTAATCGCTTAGCCACACGCAACAAAGAATCGTTTCGCTAGACCTATGCTCGACGATCGTTTCCCATCCAACACTCTCGGCAGGATACTAATTAGTCAGCCCGATCCATCAGGTATACAGTTTGCCTGACAGTCGATTCCCAAGGTAACGCCGCTAAACCGCCATTGAAGATCCGACATGTTTTCAATGTATGCGTCGACTAGTTTACGTTCTCTTCCTTCTATTATACACCCGCACGGAATAACTCTTGTTATCACAATGACACAAGCTGCCGATTGCCCTAAGTCGAATTTAATTACACGTCATTTCTACATTTCATTTCCCACGCACTATTATTACAACAAGCTCAAGTAAAACGTTGACTGCAAAAGTCAGCTAGGTTAAACTGTCATGGAGTTAACATCTATATCCACTATGGACATAATGTACAAGTATGATAAAATAGGAAGCTCTTCGCCGATTTTAGCTATATTCAATATCAAACAGCATTGAAAGTGTCTGCACTTATAAAGACCTATTTCGCACAATAGCGATAATTTCATAGAGGTCAAAGCGCACATGGCATTTTTTTTTTACAAAATTCAAAGTGACCTAAACTTACAATTTTATTCCATGAATTTAATAGAAAATTACAATAATAAAATGAGAGCGAACGCTTCATTTGTGTGCAATCAGTGGATGTGTGTATCAGTGGATACTTATATGCACTCCCCACGCTTTCCACGATATTGGAGTTTCTTTTGCAAGAAATCAAAAATAATAATAATAGTCTTCGGTATACTAGCGAAGTAAGAAATATTATTAACTCCGAACTTATACGTTCAGATGTTGGACGGTCGATATTTCCGCGGGTCCATGAGCCGGAGAGCGCGGCGCAGACTCGCACGACAAACCGGTCGTTCGATCGAATCTCGGAGATTTCATGACCGCGCCAAGCTCGCTATACAATATTCTCCTTGAATCGAATGTGCACCCGGGGCTAAAAGTAACGCTTCTCAACTTCATATCTCGTACCCTCTTTCACTCTCACTGATCTACTCTGTCTCTGATTTTCTCTCTATTATTTTGACCTCTGGCTTTCTTTCGTTATAGCGCCAGTCACCTTGCGTGTTGCTCCGAGTTGCCTTTAACGTTCGTCCGATTACCAGTCTCTCTCTCTCTCTCTGTCCCTCTCTCTCTGTCTTGGATGAGGCTCGCGGCAGGCACGATCACTACACCGGAAAAAGAAGTCGTCTACTCCTTCCTCACAGAGTCCGTGTTTAGTTGCGCGGTTGAAACGACGGCAAAAGTACTTTCTCCGCATCTCACGAGACCGAACACACCGAAAACGTGACTACGAGACCTCTTGCCTACACCATACTCGACATATTTATATATAAATTATAATATATAATACATAGCAAAGTAGTATAGATATATATACATATATACTAGAGAAGGATCTTTGTGTAGGATACTCCTGAGTCTTGACGAACGAAAGTCCGAGACTAATCGTAGGAGAGTTTCTAATTTCGAATCGACCTTCACCGAGACATCATGTTCGTTGGGAACGTCTCGCATTTCGCCATCCAAATATTCCTCTACCCGTGAGCGTTTTAACAGAAAAAAACTGTATCAGGTATTACCGGTCTCTATTTCAAGGATTCGATTAAACAAATCTACGAGATTCCGCAATTACGGTGAGATACATCATTTGGCTAAATACTCGCCGGAATATGATTTAATTGAAAATCATACCTTTTACAAAACATATTGAACTTTTTAGATCATTAATGCATTGAGGCAAAGGCTTTTATCAGTGGTCGGGTTAAAATGTCAAGGTCATAATCGAATAAATACAGTCGACCAAACCAATTAGAGGCATGATTTTATATAATATTTTTACATTATATGAAGAAGAGGATGCAAGGTAGAACCTTGGAAATTGCTTTATTATTTTCCTCTTTTTGCAAAGCTATGAGGGAATGTCAATTATCAAGTTTCGTTTACGGATCCATTGATAGTTCAATCGATACAAACGTACTGTAATTTCTAAATACCACTGTCGTAGAATTCTTTACTATCATAAAATTTACAATAAAAGTATATCAATATAAAATTCATACATCCGATTGTTACATTTCATTTCCCTTCGTATACCAAATTTACTTGCATTTTCAACAGCGTACTAGGAACATTTACCGTATAACGTGCTGTATCGTACAAGTTAAACAGTTTCTAAGTAACGAGAGACTATCGCGGCGATAGTCTCATTGTTATTTACGTTGAATGATATTCAATGACTAAGATGATAAAAGATAGATGAATAGACAGATACGGCGTTACCGGTCATCGGTGACTCTCTCGGAGAGAAGTGCAGCAGAGCACATAAGAGATAAAGAACGTTGAACGTTGAGCCGATCGGTCGAAGCAGAAGGTAACATAGAGCGTGCGATGCAACGTTCTGGGATATCCACGTTTGTTTATGATCCTCTTAAGCCTCTGGAAACTCTGGAGAGTGGTGCGTGTCGTATTGCGCGCTGCAACGTTGTCGTCGTCGTCGTCGTCGTCGTCCTTCTCGTCGCGGTGGACCAGCCGCGGCCATATTGAAACGACTGACCTTGAAGGGATAAAAAACATTTCACGAGACGCTTCTCCTTCTCTTCTTCTCTCCACTCCTCCTTTCCTTCGTCTCTGTCTCCCTCGGTCGATGCTCTTGTTGTGGGTATGCATTATTTCTCCTTTTTCCAATCTCAACGGATCTCTATATCGCTCCTTGTCTCACGAGGTGTATATCGTTCGTCCTTGTTCCGCTCACTCCTCCGCGCTGCTTTAAACTTTCGCTCTTTCTCCCACGTACGCCCTCACCACATACAGTCCACTCCCTCTAACTCAATACTCTCTAGTAGCATGTTTCTCCTCGATTCCCACTCTGAGAAAACCCCGAGAGGGGTTTTACGTTAACCCCACTTTTTTTTTTCTTTTGCATATGGCGCACACTTGTGTTCTCATGTAACCTCAAAATAATCTCAAATTGTTACGGTGTATTTTCCTGACATTTGGTAATATATATCTGTTTACATATAATATCGTTAAATATGTCGCACACTGCGATAACTTAGTAAAATCATGATTGATAGCCAAACGAACGCACTCAGAAGTATCGAGGATTGTAATTCGGTAGAATTAAGTTTGATTGAAGTAAAAGGTCGAGTTTCTAATCCAAGTTAGAAACTTTTTCTAAACTCGTGTGATTGCAACACTTGTTCTTAAAGATATTTTTTACGCAGCTATTGAGTATATAAAATGATTATTTTACATACAACGGAAACTTATCGTTTCGAGCTTTTTTAACGGCTCAAGACAGAGGTCAGAGGTAACAGAGAGGCTCTCTCTCTGGTAGGCCATTCTCTCTAGGGGCACGGATATTCACAAGCGATGGCGTTGAGTTAGAGGGACTGGACTGTACTCACGTTCGTTCAAACTCACACTAACGGACACGCACACAGATTTATTTCATAGGAGAGGATTTCTGCAGTTGTCTTGTTTTAAATGTTTTCTCCTTCTCTTTATACGGCTTGTTCTTTCTCTCGCCTCCAGCAGCATCGTGTCGCGCTTTTTTCTCCGATTCCGTTGCAGCCCCGTTCAACCGAACGAACATAGCCCTTTCTTCTTCTTCTTACATCGTTTTATTCTTCTTGCGTCTACAAAACTCGTTTTGGCGCGGTTTTTTCATCTCGACGTTACATTCGCCTCTGTTTTGCTTCTCGCATCCCTTTTGTCCGTCTGTCATAGTCAGCATCTCCTACTATTAGATACTCACCGCCTTTTCCCTCAATCTTTCACTCAAGTGCATCCTCGCTAATAAGTTCCTCCCTTGTTACGCGACATTCATTTAGCACAACACATATATGTGATATCGGTAATTATTGACAAACGGTTGAGACTACCATCGTCCATTTCGCCTCGAATTTTTAATTGATTCTTGAATAATTTTTTTTGCCACCATTCGGACATTTTTTTATTGAGTCAGTTCCACGGTTTAATTTCTCTATTCGCTCAAGTGAATAAAATATTAGTTTCATTCACACACTATTTTATCAAGCGAAATAAATTATTAACTTGGATAAATAAAATATCCATTATTGGCATAAGCTATTTGCGGCGTTGAATTAGACCTACAAGTAAATTCAGTAAATCTTTCATTTAATGGGCACGATTGTTTATAGTTAAATGTATAGAGTATTCAATCAGTTCAAAAACACATTTATAAGGGTCGAGGATTTTTGTGAAACAACTACTTAAATTAGCTTCTTCATTTGATGCAGTGAAATATTTTGGCATTTCAACTGAATATTTCATTCGATCAAAGATAGAGAAAAAGTTGATCCAATCGACAATTTAATTGTTATAGCTTGAGAAACATACACATTGTATTTAATTGATCGAATTCTTTCAAAATTATATTAAATGCATAAAATATTGAATGTCTCGATTCAAAGAAATATTCTATCCACGTCTATGATATAAAATAAAAACAAGTGACTTTAACCAATTGTACAGATTTCAATCATATCATATAGTTCGTCTATTGTCCGACAAAATGCTTCGCTGATAGGCTAGCACACGAAACAATGCTATCGCTATTCTAGCAAAACATTTGTTGGACCAACAAAAACGATTTCTCCGTGCAAGATATTCGTACTCAAGACAGTAAGCATGCATGGAATCGAAGAGAAAAGTGGACATTAGAATCACAGATTTGTTGATACAGAAGCGATTGCAGATCAGCCGATGAACCTAAGTTAAGCGGTTGATCGTACGTGCTGCTGCTGCTGCTGCTGCTGCTGCTGTATTTGATAAAACACAGCTCTTTTATGCACCACGTTTATTTATCGAATGCAGCGCAGAGCAACATCGGAGCGTACGAGACGCGTATACCAATGCAGCAACCGTTTCTAGATATCTCCTCTATCTTCTATTTATCACAACAGCTTTTTTTGTAGCGTCACTCTTGCGTGGGCACTTTTTTATCCAATAGATTTTTCCCTTGTGAATGTCTAAAACCGCGCCAATCTGTTAAAACCTTGCGGAAAATCTCAGATTTAATAAAATTTCTGCTTTCCAATTAAAAAGTCGTGGTTTTCCACAGAAAAATAATAAATGGCATGCGTGTACTCGCGATAGCTTGTGTAAATATCACGTCTTGAAAATTATAATCTACAGCTCAACGACGGATGATTTTCGGTGAATTTGTGGTACATTACGTGGTTTACTATATAGACACAGTTATAATGTTATTCCTCCATAGAAATAAAGTACATTCGAAAATGTAATACTTTGCCGAAACTTCATGTGATACGTTATAGATATGACGTGACTTTTTCTAAATGCCTGAGTGCCCTTAAGGTAGTTTCGTCGCTTGGTATTTATTTAGCATAGGTTCCAGAAAAATGAGAGAAGTTTGCGCATACTTCACGACGGTATAACAATCTGAAAAAAATCCATGATTATTAAAGATAATGGATTAATTAATTTTTAAATCAATTCTTCAATAACATTTGGGAATTATTGTTATGGAAAATTATTATTTTCAGTATTTCTGATATGCGTCAATTTTCATATCATCGACAAGTATTGGCAATTTTTTTTCATTTTTTCTTGAACTTATGCGAAATGAACACCAAACGACAGAACTAACTAACTTAATTTATATATCCTTGGCGTCGTACTTTGATACGTACAAGAGAAGGCGAGACATATGTGCGACCCTATTTCATACTTTTTCATTTATAGCACCGTCGATACTCGGTTGCATGCCCTCCTCTCTTCATACGTTGTTTTGTACATTCTCCATAGTCGTACTCCAAGTCGTAGCGCAGCAATGGGTTATTATTCCTTGGGGCATTAACGTTACAGCGATAACTCGAATTCTCGGAGCAGAGGGAACGCGATATGAGCCGCTCTTGTGCTCCCGCTTTCGTTCTTTTCGTTGTCGGAGGGGCCGACAACGATGCTTCTATCCTACTCTGCGGGCAGCGAGACCGAGTGACTCGAAGATAAACGAAAATTAAAGCGGCTCAGGCCGATGGGTCAGGCACTTGGACTCTTGCACTCAAACGACAATCCTCGGGACGAATCCTGAAAGTCGTGAGCAAAGAAAACACGCTCGTGAGAACATTTCAGATGTGTCTTAAAGATGCGTCCCTCCAACACGGTTAACAAAAATCATTCTTGAAATCAATATACATCTATTGGAAGTACCATCTATACTTATTATAAAAGGAAGTGGCCGAAAACATTTGTGTGTCTCTATGTTCGGAATTATAATTTTTTTATTATTTACTAAGATTTCTAAGATTTCAAAAATTTCAAAAATTTCAAAAATTTTAAAACTTTTCAAGTTGGCCATGGAATTTCGAATAAGTCATTTCAAGTTAGCCATGAAATTTTGAGCGATTCGTTTCAAGTTGACCATGGAATTTTGAGCGAGTCATTTCAAGTTGGCCATGGAATTTTGAGTGAGTTGTCCCATGTTAGTAATGGAATTTTGAGCAAATCGTTTTAAGAATACTCAAGATATTAAAGATATCCAACCGAGGTTTTTATTAGAATACAATAGAGTAATTGAGAACTGTTCTCCACGTGCGTATGTGTCGCGAGTCTCTACTGACTTATTCACGGTAGATACGGAACTATCGTTGTCAGCTCTACAGCGATGATGATCCGAAACACTGTGTTACGAGCGGATCAAGGTCACTTGACGTCAGGGCATTCTCGTTGAGCCAGGTCAGTAGCGATTGGTCTAGCCACCTATATCCTTCTCTTTGCATTGTTACCGGTTTTCAAAGACCAACAAAATATAAAACATCCCCACGCAACTATAGACTTCCTCGGTATAGCGACATTACAAGCGGGCGACAAATCGACACCTCTAATAACACCTTTGATTACATTTTTAAAAATCATTTATGTACTTACGATAATTTACGACGAAAATATTCAAAGACATTTGTTTTTAAGCTGACAAAATTTTTCTCAATCTTATATCAGATATCAATATTTTTAAGCTAAGATTTCCGGACCTCAGATACGAATATTTTAAACCTCAGATCCCAAGTGGGGTGGATTTCGCTTCTATTTTTTACAATTATTTTTTAAAACGAAAATTGGATAAAGTTATATCTTATATAGAATCTTTATACTGCAGGCCATCGCTCGAACATTTCTATGTATGTCAGACTTCAGAGGATTCTTCAAGATTTTCCCAGTGCAGCCTGCGGAAAAAGGGTTCTTACGCATTTACTTTATTCAATTTTCGGTTTAAGAAATGAACTCGTAGATGTTCATCCCCGAGCTGAAACTTGTAGATGAACAAATTCTTTTTTTTAAAATAGAATGAAAACAGAGGTAATCATTTAAACGTTGACAGGAGCATCGGATCGTTGAAAATTATCATTCCACATCTGATGTGATCCGTTACTCTATTTTGAGAGCTAGTGAAAAGAGCTGTGCCTTTTAGATTTTTGCCTTTTAGAGCTTTACAGAGAGCCGGGATTCGAGTTAAAGCCACGGGGCCCCCAGAGCGTCCATGAGCTCTCGTCGGAGATTCATTTTTCAAGGGACCTAAGGACCTGTTGCTGCCTCTCGCCTCGTTTTTTCACTCTCGCTCTCTCTCTCTTTCTCTTCATTTCTCTTGCATTTGTATCCTACAGGCCAGGGCTGTACAAAGAGCGAATCGCGTAGCGGCACTGCGCGCCCTGCACTGCGCCTTCGCTCGGACTATACATCACTCGGGGTAGACATCTGACACTCGAGGAAAAAGAGCGGGTAGAAGAGAAGTTTGAAAAAAAAGTCATCGTAAATTCTGGACAGCATTGGAGAGTCGTGAGAGGAGGGAGAGAAAATATTCGCGTAGTTTTCGCCGTAGTTGGATGTTAAAAAAAACAAAAGAGAGCTTCGCACATTGCTTCCTCATTTTTCTACACCTCCCAAAAAGCTATCTAGGATGTATGTCGATTATTCCAAATAGAACTCATAATAGGGATGTACAGTAAACCGTTACATATTTCTTCTTCATTATTTTTCACGTTTTGCAAAGCTCCCTCGACGAGGAAGTATGTTTATCAATTTAAGCGTCCTTATAGAGAAAGCTTTATAAAGCAAAAAATAGTGTCGAAGCCATGTGCAAGGTTTTAGTTTGCATTCCTTTTTTTATGACATTATATGTAAATTATAACACAATGTGATTCTTTTGATTAAGTTTAACGATTTTATTTTATTTATCGATATATTGCATAATAATTATTTCGAAATTATAAACAACCTAATTTTTTTTATTACGAAAATGATTTGTTCATTTTTCTGAATGGTTATGAATATTTTCAAATTCTTTAAATTGCTTCGAATGTCGTGGTTTTCTTCACATTTATTTTATGTAAAGATAAATCCAAACCGAATTTAAAAACCTTACAAAATTCATCCATGTTCCGAAAAATGAGTGAATCATAACATTTAAAAATTATTATTATGCAAAATGTTACTTTTTAGTACTCAAGTACTTTCTTTAGTACTTGTATTTTTACTTTTTTCTCATTTTCCTTGAACTTATGCGAAATGAACCGAAGTACCTCAATGTATGTGAAAATGTCATGTGCGCAACGCTCGCACTGAACATCGAAAGCATCGGGGGTTATGAATTACGCGAGTTGTTATGCATGTGGGAGAAAAACTTTTTATCTCAAATGTACGTGCGGCGCACCTCTGAATGGCGGTATTCTCTTGAGCGACTGTACCACGCTCGGTTGTTTACATTTTAACCGAGGGCGGCGTTGCCAAGTCCACGGACCTGTTGCGTGTCCGCGCCCATGTTGTATACCGAATTCTTTGCGACAGGCGCGATCGGTCATTAATTTATTTTTCTATAGACAACGTTGACATTTGGAGGTACGTAAACCGAATAGAGTGTCGAATTAATTCGTCTCCTCGGATATTTGACAGATTTGAAGCTTCAACGAAGCAAACTGCACGGAGAACCTTGTTTATATCTCGTGGAATCGTCGGCGTTTGTAACACTGGCTCGTCTAAGCTCGTGTAGCGCGAGACGTTCGAATGCCGAATCGGTCAGCCGACTGTTGACACGAACTCTCGGCATTCGAGCGCCGCAATTCCTTCGATCGTACATTTATTTTGTTGCTATATTCAATTACGGGATGGCATCGCTTTGCCGCTCGACAAAATAGGTATAAAAATAAACCTCTTTTTTCTCATATAAAATCGTTTTTATTTTACACTTATGTGCGATACCGCAGAAATTCAGCTTTAAATATTTTTTCTGGACTTTGAAAAAAGGTTTTTCTTTGTTGATCCTGTGAAAAAAGTTATTCAACAAAATTCTCGTAGCGTTATGTATTTTTGAAACAGGAAGACTTTTCAAAATGACGTATCGTTAATTTGACGTAGATGGGTGAGGAAGGTTAGGTTGTGTCCGGGTCTCTCAATCGCGACTCTTTCGCATACCTTTGACGTTGATGGACGGATGAGATTATTGACACATGACGATGCTTCTGTACCTTGATCAGGGCGTGAAATGTATTCCAGCATATAGAATGGAAAATAATGTTTCTCAGATTGCTAAGAGAGAATGATTAAAGATTCTGCATAGACTTAGTCATTTTCCTCGAACCCTGTCGGAGATTGCTCGTAATTTGCCGTATTTTGAAACGCGAAAGGACAGCAGGCTTTCACAAAAAAATTTCCATCAGTCTCGTTTCACCAATTCACTCGAAATTCCGCAAGCGCAGTTTCAAGAAGTCGATTCGTAGTATAGTGTGACCCCTTGTGACATTCAGAGAATCGAGAGAATCGAGAGAATCTCGATGGAATTAAAATCTACAAAAATCAATCGTCTAGAAGATGCTGAGCAAATAAATCTCGTATATTAATGAATCCAAGAAATTATTAGAAACTTACGAAAATGAAATATTTTTCAACAAATGACGTGGCAACTGACTTTTTAAAAAATAAAAATGATTTATTGATTCTTATAAATACGTAATGATTTTATAATAATTATATTCAATACTTTTCTACAAAAATTAATGTGTATTCAGAAAAATTGACGAATTGTTTTTATTTATGTCTAAAGTTGAGTATTTGGGAAATATGTTGAACAATTTTTTCTTACATCAGTTTGTTGATAAAATGTTGGGATAAATATTATGCAAAATTAATAACATCTAATGTGCATGAATCGTTTTACATTTTTATTCGATTTTCTCTTGAACACTTATCGATTTTTTCCATCGAGAACTGTTTGCAATTCTCTCTCAGTCTTCTCGAGCTTATGCGAAATGAATATCAGGCGCAAGGACTACATTTACGTTTCATCGGCGTATATTCGGAAACGTGTCGATGGGCACGCAGTTTCTTACAAATATTTCATCTCTTTCTCTATAACCCATGGAGACTAACGATGAAGCAAGGTCGTTGGGGGGGAATAGCGAGAGAAGAGGAAGGTCTCGACTCACGTCTTATGTTGACAATCGCGAGCTCTGTGGAATATTCCATCACTCCTGATCTATGATCCATAGACATACGTTCGAGCCATTAAAATCTTATGGCGTTGCGTTCATTGATCGCAAACGTTATTTAATAAGTTAAATAGTATTAAATTTAATCGCGCTCGCCGCGTCTATCTGCGCTAGTAATAATTGATAAGATAAACAACAGTAGAACCTTGCAAAAACCTTCCTTATTATTTTATAAATTCGATTGAGCGGCCTCTGTGAGGAAGTTCTATCAATTTTGCTTACTCATGGAGTGCAATGCAACGCAAGCTTCTATTTTGCAGATTTGGTTACCGTCGAAAGACATTTTTGTGAAAATAAAAAGTGTCGTAGAATTTTAACCGCTTCGTCAAATTTGTACCATCTTCGGCCATGAAATCCATTGCGGATTCGAATTTTGTTGTTTCTTCTTGGCATCAATGTCTTGTTATCTTGTAACGCTTAATAAAAATATTCCGAAATACCGACCGACCCTTGAACAGAATACATCATTAATAATCACTAATCGTGAATTCACTTGAAAAATTGTCGTCACGCATCTCAAAACTTGCACGAGTCGAAATGCTTAGACATAGAAAAAAAATGTAATAAAATTGGAACCGCACTAATGGTTCTCGACAAATTTAGCGCCTATCATGACTCAGTGTTATTGTATTCGTGTACAAAATTTTAGCTTAGTATTTTGTAATTCACGGAAGTAACAGTATGAAAATACTTCTTTCGTAATATAAAAAATGCTGCAGCATTGGTATCCGTGAACCGATTTACGTCAAATACCATTCCAAACAACATTGGATGTACCTCCACTCCTGAAGGTACATTTGATATCTCAATTTTTACGAAAGCTAAACCATTCGCCGTTTCTACAAATTTACGAGGCTGTCAGATCTGAATCTCCGCATACGCGCATATGTGCATTGTTAATACCGTTGTTACTGTCCTGATAGGGTAATGGCATGAAATATTGATCAAAATGAAGCTTTCTGTACAAAGAATGAAATTATGCAACCGAGATTAATGAGATTAAGCATGCGTACATTAATCGGTTGAAATACGTGGAACGTGGCAAAAACTCTTGCTAGGAAAATAACATCTCACGCGTCGCCAGGTATAACGGGTGTGTGCATGATAAGGAGAGGCACGAACGAAAAAACAGTACGGCGACCGAAAAAAAAGTTGAGAGCTGCGTGCGGGCTCTAGTTTGCCTCCCAACGATAAGGAGTTATCATATCCGGATTTCCTTACGCGAACGTTGCCGCTTTGATGGAATCACGGTACGCAAATTATTCACTTCAGTGTACAATATGTATAACCAGACGAGTACTAGAAATTTCCAGCTGAGCTAAATTGCAATTACTTTTTCCCGAAGGCTCGATTTTTCGTATCTTCTGAATCTGTATGAAATATTTTACGAAATTATCTATTCGCTCTCCCAATTTTCAATCGCGGCTCTTAGATGCTCATGAGATTTCTCCAACTTGTTGTCCTGGGTCCTGGGCACGAGTAGATTAACATTAAATCGTGATCGGTGCTTAACTTGGCAAGAATGAATAAATTGGTTCTCATTTTATTGTAAATCTATTTTTTTCAAATGCCTCCACATGCATTTACGATTAGTGATAATCAATTATGAATTTGATGAAAGAAACTGCCGCTATGTTGAAAAATGCCACTGTTGAGTACTGACAGGGAATGAATTGATGTTATGCGTTAAAGTTTGATATGTTATTATTTGTTGAATTATATGTGCACTATATTATATGTACAATATTTTGTGCACGATATATACAGTATATACGTCAATTTTATGTTATACTTAATTTTTAACAGTGCGGTGTACAATTATATATTTTAAATAATCTTATGGCATTATGGCCATGCGTTTCTGAAGTATTATCGAAGAAATGAGAGATCTATTAAGGAAATTAGCGATGACCGTTTGTACGTCGGTATGTGAGCAACTGCTAGTAAGTGCAACGTATTGCGTATTCCATACGCCTCGCGAGCTGTGCTTCAGTCATGGTTGGCTAAGGTCCTTCGGAAATGGGTGAACAGGACACGAGGTACACTCTGAGTTGTTACGTGAGAATAAAAGGAAGGATAGATCGGCAACGGCGACGGCGGCGACGGCGGTAACAGCGATACTACCGGCATCGACTAGTTTCTCGCTGGCTACACCATATATTCCTCTAATTTCTAAACGTCCCTCGCTCTTCGTCGCGTAGATTACATTGTGCCTCAAACTCGTTTGAGCTTCGAACAACGCAATGTGCTTTTGTCTTGTCTCAATTCGTTACAACCCACGAAAAACTTGATTCCTCGTACCCAAGACTTAGATTTATTTTCCGTCGGGACAACTATGCACTGTAGAAATAGTTTTCATTTTTTCGATAAAAGCGTGTAGGAATTTTATGAAACTTCTTCATGAAATATCTTACAAATTCGTTATCCATAAACAGAATTTAGAAAACAAATATTATTGATAACTTTTTGGTACATTTGACTCAATTTGAACTAAAATGTTCCATATAAATATAAATCTGTTATAAATCCGGAGTGATTTTTTGTAAGCCTTGAAATTCCACACATTTTTATTTTTCAGAAACGTATGTACGATAAAACTTTTCCAAGATGGACCTGTTCGAACGAAAAATGAAAAAATTCTAATATTTCATGAGATTCCTTTTTGATCATATTAAAATTTAGTGAAGATTTACGCAAAGACTGGATTTTTTCAAAAATTTTGGAGAAATAAAAATGTTGATGTCTGAATTTCGACGAAATCGTTCATATGTGCATTGATTCTTTTCAATTTTTCGTTTGAAAGAAAAATAGGTAGAAAGATGTGTGACTACCACGAGGTATTGCAATTTTACCAGGAGAAAAAAAAGAAACAATACGTATAGTTGACACAACACGTGCGGCGCGCGGTATCGTAATTTATTCCGCTATTTTATTTCCTTTGCTTTGTTTTTTTCCTACCTGCGACGAGGAAGTCAGTCGACCATTGAAAATCGCTATAGTGACCTCGCGGTCACATAGTCATTGCTGGCACTGCACTCATTGCCATTTACCAGAGATACAAGTTTCTATCTATACGTATATATGGGGCATTCTACGTCAAATTGACAATTTAGGCTTGAGGCTGATCTTCAATAAAAGAGGGGATTTGAAGGGATTTTTGATTTTACAGGAAAAGATTTTAAAAAACTACATTTCCAAAAACGGCTCTTTGAGGATGGCAACATTGAAATGGTGGTGAAAAAATCTTAAGAAAATCCAAGGCCACATTGTGTCAGAAACTATATTATTGTAACAATTTATCAAAAGGGGTTATCAGCCCCGTAAAATAGACGTGGAATGCCCCATATGCGCGTAGAGTAACTCTGCAGGATGCAAATTATACGGCGTTCGGACACTATATGACCGACAATCTACAACTATCACTTTTGTCATCTCTTACACGTATACAAATAGACGATATTGTACATGGCCTAATGCGGGATGAGAGTTAATACGCTCCTTCGTATATACGTTGCTCCGTCATACGGCTTATTGATAGCTAAGCTGCAAGGTAAAATACAATAAAGCAATGTATTCATTTTTTACTTCGATTACTTATAGAGAAAATTTGCTTCGAGATTTTTATGTCAAAATGAGATGCGTCATTTTAAAAAATAAAGTGTATGTGTGTGATGTAATGGTGAAAGATTCTTGTATCGTACCTTGGTGTACCACTCTAGCGGCAGGAAAAAAAACCTTTGATAAATTTTCTTGTGAGTATAGAAAAAGGAATAGCATTTCTATTCAGACACATTCAATTATGAAAAAAAAATATCTCGTTAAATCATTTTAATACAAATGATAACACAAGAATATCGGAGAATACCAGAGTGTCATTTTAACAACACAAGCAAATAAACATGTCAATGACAAATTGTCAAATTGTCAGTTAAATTTAAAAGAGAAAGTATTGCAGTCCGCTCACCATCGTACTTAGATTTATGTCGGTAATTTCACATTGAAAATAGTTGAGACATGATGCAACGGCAAACAAATAGTTGAGACATGTTTTAACGGATATAAATGAAAATTTTTATAATAAATCTTACGATCATTCGGGCGTTTTACAATTCAAACTCCATCGGTCGCGAGTATCTCGGCGGCATACCGATTGGTTTGCCCAATATCTCATTCATCGACTCTCTCGATCCTCGATCACCGTTGGTGTGCGCGATGACGCTCGCTTCGATTGCAACATCTTTTTTTTGTGAAATACTTTGCTCGTGGTTACGGTCACACTTGTCAACTTTCTCCAACCCTAAGACTAATGTTTTACGCGTCATCGAAAGTCGTTATGCAATTTATCAAATATAATATTAGACTACCGGAACAAAAATATACCCCAAATTGGGTTAATTATATAATCGAATGATTATATAATCTGTATTTGTAGTCCATAAAATTCCACACATTTCAACTTTCGGAAATGTGAGTCCGATGGAACTGTCCCAGATAGAGACGTTTGAATGGAAAGTTAATAAATTTTAATATCCCATCACATTTATATTTGTTACCTTATTGAAACTCGGTGAACTATTTACAATAAAAAGAACCCGATTTTTTGGAATTGTTGAAAAAAAAAAGTAGGTGGCTGAAATTTTGTGGAATTGTTCTTATGTAGATGAAAAAGGGAAGAAGAAAGGGTGTAAGATGTGAGAGTCACATTTATAAAAGGCAGATCAAAGTGACCGGGATGCTTTTGAATAGTTGACGCACCTATACATCTGCTGTTTTCCGAATATACTTATTTAGAACATATACGAATACATTCATACTAACGGACCTTATACGCCGCCGCCTGTCCAAGTGTAAGTTTCAGGCGTGAAATGTAAATTGTGGTTTATACTGACCTTCAGTGACAAAGGACGGACAAAGATACTGAAATATGGGCTCTTCCGAAGATTTCAATAGGGATGCTAGGTCGTTGACGTTATACTGCTCGGTAAATACATTTCAAAAGTCAAGCGTATCGTTTCACCATCGAGAAGTGACAATAAAGTACAATTTGGCGTTTTTTTTTTCATCTGGACAGATCCTTTTCCTCTTCCTATTCAATGTGTTTTGTAAGACATTCCCATTCTCCAATATTTTTGGGAACAATAGGGGGTATCGTTGCAAGGTTTATACGGTGTCTCGTTATTTCACACCATTGTCCTCGAAATTATTCTCTTCACCTGTAGCCGACAAAAGAGAGAGAAAGAGAGAGGGGCGGGGGAGGGGGGAGGGGGGAAAGGTATTGCGCTGCGGTTGCGACGATTCGCAAGGTGCAGGCGCCCGTCCTATTATATATACTCTTCTCCGAGCATCCGAGGGGTCGGCTAAAGTTTTTCTTTCTAAACTTCCTAATTCATGGTCCCCTTCGCACAGGTTTTTCTTTCTTTAGCCTCTACCTCTTCTATCCCCAGCCGTCTTGTGTTTTTGTTTGCTTCTTTCCTTTTTTATTCAGTGGTAAAGCGTAAACGCGGCCTTTAACCCAGCTATAACAATATGACACCGTCACTGGAGATCAAATTTCTAACCACCTCGTTGTTCTTCCCAACCTAGAACTCATGTACGGGGACGCTAAGTAGATTTTGGTGAGAAGAAAAAAAAAAAAAAAAAACGCAAAGTAGCACTTAACGTGTTGCTTTCTCATAAATTTTTATCATTTTGCTTCCTCATAGACGAAGATTCGTTTGGGTAAAAAAATTCTTCGATATTTGCATGACGGAATGTCGTTGAGAAAAGTGAAAATTCAGATAACATTGGTTTCTGAAAAAAATTCGAAATACCATACAATCCGATCCGTCGTTTTCACTAAATTTGGCATAGATCAGCGTTAAAGATTATTTCTCGTTTAAAGTCAATATCAGTTGATTTGGTGGTATTCAACATAAGATAGAAAACAGTTAATAGTATCAGTCTATTCGATTCAAAAGCAATACCAATCATCGTTCAATACAGTTTTATTCGTGACAAATGATATTTTTACCCATTTAGTCATGCCCTAATTTGTTGTCATGGAAGTTTTCACAAGACCATTTAAACATCTGGTTATCAACGGGAGATTTATTTACTGCACGTCAGCGCGCAGTAGTTGACTCGAGAATCTATAACAAGTGAAAAAAATAAATTATACACCCGCAGTCTCGCGTACCCAAAACCTCAAACTGTCAACTTTCTTCTACACATAATAGTGTTGAACATTGGACGACGAAATTTCTCTCGTCTCGTTAGCTTCATTCAATAATGCTACAAGTTTTGCGTTGACGACGAGTCATGACCTTGTCAAACCCTCATACAACACAAGAGAATAAGACTCCGATAACCTTAGATAAGAAAATCCGTTGCCCGTAAGTGGAATACAGTAGTAGGCCCGCCAATGAACAGCGGACTGCATTGAACAAAAAACTTTTTTTTTTTTTCGTTGGCACGTGAAGAAAAAAAATCAGATCCAGACCATCAGATTGACCCTCGTGAAAGAACAACTTCATTTAGTGGTTTAATGTGGTGCAGCTTAACTTAACTTCGACTCATGGTGTAAACCCACCCTCTTCAGAAAAACTTTTACCGCACTTGTAGTATAATCTTACTGTTACTTCACTTTGTGCGATAATTGTAATGCTTCGCGAACGTTAAACCTCAATTTTAACACCTTATCGCATACCAGTATCGTACAATTATTATACCATTCTCAAATTTACAATAAAAGTGTATGAATTGATATACCGGATTCGCAAATCTTATATCCTTTTGTATATTAAATTTACTTGCATTTTTAACGGTGTAATTATGCGATAAGCTGAAGAAAAATGCGTATCGTTCGTAACCAACGGGGCACAATGATTTTCCTCCAAACGATTGCCGCTTACATCCGGTTTTCCTTGTACAAGCAATGAAACAAAATTTTCCACGAGTTATCAGGTAATGGATCCTTCGCAATATTTTCTTCACGACCTTCGAGAGCACGCTCATTCGTTACGCGCCGATAAACAGCATAGCTACACGGATGATACTGATGTAGATACGAGACAGTGGTAATATAGGGGTATCACGTAGAGGTACATTAGACCTGTTCTCCAGTTCTATGAGATATTTCGCCACAATTATACCAATCAAAAATGGAAATTTTTCCAATTTCATTACCATAATGTGTTTTTTTAGCTTATACATATTCACAACGATTTATTGAGTTTTCGTTTTTCTATCTTTCGTTAATAAATTTGATTTCATCAAGTTCACACTTTCGCATATTTGACATTTCAAATGTATTGTAAACAAAGTAAAACTTTGTATATTTATTCGTCACTGATAATCTTTCGCAAAGCTTCCGCTACGATGAAGCCAAGAGAAAAAGAAAAAAACGTTCTCATCAAGGCAGTTCTGCGAAAGGCTAACATTATTAAAGAAGCAATGTGTAAAGTTGTACTTCACATCCTTTTTAATAATGAAATGAATAAAACTATATTCAAGAAAAATCGGTATTGAATTTGAGATGAATCTATGAAAACGTTGGGCTTCCATCGGATTTTGATTTATAACAAAAAATCGTCTTGCTCTAATTCAAGTAATATCTCCCTAAATGGACTGAAATTTTCTACAAATACAAAACATATAGCGCTATGACGCACCAGATTTTGGGATGACCGATAAAGCGGTTAGGCTCAAGCGGGATTTTTAATTTTCAAGAAAATTACGAAAGGAATCCTCAATATTGAAGGGTTTCAATATCTTCGGTTGCTTTAAAATCATAGAATTTATGTGAATTTTTTTAATTTACAGAAAAATGGCATTTTTTAAATGCGTTTTTAAAAAAGGATGTTATTTTTCGAGCCTTGAAATATTGAAATGATGGTGGAAAAATCGGAAAACAAGAAGTAAGACTATTTTGTAACAAATTCCGATCGAAATCGGAGAGGGTGACGGTCGTGGCCTGTAAATTTGACGTGGAAAGCCCCATGTCTTTGAAATGCTACACCCATAAGGTTCCATATATCCTATCGTAAAGTATAATCGCCCAACTAATGTAGAGGAAAACCTCCAAACGCTCTGACGCTCTTATCCCTCGAGGGAAAATAAGATATGGGATATATTTTTTTTGTCGTATTTTTTCAAACATTTCTGTCTGTTACGGGACTGATGGTTGAAAAGTGAGAGCGTTGGAGAAAGGCAAGAGGCAAGAAAAGTGAGATAATATTCGAATGCGTTTCTCGAGAGGAACTGAGTAGTTCTCTGCGATGGTCTTAGGACGACGGGACGCTCAGTGGGGTTCCCGTTAGTTTTAGACAAGCTAGCTCCAAGATTCTTTAACTAGCGGACTCTTGGATGGCACAACGAGGGGGAGATAGTCCCGAGAGGTTTGTTTTAGCAGGTCAAAAATGATCTTGAACCATCTCAACGAATATACAGCGCCCCTGATGGGTTTCTGCTCTACTGGAATTCAAGTGGCAAAAACGACGAGCCGCCACGATTTAACTCTCCAAAAAGTTTCCCTCGTCATACAACGTCAAACGTCTCTGCTGTACCTCACATCCTTCTCTCTACAACTTCTCTTTTCTTTTCCACTATGGTACACAAGTGGGTTATCATACAACAACACCGTCAAATGCCGATTTAAAGTTGCACACTCTTACTACCTCTTTTATTTTCGTATTTTCCTAGGCCGCCTCAAAATTTTCAAAATAAATCTTTTTAGGGCCTTCCATATGCCGAATATTTCAAAATATTCCCATTCCATCTCATTCGAAATTGTTATTGGAACTGCGCTCGGGTGGAATGTACCCAAGGACTACTATAAAAAACGCTTAATAACTCTAAAATTTTCAGCGGCTGTAAATTTGAAAAAATAAAAAAATCATGCTACTGAATATGCTATTCGAAAAAATCGCTTCATAAGGTCATTTATATAAATCAAATAAAATTTCCGCCACTTGACGCTTAAATTATCTCATAATAGGAGCGCAAAATAAAGTAAGATAATAATTGTAATTAATAATGTTACCGATAATGATAATAATGATGTTCCTAGAAAATTCGAACGTGAAGCCTCTTCCGATGAAACTTATCAATGATAATGACTCCCACGTATTTATATACTTCAGCTGTGATGTTTTTTTCGCTATCAAGTTTCGATATGCCGTAACATTATTACTGTCAAATTATACGATTGATTATAATTATCAGCACGATTAAAGGTGCGTAGCGAAAGCGACAAGATCTTGTTCGACAAAACAACATGACATTGAGCGTGTTCTACAGAAATGATATGTGCGGACTACTCGTATGATCGCCTGAGCTTCTGAAGTTCACACAATATCTTACATATCTTCTCTTCATTTTACATCCTGATTCATCTATGATAGGGGTGTGCAAATAGTGATCGAATTGGATCAAATCGAATAGCACTGCTTACATTTTACATTTTAAGTCAAATATTCAATGATTTTGATGAATTTGATCAATTAGATTAATTGGATGAATTAGATCAGGGTTGAAGTACCGTATGTCGCCATCAACTTGATCCATTCGTGTCCATACCTATTGCATGTAAATCTCTGTGGTTACCACAAATAGTGCAAACAGACACAACTTATGGAACAATAATGTATTGTAAGCATTGCATGTTTAATGCAAAGTAAAGGAATGAAGTAATGATTAATTGATATATACATCTCTTGTGTGGCTACTGATGGTACAGTGGCCTCAAATGGGTTTCGGTGAATTCGGTGAATCGGTTCTGCGATGAATTCGATTATTGGAATCCCGCGTTAACGCTCTTTTTTAAATTAATAACAAAATGACGATACGTATGTACTTACATACGGTAACCCACCTCTTCGAAGAACCATATTAAGTATACCGACAGAAAAATCCGAAAAAAAATTACACGAAACCAAAGATTCTTCCTTGAGAAAGCGAAAATTTCGATTCTCGTTTTCCATTTATACAATTTGAGTTCCCCTTTGAATTGATATAATAAAGGGATATAAAACGTAGTATTATAATCAGACAATTTGGAAACGTAATTAACAACAGAACAACCGAATCATAAATAACAGAGAGTGAGAATGATGAATGGAATAGGGCGCATTGCTTAGTGAGGTACAGAGAAGAGAAGAGGAAAAGGGAAATACTGCGATTCGCACGAGCGAGTTTACGAACCATTGGGCTCTGATGTTTACGCAGTGTGCTTCTGTGATGTCGGTATGCGTTTAGAGGGCATGACGTCACGGAAGACAACAAAAAATCCAACGCCTGTGTTGGCGCAGCAGCGCAACTAGCGCCTCGCTTGTTAATATAATGTAATACACTATATCGGCGATATAACAAGTTCGCTTCTCACCAGCAAGAAGCAAAGTTTATTTTCGTTCTTATTATCGCGTTTTTTCACAGCATTATCATTATTTTTTTTCGGCCAACCCTCCTCCCCTCTTTGTTTTGAAGACGAATTATTACGCAAACATCATTCGGACAAACTATTAACGGATTATGTGAAATAGAGCATTTACAGCATTCTATATAATAAAATGCCTGGATGATACATAGCATCGCCCCGATCGCGCGGTTTTTCCTTCCTAATAGAGGAAGCTCTGTTTTTACTCTTGACTGCCCGCCGGGCAAAATACGAGAGTTATGCGTTTACCGGTGACGATCTGATCGGTGTATTTTTCCATGTCGCTACTTTTCTCCGAAACTACAACAAATGATTCCAATAAATTTGGCAATTTTGACGAGCGCTCTCAGCTAATCAGCGTAATGACCCCCGATTAGCATCAAGCAGCATAAGAGTGTCGGTACCCTCATTCTGAGAGTCTTAACATAAAAATTTTGAAAATTTCTTTGCCTTTGCTATTTTTTACAACTGAAATAAAGCTTCAACTACAACAACAAAAAACAAAGTGTCTTCACCTAACTTGAATATATCTCAAATTACCGGAATTATTTAAAATAATAACGTTTTGCGCCGCAAAACATATGTTGGAATAACAATTGGAAATAATAACGAATGTTTTGCTTTTCACTTCTACAAACAACAATTTAAACCAGGCAGGTAAACGTCGAATGTTTTAATAAGCCGCGATGATAGAACGGTACAGAAACTCGAACGTTCCAGTATATCGTAATATCCGATGTAGTTATTATGGTACTCAGGTAGTAGAATGGCCAAGTACTCGTTACAGTATTCATTTATATTTTTCAATAGTCAATAAAACTACGACCGATGCAACTCACCTAATAAATTGGACGAGAAAACGCTGCCCAGCATGAGGACGGTGGTTGATTCTGCGAACAATCCAAGAATATAGAATTTTTATATTAACCTGATTTTATCTTTCATTTTATTGACGAGAATGACGTTTTAATTTTCGTGTATTGAGAAAGAGTACACAACATCATATAGTTAATCCCTGAGACCCTTCAGGGGCAAAAATATAGTATCGTGTGCAAAAAAATACAAATCACGAGATTAGAAATGTTTTTAAGCAGCATCTCCGGATTATTCGATGCCTGTTACAAACAATAGAAATACATCTTTCATTTCACGAATGTATGATCACGATCGAATAAAGGCTGGAATACTAAAGATAAACGATAAAACAAGCTTTTGTATTTGTCGATATGTCACTTTAAAAAATAACACGAAAAAAGATGATTACGTTTAATATGGAATTTTTTTCCGACTGTCTAAGAACAATTCGTCGCCGTGTTCAGTGTTTTCACACATAAAAAATTATGGCGCCGAGGTAAAGACATATAATGAAATATTAAATTTCGAAGATTCGAGTGCATAAAAAATGTTCAGATTTATATTTACAATCCATGTACAAAATGCGTGAAAATAATATGCGAATTTGTTTCAATGTAATATAAAATATGTTACATATTTGTATTTATAAGATAGACGTTCTCTGTGTGATTGGCTAGCCATGTCATGCCAATCATGTTGCTCTCGGCTGCTGCTGTCACGCCATTAGTGCGCTGGTGGGATCTCGTGTTTATAAAAAGAAGCCACAGATTGCGCAAAAATTCAGTGTTGCTGCATTCGTCGCCGTTGGCAGTTGTCCTGGCCGACGAGTTAAGATTAGCGAAGTAAAGTAACACCAGTTTAGTGATATCGACAGCATCTACTTATTCATCGAGGCTTCAGTTGAAGCTGCTCTATGAATAACTTGGAATTGCTATAAAGAGCAAACTCTTGTTTCGCAAATATGATCGGCTCTTCTCAGAGCCTTCCGAAGAGGGTAATCGCAATCCACAAAATAAATGAGAAGGAAGGAAGGAAGGAAGGAAGGATGGAAGGAAGGATGTAATTACAGTCCATGCAAATCGATTCCGCTCAAGTCCAATCCCTCGATCAAAGATGTGCTCCGCAGTTCAAGAATCAACGAAACGTTGGCTTTACGACGTAGACAACAAACTTTCGCAAATATGATCGGCTCTTCTCAGAGCCTTCCAAAGAGGGTAATCGCAATCCACAAAATAAATGAAAAGGAAGGAAGGAAGGAAGGAAGGAAGGAAGGAAGGAAGGATGGATGGATGTATACAGCCCATGGAAATCGATTCCGCTAAAGTCCAATCCCTCGATCAAAGATGTGCTTCGCAGTTCAACAATCAACGGAACGTCGGCTTTACGACGTAGACAACAAACTTTCGCAAATATGATCGGCTCTTCTCAGAGCCTTCCAAAGAGGGTAATCGCAATCCACAAAATAAATGAGAAGGAAGGAAGGAAGGAAGGAAGGAAGGAAGGAAGGATGTCCATGCAAATCGATTCCGCTCAAGTCCAATCCCTCGATCAAAGATGTGCTTCGCAGTTCAACAATCAACGGAACGTCGACTTTACGACGTAGACAACAAACTTTCGCAAATATGATCGGCTCTTCTCAGAGCCTTCCAAAGAGGGTAATCGTAATCCACAAAATAAATAAGAAGGAAGGAAGGATGGTAATCGCAATGCAATAAACAAGAAGGAAGGAAGGATGGATGGATGTTATTTCAATCGAAACCAATCGACCACCAAATTCGAAGGACGATTCCAATCCAACAGTCAACGGAACGTCGGCCTTTCAATGTGGAAATAATTTCTTGGCCTCGCAAATATAGGGCTCTTTTCAGAGCCCACAAAAATCTCTAACTTTGAACAACTCTCGATCGCATATATTTTCAGAATCTTTTCGTCACGCAAATACCGGCTCTTTTCAGAGCCAAAAAAATCTAATGTTGAAAACCCGCAATTGCATTCGTTGATATGTGGCATCGCAAAATATGTTAGACACTATCAATTTTAACGGATTCTCGTGCTCAAGGTCACGGCACGTTCCTTTGTCCTCTACGTTCAACGCACGTACCTCGTGTTTACAACCTCCCCTGCTCGTCCGCTGGTCAATAACAAGGTTATCTCGCACTTCCACGAAAGCGCCCATTTCGTTTTTTTTATGCTATACAAGAAACTCTCTAAATGTTCCGTCAGGTTAGATAGTAAGTCTCACACAGCAACTTCGGTGTTTTCGAGTCGCAATAATCTCGTTACATTCTACTAAGCAAAAAAAACTTCGTCCATATGAATCAATTATGGCGTATAAATTGCTGCAATATATGGTCGTGCCAAAAATTACGTTCCTATAAAACAATTCCTCGGCACGCATCAATATTAAATTTAATAAAATTATTTTCTATCACACTCATTAGACTTGATAGCAGCAAGATTGCCAAGAACATTTATTATTGAAGGACAAATAACTTCGCATTCAATAGGTATATTGAAAATAGCAGTCTGCTTCAAATATTACGAACAAGTTGGCTTTTAATTTTGCAGACTTTTTCGTGAATTCGCAACCGACGTTCATAGAAAGTAATATAGAATAGTATTTGGAATTTACGCTGTGATGTAAAATTCAAGTTTTTCTTTATTATGAATTTCTTCAATTGTAAGATTCCTCCATATGTCTTATTCAGGCTCTTACTATGGCCCTCAACTGTACCCTTCATAGAGGTCTCTTTATAGCATTGTACGCAGTCTGTCATACTAATGCAGTGCTGTTATGTATTTGCACGAGGGCACACGAAGGAAACTTCGGTATACACAGCTTACAAATATGATACTTTCAATACAAATACATTTATTTTAAGAAAGATTTCTCTTACAGTGTGGAGATAATTGACATTACTCTAACGGTTTTAGTTGTGATGGATGAAAAGATTCGATAAGTTGTCGTCGGTTAATCCGCGAGCGAGCAAGGAAGTACGAGAACGAGATTTGTTTGCCAAGTTTGGCGGCAGGCGACTCGCGCGGGACGAGCTTCCGGGAGAAACTCGGCTCGATTCACTGTCACGCACGATCGTGGAAACGACTCTCTCTCCCCGCAACCGTTCTATCTCTTTCTCTCTCTCTCGCTTTTTCCTTGCTCTCTGTTTCTCAATCGCAACACACACTCGTTATGCTCTCATCCTGACTGTCATTTCACTTCGTGTCCTTCTCTTCCTTATTATTCGTTGTATCGCCTTTCTCTCGCGCTCACAATATCTCGGCTATGCTATGCCTTCTATCTTTCTCAAAATGTCCTCATTGCGAAAGGATTCAGAGCCGCGAGCCAATAACACGATCGCCGTGGACAGAGCGGCGATCGTAAGCGATGGTGAAATGCATACACACTTGATCACCCGCGAGCAGTATACATGTGTGTATTCCGCTTGGTGTGCGAGAGGAATACTTGACACTAAACAGATGCCGGAAGAATTCCCTGTAAATTCACGAAAGCCTGTAGCTCATAAAAGTGTATAAACGGTCTATTAAACGAGGAGACCCAGTCACCTAAAAAAAAGTCTCTAATTTATACTCATATTATAACAAATCTTACATTGAAGACTCATGAATACATAACAACCTATATAATTCTGCAATTGCTTAAAGACATACACTGCACCAGAATGCTATAACTTAAGTAGAGTTCAATTTTTCAAAGCAAAATTTTCACTTATTTTAACTTTTAGACCAAATCGGTGAACAATTTGTGGTGTTCGATGTTACTTAATGTAGCTGTCGTAGAGCAGTATGTCTGTTCCACGCAATTATCGCGTGGAACAACAATATTATTTGGGCATTTCGAATTATACGGTATGGTCACTCAATTTGTTTCGGTCAAAGAGTGAAATACAACGATATATTCCGTTTTTACGACTGATTGATGCGTTAATCGAATATAGCACGTAGTTCAGTAGATGGAACATATGTTGTATTTACTTTCTTCTTTGGTTCAACAGTCCAGGTAACCAATCCTGTCAACTTGCCACAATTATATTATTATTGAATATACTGAAATATTTGGTGAATGAACATAGCGTATCTAGTTG
This sequence comes from Tromatobia lineatoria, assembly GCA_949699805.1. Classification (NCBI taxonomy): domain Eukaryota; kingdom Metazoa; phylum Arthropoda; class Insecta; order Hymenoptera; family Ichneumonidae; genus Tromatobia; species Tromatobia lineatoria. The sequence continues at coordinate 277,010 of OX453046.1, read as the reverse complement.
TGTTATCAAATACTGTTTGTAATCAGTGTTGGAAGCAATGAAATAAGTGTGTCATCAAATATGCCACGGTCAACCAATTTCCTTCAAACGAAGTGTTACATTTAGTTGATTACTCGTTGGCTTTTTTTTCTCAAATACAATTTTGTGAATTGAACTAAGTTTCAAGTCGACAAAATAAGTTTGTTTGGATCAACTTTTTTTTTTTTTTTTTCCTTCCAGTGTGGTATTTCGAAATTAAAGTACGTGAGTATTGTAATCTTTATTTTCATATACCAATGTTGTATTTGCCAATGACAAATGTATCCGAAAATTAGAACACGGTATATGACATACGATATTTTAAAAAAAATGTTGACAGTGCATATGACTATGATAATTTGCGATAATGGACGAATGAAGACAAGCTGCGTGGAAAACAAAATTTATCCATGACTTTCTCGTACGGATTTAGCGGAAGAATCAACTTGCACAAACAAATGTGACTTGTGCGTATCTTTTGGAGCGAGCTTTCGGTCACCGCCTACGTCTCGTCTTCTTCCGGATCGGGTGGACCGAATCGTCGTTTTGACAGAAAATAAAAGTAGAGGATGTGCGCGCACACCGTTTCACGTCGCCGCGGCGAGAGCAGCACGACACCAGCCTCACACAACAGCGAACGTAGAGAACGCACGGTGGCGCGAACAAAGGAACGGCTTCCAACTCCGTGCATTATAATATACATATATGTTGCTGTTTGCGTGACTCGATATGCGTTCTCCGTGTATAGCTTCAAGTATTTATATTTTCTCCCTATTGAAGACTTGGCGAGATTATGTACATGTGCACGATATGAGGAGAATGCACATCCACATCAGGTATACAGTCACGTGTTTTAAGGTAGTCGCTCTGCTACGTGCTAATCAAATCAGTGACAATTTCTCAAAAGCGTTACATACTAACAATTTTGGTGATTTCATCGACGGTACTGGAGAGTGGTTTTTGTGTACTCGATGAATTCTTAGGATACAGGCTGTCTCATTTCAATCTTTCGGCGATTTCAACTCGAAAAATACTACCACAATCAAGTATTGTTTCAATAAAGTTCGAAACAACGAGGTTAAGACGGCCAACTTTTTTTTATTTATTTTTTTTATTTTTTTTTTTTTTCCCCGAACAAAAGCATGACACTGTGACTTACCAAAAAACTCGTAAGGTCTAAACTTACAACGTTTGTAGGAAAATTGTTTTTAATGCGTTCCATGCCCAATAATATCTGTGGGCGGATGCTTTGGTATATTCAGTCTGTTCTAGTCTGGTCTGGCAGTCCAATAAATCTGAATAAAATTCACACAGAGTACCCTTTACTGGTACTTTGATATTACCAATTATGGAACAGATCGGAGAGGGTTGCAAAAAGTGTCTGAATCGACGAGAATGCTTCCTATATAGGTTATCTTCTTGATTTAATGCAGTAAAATGTTTTGCGTTCCAACGAAATACTTCATTGATAAAAAAAAAATTGATCCAACGATGTCAATCTAATTGCAATGGCTCGACAAACATACACATTTAATATAATCGAACATATAGGGTAAGCTGACCAGTGATTGGGCAGTTAAGCAGACGAATAAACCCCGTGAATGGACGTTTTCAGTGCACGTACTCTTGTCGACAGTGTCCATTTATCGGTCCCCGTTCATCCACTGACTCGTTCACCCTATTTATTCATGATAATATTAAATGTATACAACTGTTCAATGCTGTGAATCAACTAAATGCTCTATCAAGGAAATCATATAAGTTATTTGAACCAATTAACCTGGATTCTGCGTCTCAATTATCAAATACATTAGTGTATTCAATTAAATATTTGGTTCCTTTTACTAAATATTTTATTCTTTTGGAATCGATTCAGTTGAACCAATTGAACTAAATTCAACTAAGCCACGTAGATCTTCCAATTTTTTTTTTCTTTCAGCAGCACCTCCGTATGTATTACAGAGATATGGTTCAAAGCGCTAGAATCTTTTCATCTTTCGAACTTCTTTTCATCAGGCATAGGTTAGTTAGCCCTGCGAGTAAGTTCTCTTTTTTTTGCGTTACTTCATTTTACGAGATAGGGTTAATTATAGACACCGTAAAACAAGGGGAGGGATGATAAATTATTGGAGTGTTGTCTGAGAACGAAAAGTTTATCCTACGGCTGCTGTGTTATGAGTCAGAGTTTAACCGACCTGCGGAGAGAGTATATTTTTAAGCTTGGATTTTTCCCATCTTTAGCCTCTGCAAAACTAAATCGAACATGAATTTATCTATCTTTCGGCTCTTGATCATGATTTCCAAAAATGTTGACTTAACAATACTTTTGGAACGACATCGTGTGGCTTATATTAAATGACTCAGGCCCCGTAATGCCTATGAAATACTTATCTGCATTCATGATGCTAAGCGTGTTCCAATATGACGAACTAGTTGAGTAAATATGCAATTCGTCGGGCGCAAAGTATTAGTTACTCCTTCATTCGTGCCCACTTATCGTCTGGAGATTTAATATTCATTATTATTATAGTAGCAGTTAAAGAGAAAGGTGATTAAAAAAAGTAAAAACGATATTTTTTTCTGTCATCCTTATCGCCAAAGTAGTTGATTCTGTAGGAGCGTGCATCCGGCTGCGTTCAATGCCAAACAAATTGTACGAATTCGTGCAGAGAGAAAGAGATAAAGAATGAAAGAGAGAGAGGGAGAAAAGAAGTTTTCTATCGGTCCCCTTCGCTGTGCCTCGTTCGCACTTGTTGAACGATTCTCAACTTCTTTCGGTGACTGTACAGTTCTTGGAATTACACGTATCTCAGACTGGAGAGCAAGCGAGATATGGGGCATTCTCTGTCATTTATGCCATTTTTTTTCGACCATATCAGATCTTTTCCATAATTGGTTATATCATTGTACGACTAAAAGGCACTCCATGCGCATTTTTCATTTAATATTTTAGAAAACGCCATTCTTTTCTAAATGAACATGTCTTGGGAACTTTCAGTTACTGACAAAAAATTCAACTACATAAAAGGTCAGTTTTCGCGTAACTTTCGAACAGAATATTTCAAATAATTATTTACGTTCCGGTAACACTGATTTTCTACAGAACAACGGGGAAATGATTTTTTAAATTTTGAATCGGTGTTTTTATTTTAACTAAAAAAATTACATGGCCTTCTGGTATATCTCATGATACCGGAAATAAATGGTCAATGTGCTGTGGTTTGACAAAAAATGAAATAACTATCTACCCACAAATCGAAATTTATTTTGTCAATTTCCACGCAAATAAATTTCCTTATAATGAAACCTTCGGAACAGACTGGTATTTTTTTTTGTGGAATCGACGCTCGCTCAGAAATAGTCTGTAATTGTTGCAGCGAAAAAATATCTGTTTTTGAATAAAAAAATGATTTCCCCGGTTTTCGGGGAAAAAATGCGTGTTACCATAACGTAACAATGATTTGAAATTTTCCGTTTGAAAACTGACACAAGACCACAACTATTATAAAGCTACATTTTTCCAAGTAACTTGAAATTTCCGAAATATCTTGACTTGGAAGAAAAACGGTATTTTCCAAAATATTGGATTGAAAAGTCTGAGAAAATTCACATGGAGTGTCTTTTAGGGGTACTTTGATATAACCAATTATGAGGCAGATCTGAGATTGTAAAAAATAAAGTGACCGTATTGACAGAGAATGGCCCGGATATATCGAGTGGGATTGGTGGAGTGGTGAGCGTGAAAGAAGAAGGAGAAGAGGAGACGACGAGAAGGAGGCGAAAAAGCGAAGGGAGAAGGAGAGATGCACCGAGGAGCTGAAGAAAAAGAAGAAGTGAGTGGATAATGTGTGGTTGGTTCTCTCTCACTCGATCTGCCGCGGTCTCAGAGCTCTTGTTGAATTGTTTTTTGTTGCTCTGTCGTACCGGCTGGCTCGCCGCAGTCAAGCCATGCCGCAGTCTCTCCTCTTCCTTCGCAACAGGCTTCTTCAGCATCCTCCTTCTCCCGCTTTCTTCAACTGCGTGTCCTCGCCGTTACAGGGCTTGGCCTGCCCATACTTTTTTCTCCTTTTTCTCTCACTCTCGCTCTCTACGACATACACTCGATTACAGCCCAGTCCAGCCGCAGCTTTTACTGTTTCTGCTCTCTCGTGTCTTTCCTCCTTGCTCCTATCCTTCTTTCTACCCATCATCCTTCTCTACATCTTCCGCCAAACCATAAAGCAATATCCACAATGGCACTAAACAGCCAAAAATCGCGGTCGCGACTCGACGGCAATAATATTGACAAACTTTTAGAAAATTTCGAAATTCCATGAAATCCAAATAACAGTAGATATACCTGTACTTATAAAGAATCGTTTAGAAAGAAACTATAAATTTTACGGAAGTCAGAGTATTCAAGCCTTGTTGTATAGATGTTAATTTATGCATACATTTTGTCAAAAATTGCAACAGCAGGGTTGGCTGCTGCTTTGCTTGCGTGCAAAATTCCAGCCCAATCGGCTGAACAGATCTTGAATTACAGAAGATTGAAATTTCGAAGGCCCACGCACACAGGCACGCACACGCCATAAAATGTTTTTATAAAAAAGTTATTTGTCTGCACATAGAATTTTTTTAGTATAGATGGTTTTTAACAAATTATAATCCGGTATTTGTATATTCTTTGTGTATTACATACATTTTTAAAATGATTTTCATTAGCAAACAATATTGTTGGTTACATTGTGGATAAAGCCTCTGAAGCCCATCGCAGTTGACTACAGTTACGCTCTTCTTCTCGGCGCTCGGTGCTTCTTGTATCTTCGTTCCTCTCTTTTCCTCTCATGTTTCAATCTCGCACGCATCCCATCCTCATCTTCTTCCGTACGGCTTGACGACGATGACGATAAAGCCCCTCGTTCGAATCCATCTCCGTTCCTCTCATTGCAAACTCCATTTTCGTACTCCTCTCGTATAATAAAGTTTGTTCGTTCGATCAGCCGATCTCCGCTCATTCAACCTCCGTGGCAGAGAAGCGACTGAGGGACGACGATACGGAGAAGCTTTTCTCTCTCAACGTCCCGAACAACTTTTCGACCAATCAACCGAGTCCTCACAAATCAACGACACCACATTGCTACAGTATATTTATGAATAAGCAAATTGGGTGAACCAATAGCTCCAACGTCGAACCTTGCACATTGATTACCCATTATTTTCCGCTGTAGATTGTTCACAGTTGGGCAGTGTTTAAAATACATATTTTAAATACTGTGATACTTCTCGGATATTTTAAGTACTTCATAAAATACAAAGTGCTTCTCTATTTTTCGCGACTATATAACCGGGACATTTTTTAATCTCTCTGTGTGTGTATTTCCTCTGTAGATTTTTTTTCCCTAGGAAATTTTTTATTGAAGAAGTCAACCGTGTACAAGAAGTAATGGTCGGCCCGGCATCTACAATTCACTGGATATCTTGTCGGGACATGTTAACAATATAGAATCCAAGGTCTGATTTCAGTGCCGTATCCTCAGTAGATAGGATAAATGGTTAGTTATTATCTGCACGTTGATGTTATGGTAATCCACTGATCTCGAGTTATGGTCCCATGATTGATGCCGCTTCTCAGACGAAAATGAATACAATAGCTTGTAAGTGAACGACAGACGAACGAAAGGAATGGAGAAGTAGGCACAATTACAAATCAATGCAGACATATTTTCATTTTCTTTTATTATTTCGATTGACGTATTTATTCTTCAATGTGCAGCTTTGCACTTTATCGGTAGGGCAAATAGTCCGAGTCAGAGTGCGAGATAACGAGATTAGGCCGGTAATTTTCCATCTTCTCGAATCAACCGACAAATAATGCATCGACTCGGCCGATGATTGTTGTTCAAGATGTATTATTTATAGATTTATCGCGGAAGCGCTCTCACTCGCCCATTGACGACGAGAGGACACCGAACATTTTATTTTATGTACATTCACGTGAAACTCGGCAGAGCTTAAGAATAGTCACCGTCACTATTTTACTGCAGATATAAACAATAAAACTTTCGATATCGCTCTCTTGTATTATCAGAGATTTCTAGCATTGGAATACATCATGAAAGTGTGTGTTTGATTCTCAAGTTAAAATATAGCACGACGGGAACCGAAATGGAACAATCAAATAAAAAAATTTTAATCTCTATACCATCAAAACGATAGGTTAATATAATAACAAGGGCTATGGCGATAACATTGCGAAATTCGTAATCGTACAAATTAGAGATCATACAACTGAAAAAAAGAAATACGCAATCTCGTAAAGTGCCCGAAAAAAGGTTTGTTATTGATACTGTGGCCGAATTTTGTAGATGATCTGACCGATTATCTACCTCAATATCTAAGAAAAAAAAAAATTTCCTGGGTCACTCTATAAGGGCCATAGTGAAACACTATAAGGGTACTGAGTAATACTAATATAAATAAAAATAAATTGAATGCACTTCTGATTTGACAACATTGTCCCTTTTATTTCGAAGGATTTGATAGTTGCAAATGGTAGCATTAGATTTGCAAGTAAAGTTTGTGCCTCAAGGTATAGTTTTCAATGCAGTTCCGATGAACTTTAAAAAAAAAAAAAAAAAAAAAAAAAAAAAAAAAAAATCGTCCATAGGCTTGCAATGTTCGAGTAGCCAACTTATCGGTAAGTTTATTCGCGTTGTATCTCAGCATGCTTAGAACACAAAGCCGAGAGGTTATCCATATTGCTTGGGTTATCACTAAATTAATTGGAATAACACCGTTGTAATCACGCGATCCCTGCCAACAACGGCTTGTTGGCTATTTTCACCCCACATCCCATATATTTAATAATTACACACAACGTCTGATAAACAAAAATCAGTTTCTAAATAGCGCATAAGCAGCGCCGAATATACAAAGAGTTTAATCAAGACAAAATACCAGCAACTACAAAATGAGTTACCTTCATTGGAGAATAACTTGGAACATATGAGTAAAAACACGTCAAATGGGCCACTTTTTAAGTTGAGTCAACGAAATTTTCGTTTTCACCTTTTTTTTTCACCGTAGCACTGTGCTAGAGCCTATTATTGTTTCGGCGGCCGACAATTCGATGCTTCGGTCATTGACTGCCATGTTGATAAACGACGTAGTCCATACAACTCGCTTATCGTTACATAACTTTTTAAAATTTTAAATTCAGTAAAACCGAGTTGTAAGATGAAGCATTTCATTATTGCCTCATTAGTATAGGATATCTATTGACTTGTGAACCGTAAAGGAAAGTCGACCGATCTACAGAAGAAGACATTTATTTCTGTAAATTATCGCTATTGGCAAAGACAATAAATAACATTTATAAATAATAGAGAGATGGGAAAAATAAAATTGAAACGAGAGGGAGCGGATTTCCAAGACTCCGGAGGGATCTCGACCTGACCTTTGAGAAGGGTCCCGATAATTCATCGCTTCGAGGTGAACTCCTACTGAACGTTCTCCAATCCCCTGTCAGCGAACAGATATGTAGACGGCATTCTCCGTCAGTTCAACTTTTTTCAACCTACATAGAAATTTCTGATAATTAACCAGATTTTCGTATAACCAGGACGTGAGGCAATATTATAAGATATGAATTTTCAAAAAATAATCTTTCGGTTTTTGTCATATGCGACCAAATGTTCATAAATTGTTGCGAAATATTATCCTACGAGAGAAAAATAAGAGTAAAATTGATAGTAAGCGAAAACCATCATTTTTCACTGGAAGTTGTAGTAATACGAAACGTGTAAATATCGAATGGAGCCGATATTGTTAATGTAGCTATGTGCAACAGTATATAAACCAAGGTTTATAGGTAATAGGTATTTTTATATTAACAAAACTTGAGTCACAAGTCCTACCTTAATAGCCAGAGAAGTATAGCGAGAAGTCTCTTTGATATGTGCGTGAGAGAAGTTAAACCGGACCAACTTGCGCATGCGCAGCAGTTTTATTGCATACATATAGTTTTAAGACGCCACGTATGCCACTCGCTCCAGCCACGAGAAATTGCACTTCTCATGCATGAGTCACATAAAAATTGGTTCGAGTTAGCGCGCTGACCGGTTCTTCACATCGCATTAAAATTCAAGCTGATTCGATGCATCAGTTCACGAGTTATTCCTATGAGGCATACATTTTTCCTTATTAGGATTTTTTATTTCAGAATTTCAAGCATAGACGCCTCATCAGCGACCCCGAAAACCTCTATTTACACAATTCCAAGTAAATCGGATGTCAGGAAAAATGTAGACGTTGATAGAAATAGAGATTTCAGAAAAAACCAAGAAGTAGTCGAACCCTGAGCCTTGATATAAAATCTTGCCATTGTGAATTACAAAATTCGCCACCAAATTTCAAAGGTCGAGAATAAAATAAATGGCTGAGCTGACGGAAAACGACTCATTTATGAAGTCTTTAAACGCAAGCAGTTGGAGAGACGTGTGGAAGCGGCTACAGATAAAAGACGAAACGTCGACTCGTTATCAACGGTGTTTTGCGTCAAGCGTTTATATCTTTTAGCTGGATAACCGACGCCTTCTCTAGAAGCCTGCAAGACGCTGATGATGACGTCTTGACGTTCCGTCAATGAGCATTTTTCTTACGTTATCAAAATGCTAAATACTTGCGCATACATTCATACTCTCATTCGGCCATTTCTGTTCACCGCTTTCTCTTCTCAGTTTATTTGGCAATCGGCAATTCAATATTAGCTTTCACGTAATATTACGAAAAATGATAAAGCGAAGGTGTTATTTTCGAAAGTTAGTCAGTTCAGGTGATGTCATCGGATCAAATGCCTGTTGAGTTGAAAAAAAATTATCTTTTTGTTTAATACTGAGATATCACATGTAGAATAATTAAGAACGACGGAAACATTAATGAATATACATTTAATGCTGTAGAACAGAATTATATTAAAACATGATATTCGAATAATTGAGACGGAATTTCAAGAGTGGGGCGTTGGTGATGTTTTCCAATATCCAATAGAGCGGTACACGCAAAGAGCATGCAGATATTTACACTTGTATGAATTTCCGATTATTAGAACACAAATTAATCCGACAATAAAGTATTCACTGCGTACACCGGATAATTCCATGTATTTAAATTTGAAATGATATATGAAGCGCGTATCTTTTATTCACTTATATAGAACAAGGATGGAAAGCAAAGCTTTGTTGCTTCCGGATTATATTCGAATGTTTACGAAGCTTCCCCTCTGAGGAAGCCGAACAATCAAACTTCATCATAGCGGTAATTTTGTAAACATTCGAATGTAATGAGGAAGCAATGCGCAAAGCTCCTCCTTTTTTTTTTATAAAGCCTCGTAACCTTTATTTAAATATTTTAGTTTTTATTTAGGGAAAGTAAATATTTTTTTACATTCTCTTGGATTGGATTTTTTTAAGTCTTACTTCGTAATAATTAAAATCTTGAAAATTGATATCAGTTTTCAATAAGATATGGGACTTGTCGTGTAACATCTGTAAAGAGGGGTGGCGACTTCATGCAGAATGCCTCATATGTAATGCGAGAGCGCGGAATGACGTCACAGGCGACGCCGACGACGCGACGACGCTGCGACAGGGTACCCTGAAGAGTTGCGACAAGGAGTAGGGACCATTTGACCCCACTCATTGTTTCTAATCCCACAATAAATTGAAGCAGCTGTACAAGCAATTGATACGAATTTACCGTACAGTCCGCCTCATAAGTCATAACACGAGATGGGTTGCCTTTGGTAAAGTCTCTAGAATTCAATCTGCTCATTTGTACTGCTGAGAGTGTCAAGATCAACCATCCCAGAAGGGCTCGAATTTTTTTCATGATCTTGAATTGCCGTTAGTTTGCGTCAAAGCTGGTTGATATTCCAATACTTGATTTTAAGCGTTGAAAAGATAGTATATTATCCTAAGCCAGAAAGTTGAAGTTCCTGGCGCATAAGATATAATAATTATATCAAATACGCCAGGGCATCCAGCATTGTGGCCGCGGGTCGTATACTACGTGAAGATCTCCATGGTCAGAAATATAAAGATGAGTTGAATGTTGAACCTAGGAATTATCGTCTCAGATCCGAGATGTACTTCGCTAAATTCCCATCTTATAAAGGAAAACTGCCCGCCAATAGCCCATGCTAAAATTAACGTGAATGATATTCCGGTCACAGCCTGAAAGATACTTCGGTAAGTGGTAAAAAAAAAAAAAAAAATCATCTCATTAAATTCAGTCGCAAAAAAAAAAGACTGCCTCAAGTTTAGAATTGGGACTATAAGTTTGGCGGTAAGAATGGTTACGATTTTGCTATCGGAATGCACTTGTGAACGTGAACCGAAAGCGAAAAAAAGAACTTGGACCGGAAAATTGTACTCCACGAAACTGGGCCCCGATCGTATGAAATACACCATAACATTCTGAGTATAGTGTCGATATTTCTAGAAGTTATATACAAGTCACTCAAATGACTTTGCCAGTGTGTACAAAGGCAATAAAAGAGGATCGTGAGGGGTTCGAACGCGCTCGAGCATCTAGCTACCGATCCCGAGGTGCTGCTGTTGCTGCTGCTGCTGCTACTGGCCACAGCGCGTTTGCGATGGGCTAGCGGACAGACGGGGCACGTAAAGACGACGCGTAAAACACATGTAACGACAACCCGCATTTCATATGCACAATGCGCTACGACGAGGAGCGTTGTCGCCCGGGGTTTTCTTTTTCTTTTATTTTTCTTCCAACTCGCTTGTTTAATTTTTCTCTTGATTCTTTCATCTGTCTCTCGCTCTCTCTCTAGCTCTCCTTCTTCCACTTCTTTGAACTAAGCAGCTATTTATTTGTATTATCAACGTATTTACGTTTCTCTGTCTATTCCGTGCAGCCGGCGACGGGTTGACACCAATGTCACGTACCAGACTTCCTACGAAGACTGTGTTGGCTTGAATACTCAAAGCCAAGCCCGAAGCGACATCGCATTGCAGCAGGACCATTATATTATGTACACTTGGTTCTGCATTAACTGGCGGGGTTGCACCACCAACATACATACACTCTTCCATTGTTACGCGCGAACCTGCTGAACGAACATGGTCCAGATTTCACGGTAAATATTCGCACAATTGATCATCGACGTCGACTTTGGAAAATCGCTTATAGTAAAAATATGAATAATCGACAAATTGGCGGAGAGAATTGTGGCATCAGTGGGTAGAGGTACACGGGGATATTTTTTCACAATTTTTTCGGTATTACCGGGGTCGATTTATAGTTATTTCGTTCAAGCTCTTTTCATTAAGACTTGGCATTTTTTCTCAGTCTGAATCATTAATGGAGTAATATACAGTACGTAATTATCGTGGTGTACACAAGTTACATAGTGGCTGGGACGGGTATCACGGGTCTTGCACTCAGCGAAGGGCGGAGCAATTGAGGATGAACCTTGTTTCGTCTCTTTTGCTCCTGAGATTAACAGAACCCGTTCTACAGCTTTTACTTCTCTTCTGGAGTGTTGTTCCTTTTGCCGCTGTATCCAACATAGTACCCCTATCACTTTTTTCCCCTTCTGGCGAACAGTACATTTTTCTAATTATTTTTCCTGCTTTTTATTTATTTTATTCATTTTATTTACTTTACTTCATTTATTTCATTAGGACAGAAGATGCCCTTGAAATTATAATTTATAATAAAGGCCTATCAGTAGACCAACATAGGAAAATAGAATTAGAATAGCAACGACAGGAAATTTTTTGAATTCCTCATTGAAGCGGCCTTGCGAAAAGAAAAAAATTAGTGAGCAATCAAATTGCCAAGTTGTACTTTGCATCGTTTGTTTTTCAGTGCATGCACTTTATTGCTATAAATAATTTATTTCTTGAATGAAATTCAAGAATTCAGGAATTCACTTTATTAGTTGATTTATTTGTGTAAAATGCAGATTTTTGTAGCGCAACCATTTCTGTGGGAACTCGTGAAAATACATTGATGTGAATTGAATGTTGGTTTATGAGGGCGATCAGTTGAAATAGCAAACCTGAAGAGGAGACTCTGGGTTGGCGTCTCACATCAAGCATCGAGAATTGGTTTTCCATCTTATTAATGGGTGACCCGCATGTCGGTATACCTTGTCGACTAGTCCAATTACCAACTATATGATTTAGAATTGGGGTACGACCCCTACCGTCACTGCTGTTACATCGATTACAATGTCCGTCACGGTCGAAGCGCGACGCCGAGTTTTACCCTCGACAAAAGTACCTATCGCGGGTGAGGAGGCGCGTGTTGCCGAAATACGGGCTCTTTGTGCCGATAATTGAACATTCTATATGCGTCATTCCACGGAAATTAAGCAAACGAAATTATTTTTTCTACATAAAGTTCCGAAAAACGGGTTTTCTCATTGTAAGACTGTAGGAAATTTCAAAACGATAAACACCAAATCTGAGGACATTATAATTTTTTAGTTATTTATTTAAACGGCTCTATTTTGGAACAAATTCATCGTCCATGTATTTATATTTCTTTATTCTGAGTGTCCTGGCATGAAGATTGCGACAAAATTTTTTTCATAAAAACAAAGTTTCGGTTATGAGGAACGAAAAAAAAAAGACGTTTACCATATTTTTGGGCTTAAAGGAAGAACGGAGGAACGGAAGAACCAAGTGAGCTTGAGGACCGGAGATAAAGTGTAAAAAACAAAGCAGTTGAGAAGGCACGCAGCGAGCAAACGGACACTTCGACTTCAAATCAAGGACCAGACTGACCGGTCTTCTGCTCTCGGCGAGATCTTCCTAATTCTTATTTCTTTTTTAAATCTTTTTTTACATTTACTCGTAGCCTCATCCTTATTCTTCTTTTTTCTCCTTTCCTTCTTGTTCCGTAGCCATCCGGGAGATCTTTGCAGGTGTCCAGCTGTTACCCAGTAGCTCGCTAACAGATCCACCAGAAAAACTGCGGGCTGGCCAATTTTTTTGCCTTGCCGAAGACTTTTTAATTGCTCGTCATTCTAGAATACGAAAAATTGTCCGTCTATGAGGACAATTCCACCAACTCGGCCGCTTTTGTACTGGACCCTCTCGTATCTGTTTGATAATTAAACATACATTGGTACCAGTCAAAAGTACACTCTGTGAATTTATTAAGATTTTTTCATTTGTATATAAATTCCACAATTCAATTCAATATATGGTTGTATTTTCCATGAAACCAAAGAAGCTATTTCCGCTTAAAAAAAAAGAGAAATATTTTTTTCTCCTAATGCGTCTTTTTTATTTCGCTGTAGATTTTATTTAGCTCGATATTCAGAGCGGATAAAAATTGTCGATCTACAGACTTTTTGAAACGTTATTGTGGTTTCAGACGGTACTCACAGACGCAAGACAGAAATGAATCAGTGTGTTTCAAAGTCAAAACATGTATTTCCTTCGATATCGCGAGGGGTCGATTTTTTTCTTACTGATTTTAGAAAATATAGCAAAATTACATTTCTGTTATAGTAAAACTATATATTATTTATTTATCATTAGTCTATATAACTATAAAAATAATCATATGAACTAACAATCCATAATGTATAACTATTGATTATATTGCTTCAAAGGTCCTGCGATAATTTCACCTAAGCAATCCTAACACAGCGAAGGTTGTATCAACCTTCGGAGGTTGGCAGGATTTTTTTCAGTTTTTTCAGTTTTTTTTTTTCTTAATCTTTCTTCACGGTAATTATTTGTATTCTCGGCAACTTGCACATGCGCGTTTCTCAATGTCTTACTTCACCGGTAGAATTTAGAGCCTATTTGTGACGGTGTTGATACTCGAAGAAGCTTGAGCAACGTGGTAGGCGTCAGCGGAGATCTCAGCAGGACACGAATGCACCCCCGGGAAAGACGAACGGAATACTTAAAGAGTCGCATTGTTGCACGTACCGCAGTCTTTTCACTCGACCAAGTCAATAGAAACGTTAACACTATGCAAACTACGTAGTTATAGATAAAACATCGGAAAAATATTCTTTATCTAGCATTCAACTAAGTTTTCAATTTGCTAAACCTGATTTGATTTCACATAAGTTGCACTGAGATAAAAATATCATTGAAAGTATCTTGATTTTTTTTTCTCTATTCGCAAAAGTCAATAAAATATTTGTTTCAAGGCTGAAGGAATTCGGTCGATGGCCTATTGGCAATGCGTATCCGCTGAAGAGTTACCAGTAGTTTCTGTAAAAGAACTTGTTTTACTCGCAATGAAAATGTATACATTTTTCAGCACGTTACGCAAGGGTACGAATTTTGATTGATGTTTGGTCGGTTAATTCCTGCAACGATTGCATATGTGTTGATATTTATAGCTTATGTTCCGAATAGCAGCAACCACGTTTGTCTTCAATCATCAACAACGCGGAAGTAGCTTCCGGCAATCGTACACGGCTTCCTTCCGGTTCGAATGATTATCGAAGCGCTACTACATTAATCGATGACTCCGTTGGAATCGAATCGACTCCACACGTCTATGCTGAGGTAGCTGCCGAACAAATTAATGTTTTTTAGGACCATTTGAGTTGTACACCAAGATGATCGAATTTTTTTACCGATTTTTGTTCAATTAGATATCTGGCATCACTGGATGGCAACTTTTTTTTTTTAAGTTAAACATCAGAACACGGTAAATCAAATATTGCAAAAGTTGATTCAATAAGGGAAACTGAAAAAATATTTCATAGCTCTCTAGAAACCGAAACACTTCCCAGATTTTGTTTTACATTCAGTAACATATAGGTCGCATCACTTGGTTGAAATTTCATTCCAAGTTTCAGTGCGACTGCTACAAATTTGTTTAACTTTAGAGCGCTTATGGAGATTTTTCAAAATCTTGACAATTTTATGAATATGGGATGGGATTATACTAAATAAATATTGTCTAGTACTCTTAACGGTGTTACGATTCGAGATATTTGGTCGAGTAGCTTACGAGCGATGGTAGTATAAAATTCAACATTTTCAGTACTGACACACACACATACACACACACACACAGAAACACGCATGCACGACAATGCATACCTTCGAAAAAATGTTCCACATATTTTCCCGATGTTATGGGACATCTGAGAGTACTGACAAGAAAATATCGAAAAAAAATGTTCACGCCAAGGTAGTAATACTACCATTACGCTATGAGTGCGATAAAGGTTTTGCCGTCGAGTGTAAATTTGTAGCACGAGCGAAAGGTGAGTGTTGCAATCACACGAGTTGAGAAAACGTTTCTCGCACGAGTATCGTACGCAAAGCGTGCGTAAATCCGCGTCTCTCGGCCCAAGTGCGAACAAAACTGTTGTGACAAAAGTAATTAATAGAAGGCGATTGTTGCAATCAGGCACACTAACACAAGGTGAGAAAATAAGGGTTTTACACACGCTGAGCATATGCGTAATACGACCATTACCCCAACGAGTGAAGTAAATAAATAAACGTAAAAAAATCCGCGTAATCTCTCCATGTCATTGAAATAATAGATAGTTAAAAAATGGAAATGGGCCAGCTAGCGTGTACCAAAGAAAATAAAGTGTAATGAAAGGAAGTGAAGAGTAGCGAGCAGAAAGCGAAAAGGAAAGGAAAAGCATCGAGGAAGAATGAAGAGTGAGGAGGGAAAGTGGTGTCCTACTTCCGTGCGGCTCAACCGACACACGTTCACCGTCGAACCAAGAATGCACGTAGGTACTTCTACCTACTTAGAAGCGAGCCTCTCCAAGCTTTTATGTAATCGAGCGTGTAACTCGGAGCGTGTCGCAAGATTGCATGAATGAATCGTGTCGCGTGACCGAGCTTATCGTGCCCGACAGTTCGATCGACGATCGTCCAAACCCTCCTTTCGTTTGCGCTCTTTCTTACTTCCAATCGATGGATCACATCTTCCACGAACGATCTCTAGAACTATGGTACATTTATATCAGAGCTGGGCAATATTTCAATTAAATTATGTACTTTAACAATCAAAAGTACATATTACAAGTACTATAATACTTCACAGGCATTTTAAGTACCTACTCTATAAAATTCAAAATAGATAATACTCTTATATTTTTCAACCCTATATATTCATGAACGTGACATGAACTTTTGACGAGATAAGTGTGTGATCTCCGTGAGCTCCTTAATCGGCGAGCACACCAAAATTTCGTAGCCAATTTCAAGTGAGGTAATATCATTTGTTTAAATGTCGATCATCTCCGTTAGGAAGGTTATTTTCGACAATTTTTCAATTAAAAAATTGTAAACACCTTGGTTTTTACCGTTTTAAACCTGACAGGACTCGTCGATTTGAAAACGATGGTTTCCCAGCACATTTTACAACATGACATGGCAACGCTAAAGAAAATGTTATTGTCGTTGATAAAAAGTTTGATAAAATAAGGAATTTCGATCAACGTGTAATCGATATTATTATCGGTCGTTTAGACAAGATGAGGTCTACCGACTAGATCCGCAGGTTCCTACCGATCGAGTTCCACATAGACGGAATTATCTACAAAAAGAAATTCTCCAGTTTCGGGACGATGTAACGCAAGGAAGTTTGGAGCTTCTCGCGGTTAGACGAGCCAAGTTAAAACGTCTACTCATCGCAGACGCAATGCTGCAAGTCCAGTGGATGCGTAATCTTGGTTATGATTACATTCCCACACAGTTATAAATTAGTAAATGAATAAATATCATATACTCCTCTTCAATCATTAACCGATCTTAGGTGTATAATAAACATTATTTGCATTTTGTATTTTAATATTCCATTTTTCTTTAATAATGTAGATCTAATACTCTCGCTGTTATTATTATTATATGTGGGGCATTCTGCGCACTAAATGTTATTTGTTGTCTGTAAAAAAAAAAATCACATTCTTTAGTGAAGTTTGACGTGAGGTTAGAGTAAAACGATTTTTAAAATAAAAAATTCCATCCCGAACTTTTTTTTATAGATTCATCCAAAATTCAATATTGATGATTTTCCAATATAACTTTGTTTATAAAAAATTATTCAGCTTCACAGCTGGAAATTTGCAGAAACTGAAGCTCGTGCGGGCATTTTTTCGAAAATTGCAATGTTTCGAGTTTCACCAAATTCTCCGAAACTGGTCGTCCATTAGAGTTCCCACATTGTTGTCTACATACAAAAATAATGTCGCAGAAGTTCAATTAATAATATAAAGTAAATGTCCTACTTACCCGTGGATACCCCGAACATGTCACGCAGTAAGCAATTATTTCGGAGAGTGTCTGAGAGACATTTAGGGAGAGTAACGCATATTTTACGAAGCTTTTACACATTTTCCGCCTATTATCGAGTCTTTGGTATTTTGGTTATTGTCAGCAGTGGAAAAATACTCATTACGAGAATTGATATTCATCGATAAAATAAGATTTAACCGGTTTACCTTACAGGGAAATACATATGACGAGTAGTAAACGTAAAATGCATAATCTGCCTTCAAAAATTTTGTTTTATTTCTCAAAGTTAGACATCCATACGCGATTGTCAAAGTGGCATAAATAAAATATATGTATATTATTTGTAGAGTTATCTTACACAATGACAGAGCGAAAATAAAATAAAAATAAGAATGCTCATACCTGACTTTGGCAAAGTGTGTGTTTTACACCAAAACAACACGACTTGCGAAATAAGAAAAAATTAACAGAACATAAGTGGAATAATTATCGTCGTTTCGAAAGATTTTCACATAGTAGACGCCACGTATATACAATGTAATTAACAACATCAGATAAATAATGAGAGTTTTCTGTTAAAAAAGAAATCCCTTTTACAGTCGAGTCGCTTCGAAAAACGAAATGCCACGCGTTTTGTTATCTTAAATATCTCCCTCAAGCTTACTATATAAACGCAAAAAATGAATAACATTTTTTTGTTTTCTCACTTCACTTCTGTGAACGATGCGATGAACAATAATTATTTAACTTGATGAGAATTGACATTTTACTGGAAACTTTCTCTGGACGGTATCGTGGTACGATCGTTAGTATTTCTTGGATTGCTCAATCTTCAATGTTTTCTATCAGTTGACTTTGCCTTCGCACTTTTACGGATGACATTTTTCCGCAAGCGAAGATTGTACGTATTTATTTAAATACGTTTTCTAGTGTAGGATTCGTGGATTAGTTGACAACCCACTGGAGAACGCTCGTGTCACTTCCTCCAGTGGATACGAGACGCGTATCGTCCTGAAGGAATGTCACGTTGGTCACGTGACTCGAATGACCTCCGTATACGTGGCACAGTGACTGAAAAAATACGAAAAAATTCACCACGTTGTACATAATGCGCCACTAGCAGCAGACTATAAAAAATTTTCGTATTTTACCGATACAATGCATTTTATGAAACTTGATATAGTAAATGAGAATTAATCACTCGCCATCTAGCGGAGCATCGTACATGAGTGTTGCGTATAATGCCACTAGATGGCGAATAAACGCAATGCGTCTAAAGACTCGACATTCTCGCGCTGCTGGACACGCATCAAGTGTCGAAAATCGACCGATATTCTTCACTGAATTCTTATCGAAGTGCGACAATTATATTTTTTCAATTACTCAACTACCTTCGGTTGAGAGGCCGGATGAGAGAAAAGTTTGACCTTGCCGAAATCATCGCCGGTTGCTAACAATTTGCCGTCTCCACTACGTGAGCAATTGTTTATGTCAGTGCCGTCGGCACCTTCAGGCCAAATACCAATAGTCTCGAATGATATCACGCAGGTATGCGTAGCCCAGTCGACGTCTCGTAAGCTGGAGGATTGGGAGATTTGTCGACAGACACCGGGGTTCCCTGGAGACATTAACAAATCTATTGTCAACAATTACACACTGATACCTGGGGCTCAAAGAAAAGTATCTAAACTCCATTAAAAACATTATTGGCTACGCGCGCGACCGTCAGCCGCGGCTAATTTCGACAGCCAGCATTCGTAGTGCCGAAATTTTGCAACGTATATGCAAATTTGCAAATTTGGGAATTTCGTTTATCTCGTAGGAGTCATTAATAAAAAGCTTTCACTCACAATATAACAGTTCGTAATCTCCACTGTTGCTACGTAAATATTGTCCATCGACTGACCAATCTAAGTGCGTGATGAAGCTGGAATGTCCCTGTAACAGTCAGTACATCTCTCATAGCAAACATAGTGCGCAACATACGTATAAACGGATTAAAGCGTGCGTGCAGAGTTGAGCATCTTTAAAAATAATTTTTCCTTTTTAGTCTTGTAATATTTTATTCCAAGATAATGTGATAATGTTTTTTTCACTTTATTATTCAGCTTATTTTGTACAACTGCTTTATATTAAGGATCCTTTATACGTACAGTCTCAAATAATTTTTTTTTATTACTAAATTTTATATATCATATAAGTATGATAAGTTCGTTTTGCTCCCTTTGTATTAGTTGAACGTTTAAACGCAGAAAACCGAATTCATCATTTTACGGCCACAAGTTGTAAAGTCGATTTTCAAGCACAGTGTTGAAAAAAGTAGCATTTCACACCCGGAATATCGCGAGTTGTAAGGTCGAATTTTACGCACACCGTTGCGAAAAGATATTTCAACCGTGCTCATCGTTGAAAGCGTGAACCTCTCGCTAATTGGTTTCCTAAAATGAGCTATCGCTCGTGATGTGTTCCAAGCTTTATTGAAAAATCCTTGCAAGACTATTTGCCGCTAAACTACTTCATACTTAATAAAGTACGAGACCAGAAGCTGTGCTCAGTGCGCATTACATTAATTATCAAATCGACTAGTCTTACTCGGAACCTTCGGATCCGCTTTGGCTATTAGTTTTCAAAGTAAAAATTGAGCTAATTTAATAATCTCGTTATTCAAATGGAATAAAAAATAACACGACAAATTTATTGATTCGTATTTATGATTATTATCTCAACTCACCAAACATCGACCGACTCTGCTGTATTTTGTAGAATCCTCGTTCACTTGATAAATATATATATAATTGTCTCTCGATCCCAAAGCAAGCAGAGTTCCGTTTGGCGAAAAGCTGACAACCTGTAAATTATAAAAATATGGTTAACACAATTATCGACATAAACCTACACTGAGAAAAACTATTAGTAGTGATGTATGACGGCATTGCAAAAACCATACATTTTTCATCTATAATTTTTTTATGTCAGAATTGGAATTATCGTTTTTTTTTCTCAACAGTCATAACTTTCTCAAATATCAACTGTATTTAGGCATTGGCATTTCTATAAATTTCAGAAACATTGACACATATTGATATTGACGATTTTTATGGACGATAGAAATAATTACAATCCCAATGCCGACAGGGGAAAACTAAAAACTTGTTGGAAAAAAATTGTACATGTGAGATAAATCGTCAAAAAGAGAAATTCTGTCAATGACGCATATCATTACAAAAATCTTTTTTATGATTCCGGCAAAGTAAGACACGAATTAACCTTCGTGGGAACTGCAAGTGTGCAAATATTTGCACAAGAAACTTACGGTTTAAAATCAATTTTTCATCTTTCCTTTTTTCGTTCCCAGTCGAAGTTTGTTTTATAAGTGATAAAAAAATTAATGATAATTCCAGTATAAAGTGAAAGAAGTTTGATCGATTATAGCCGATTTACGTATATTTAATTTTCTTCTAAAGTTGAAAATTCAATTTGAACTAGATTTTACCTGTAGAGGTTCCGAACCATCGGAATGATGACTATAGAGTTCTCGCGTACCACTGTCGATTGCAAGCCATTTACCGGAAACACAACCAACTACCATTATCGAACCATCTGGCGAAAAACAGACACTTTGGGCTTGTTCCTGGAATGATTAAATTGATATTGAATAGCGTTACACAAATAAAATGATTAACGGCCTCGGTCGCTACAATTTTCTATTGAAGTGATAATGAAAAAATTAATTTTTTCGACTTCAACATATGTTTGGAAAAGGCTTTTTTGATGCTCCGAAAAAAAATGGTTGAAGTGAGGTATTTTTTTCCGTCGCTAGAGTGGTTAAAATTGAATAATCATTACCGCTATATCCTTGCTCCACACGACAGTATGGCTTAGGCTATCCCACATTTGCAGTAATCTGTCGTGACCAGCAGTCGCAAATTGGGGCAGTGTCGGATGTGACGCGAGACCCCAAACTTCTTCCGTGTGACCAAGCATCGCTGGATTAAAGCCCATTTCGACGTCACCGACAAGAATGCAGTTTCTCGTAGTGCCGACAAGTAATTGGAAACCTCTACCCTCGGAGAGTGTTCGTATGCCCCCAAAATGATCCTCGATCTGTCGGGCAAATACTAATTTTATTAATGTCGGCCACTTGCGACAACGTACGTGGCAACAACAAAAACTCGTAACAACTTTATAACGTTAAATCATGTTTTCTCGGTTAAAATACTTTTACGAAGGGATGCTTACCTGAGCTTCGACTCCTGTCAAGTTTAAAGAAGCATCGTAGTAGAGAATTCTACCGTCTTTACCACCGCCACTCACGATATTTCCCGTCTTCAATACGCAAATCGAGAAAATTGAACCCTCGTGGAGATTTCTCACGAGTTTGGAGACTGTATTCGTGCCTGTTAAGTAATAATGAAAAAATTGTGTGAAAAATTCTGTAAGCCGGTAAACCGAGGATGCTTTTAAGGTACTTCTGTCGGTTGGTGTTCATTTCACAATGATTTTTTCAGAACCTCTAATATGCACGAATTTTTCAAGATTTTCATTCCATTGCGAAAAAATTGCAATTTTCTCCAACTTATACGAAATCAACACCAACAGAATCACTTCAATAACTTATCAACGGATAATCACCTCTCGCCCATACTATTATGTTGCCATTACTATCGCCCGTAAGAACGTCTCCGTTTTGATTGAAGGCCACGCACGTGACGTATCGCGGCTTCTCTCGACCTTCGAAAATTCCCATTCGCTTGTAAAGCATTCCACCGTTGTCAAGTGACCAGAAGGAAACGTGGCCTTTCCCGCAGGAGACTATTTGATTCCGTTCCAACGGATGCCACTCGGCGCATACTACCGTGTCGACCGAACACTGCAATTTCATTTCATTTTCAATTCAAGTAGGAATTTCAGTTTTAAAATTCAGCCTTAAAAAATATCGGACTAGGGAAATTAGTGTCACGACGCTTTACCTCAATCAATTGAAATTTTTCCAATTTTTAGAACAAGCAAATTGTCAATAATCATTTGTATATTTAGTTTTAAAAAAATCATTTGATACTGTCGTGTGCTTCAGCGTCGATTACAAAAATTACAAAAATTACAAAAATTACAAAAATATAAAAATATAACTATGTTTCTTGAAGAAACTCAATTACCTTAGTCTCGGTGATTTTGACACCTCGATCGTTCTTCTGCCACTCCCAAACCGATATGTTGTGATCAGAGGTCTCGTCTATTGCGCACAGTAAATTGCCACCGTCGGCCTTCGAGAACGATAGACAGCAAATCGAACCGTCGAATTCGCCACTCCCGATTACACTCAAAGTCGTTAGGCTCACGGCGTTCCATATTCTGATGTGGGGCTGTAAAAGGTAGAGTTCTGCGTTAATCATTATTATATCCATTTTTTTACCTCAAATGGAAGATTGCTTTTGTATTATCAAATTTTTGTATACTACATAATATGATCGATATTATTAAGACAAATACACAAGATTATTTTGAATACACACATGACTTTATAAAAATTAGCAACACAATGGTTTCATTGAATCGATCAAAAAATTAAATTAAAAAAAAAATTAAACATTTTATTGATAAATTATAATTATAATAACTCAAGAGACCTACCATAGATTCCCGTCTATCGGTTCCGAGAACTTGTCCAGTAGCTACGATCATTTTATTCGGATGAATTGCCATACTAAAGAACAGAGTGAAAATTAGCAAAAATTTCGTAATCTCACTTAGTTTGAAAACTCAACTGTAAACTCAAGTTCCAAACTTGGATGCGAATTCAAGTTCACCTCTAAGTGCACACTCAAGTTAAAACTCTAGTACGAACTTAAGTTCAAACTTGAGTGTAAACTCAAAACTAAACTCGATTAGCGATTTTAAATTCAAACTTGAGTGAAAACTCCAGACCAAAATTGAGTGCTAACTCAAGACCAAAGTTGAGTGCATAATTAGTATCGAATTTGAGTGCGAACTTAGTATGAAAATTGAGTTCAAATTGGGGACTGATTAAATTCGAGCCGTAAATTCGTTGAAAGAGATAATCGGTGAATAGTTACCATTTAACGTCATCGGTATGTCCCAAATAATGTCTTTGGCAGTGCTCTTCCATGTTATAAAGTACAACTACAGCAGCGACAAAGTAAACCATTTCGCCCGTTGGCAAAAAGTGTAAATTACTTCTGCAGTCTCTTCCCCTGTAGCCATAAACCCAATCGAGTTTCAGTTTGCTCTGCGGTGGTGTGCTCACTTTGTGCAAATCATAGGAATCGATAGATGGCGTCGGGACGTACAGAACGATCGGCCGCCCCCGCAAATACATACGAACAGTACCGTCACTCTCGTTGTACTTCATGTCTCTCGTGCTGCATTATAGAAATAACACACGCGCAAACTATTTTAATACATGTCTCATCAATTAACCATTACGAACACTTCATACGCAAATTTTCGATAAAAATTTGGATTATAATTAGAACTTCTTTACTTGGCGATAAAAGGAATATTTTATTTAAAAAACAAACGCCTTTGCAGTTACCAAGATCAATCATGACTTGTATATTAAAAAATTTTCTTATTATATCTTTAATCATTATTATATTACTATTTTTATCATAACTTTTATTAAATTGATACTAATCAAAGATTGACCAGTACTCTACGTGGAATTGACATTCGAGCTGATTCGGTCGACTAATTCGCGAGTTCCGGTAGAATGAATTTTACAGGTACCTTATTACACACAGACACATCCATACGGACCATTTTTATATCCAACTTTTTGGAAAAAAAATGATTTTAATTTTTTTTAAATTTTCACAGTGTATGTAGATATTGTTCACATATATGGGTTTTATACCTTAATATAATTGAGGACTTGTTGATTTGATAACGGTGAGCTTGAGGGTTCGTCAAAAGATGAACGCGGTGTGACGTTCTCGAGCGTGCAGTTGGCGCGCTACTGCACGGATCTACTCACAATCTTTCTCATGTCTATACTGAACTACTATTCTAAACAATACCGTCGAGTATTACGAGCTCCTCTCTCGCTGTTATACTATAGTATTTTTATTCTCGTTGCTTCTTTAAACGCGGCCTCTCGTTTTTCTCCCGTGAACGACGAATTCACGAGGCCTTTGCACGAGCTGCAAGTTGCGCAAGAGGAGTATGCTCGGAGCGTGGGGATATTGTCGACACGCTTCGCCTATTGTTTCCTTTCTGACAGAGCGTTCTACCACGACTTTACGTTTTAGCAGTTGGTCTTTTATCGACGAGGCGTGAAGAGAACGGGCTATGCGAAAAGCCGGAAGTCCTCGTCTCGGTGTCGTCGCGCGTTGCATCATCGGCGAAAATCATCACGATTCGCGGCAGTACCTCGTTCCTATAGAGTACAACACTCGGTCCGTACTCAACTTGGCCCGTGCAACTCTCCACGGAAAAGCTCGAGACGCCGAAACTTAACCCGATACGACTCTAAAGAGTACAATGCGCTCCGGTACTTCTTGGCCGGGCACGACTCAACCCAGAGAATTCGCTTCGTAGATATGCTTTGATGAAATTTTACACGCGCCACACTCTTGGTTTATTATAAAACAGAGAGAATAACATTTTGTTATTATACGACAAGTTTTACAACACGTCAGTCTGTTCTCTATACTTCCTACTGATAAAACCCTCAATTCGAATCATTACAGTCTCTGCGCTAGTGTGGAACTTTGTTCCTAATCTGTCGAGACGACCGAGGCACTACTATCGCACCGAGTTGCCATCACGGCCACTTTTGTGGTGTCGCGTTTTAGGCGATTCAATTGCGTTGTAGCGAGTTTTATCGAGTCGAGTCGTGGTATGCCGACTTTTGCGGTGACAAGTTGTGCCAGGCTGACTTTTTTTTATGTTAAATTGTTACTGTGTCGAGTTTTCGTGTGGACAGTTGCACGGGCCAAGTTGCATGCGGACCGAGTCGTACACTGTAAAAACGAAGTACTGCCCGATTCGCTTTCTTCAGCCGTGCAACACTCGCTGATACTTACGCTCAAGCGTGTCGACGACAACCACGACCAACTTTTACGTTGTCCCGTGTCGTGTACGAGGTCAAGGTTCTTCCACGTTTTTCAAGATGCTCTTTTCATTTTTTTCGAAAAAAAGAAGATCATACATTTTCAGGTAGTTATGTCTGTTGGTGTTCATTGCCGCTAAAAGTGGTTTAGGAAAAAAAATGGCCGTATCGTCGCATATGTGTGTATGTGTAGCAAGGTGGAAGCATTCACATCACTGACTAAAACATAAAAATGTTTTTTTTGCCAATGCCTCAAAAATTGTATTTTCCAGAAATGCGGTATTCCTGGCGAATTCAGTAAATGATATTGACCTCTTTGAACCCGTCTTACGATTCCTCATTATTATTATTGTCAGTTGTCCTATAGAGGCACTTTCGAAGGTTTCTTAGACTGATCATGCTGTTAACTTCTGAGGAAATAAAAACGTTGAACTCAGTTCGTAGATCCGACAAAATTTCGAAATGTCAAGTGTTCGATATCAAATCATTGAAATCTATCGAGCAAGTAGACGCGATTCTTTCGTCAAATGCAAAATGTTTTAAATTCTTTGAAATCTCTGGATGCCCAAACTATTCTTATTTTTTCATTTCTGTTTCCGCGTCGCAAGATATTTATACTCTTATCTTATCGGAGCTTTGTTTTGGAACGTATGTGTAAAACATCGTTAACGTTTTATTCATCAGAATTCACGAAAGGTAACAATCCACACTTCACGTAATACCCATGCGATTTCACTTTTATTCACTTACACACTATAGTTGTTACTGTATTGAATTGAATTTTACCCGTGCTTGACGTTGCTCTGGACCGGAGGCTTGAAGAGGTTGAACAGTGACTTGGTTGATGTCGACAATCTACAAAGTAACGACATTGCAAACGAAAAGCATGCGGTGCAAAATGCAGAGATAATGCATAACGGTCGAAAGGATTTCATGGGCTTGGAATAACGAGTGACGTAACATGAACGAATCTGAGTTTTTTATGAGGTATTCTTACCAATTCGATGAGCCTCAGACCCTGAGACTCGTGGATTTTTTTTTCCACGTATTCACCTGTATCAAAGGCGTACGTTCATTTTTTGAGAGATTTTCTACTCTGGATTTTCCCAACTTGTAATTTTTTTAAATTCTTGGGCGAAAAATTTTCAAATATATGTATGAAAGTTTTTCGTTTTAAAATATAATTTCACGTGCGTATTGGAAAAAAATTCTTTCATTTTTAAATCCGGTTGAGAAAATAAAAAACTCAAATAAAGACTTTACTGGAACTCTAATACTCTTTACAGAACAATAATACTCCTTGCAAATACGCACATTTCAAGCCTAAGAAGGGAGTGGGTTAATTTTCATCGTATTTTGAGTGTATCTTACGGATAAAAATTTTTGTTTTAATTTATTTTCGGGTTGATGAAATATTATTTTTCCACTCTTAAAGCTTTGTAAATATTAATATCAAGTATTTGGTATAATGCTTATTATAATGAATAAGCTTATATTAATGTTAAGGAACATTGTGAGGTTCATTAATACTGTGAAAATTGATTAACATTAATATTAGCTAATTGGTTCTAATTATCATTATGAATTTCGATTGCGTCGCTCATTTATCCATACATCCACACAGTTATACGTTATGAAGCCGTTTGTCATTTATATCGAAAATATATCTAAGATCTACTTTCGATGTACAGTAGAATCTCGATAACGTGAAATATTTGTATTCGAAAAATCTACGTTTAACTGAAGTGACGAATAATGGGATTTGCGGGACGGAATATAAGGATTTAGTTACTGATAATAATGATAGGAGGGTTCATCAACGTTTTTTGTTAGAATAATCGATATGAATAAACTGAAACAATAATTTCCTCAAAAGAAGAAAACGCCAAAAAGAAACCAAACTCGAGAAAGTGAACGATTTCATACTTAATAATTTCATTTCAAAACTTATATTTTCTTAAACCTTGAGGATGTACGAGCGGTACAGTCGGCCAAACGTGAGTGTCAGAAAAAAAATTCAAAACATTTCTCGATTTAATAAAAATCTGGGGGAAAAAACGACCATATTAAGGTGCTGGAAAGATTAATTTTGCGTAATAATGATTGCAAAAATTTGTAGAAAAATTAATGACAAAAAAATTATCGAACGAATCACCTGTCAAGCAGACTTTTTTTTACCAATGAAAACGATTTGTAAATTGTTCTGAATACTTCCAAATTTTTTCAGAATTACTTGTAGCGACAGAACTACTTTATATTCACTAACATCTTTGACTAAATAACTCGTACTTTACGGATAGTTCTACTATATGTAACTAACAGAAAAATTGGCGAGTCAATTTTCTTCGTTGAAAAGATATTTTAGTGTATTATCGATTTATGATACATGGAGTTTTAAAGATGGAAGGGGGGCGTGGCAGGCATGTGCGTAACGCGAATAAGCGTGGATCAGTGCAATTGACGGAGAAAAGAAAGTTTACCTGGTGGATGCGCCAAGCTGGGAATTTCCGGCGGGCGATTGTGGCGAGTTTGTGAAGTCTCCTGTGGACGACCACCTCTTAGCGCGTCGCAAGCTGCTCTGCGGAGGTCCGTTCGTTCTCGTCGTTGGTGACCTGCGTTGCCGACCGGTTCACAAGTACAATTAGCCGAATAGCTCAGCGACACGAAACTCCTTGCTAACGTTTCTCCCACCTCTGTGTTTTTTTTTTTCGTTTTTTCTTGTTGTTGGATTTATCCGCGAGCATTATTACCTAACGAGGATAGCGTGCGGAAATAATGAAATAATAAATTACCTTGCAGCTGGAAGAGGTGTGGCTCGAGGACTCGGCGACGGTACCGGTGACACGCTACTGCTGCTCGGGCTGTCCGAATGCAAGGAACCCGTCGACTGATAATGGACCGATCTTCTGAATATTTATCAATTATTAAAATCTCATGAATAACGGCTTTGTAGTTTCGATCGTTTGACTCTTTGACGAATGACTTTGTTAAATGTAACCAAAAATGAGCACTCAATCTTTTTATTATTACTTATTATTATTAAGATCTGAATTTTCATCATTTTTATATCCAAAACTGTTGCAAGGTTTTAAAACTGCTGCAAGTGTTTCCTTACTATTATTTCTCAGATAAGTAAACTTTTTTTGTCTATCTAAATTTATGTATAAATTTTCTCTCGAAATCTTGAAATTTACACAGTACAGAATATTTGTAAGATATTTTTTTTATAAAAGAAAGAAACGAAATTTTATTAAAATTGCTTGGTCGACTTTCATTCAATTCATGGTTCAATTTTTACGGGATTTAAAAGTTTTTCAAACGACTTTTTCAACATGACGGACGAAAATTTTTTTTTTCATCTTATTGAATTTTACCTCTGAGGTAGTTGCGAAGGCGACGTGTAACTCGCAGGTCGTCTAGGACTCGCGGTGGCGTCTCGTACGTCTTGTGACGACCCTGAAGAGTTTGAATTCCGAAGACAAGACGTGCTGCCTTGACGGAGTCGTGGATCTTTCTGTGGTAAAGAGTTTTGACCTGTGACAATAGCACAAAAAAATTAATAATTACATCAATTTATTATCACTCTATTGAACGTTTAGATATTCAGTTAAGATGTGCGAATGTTTGAAACTATGGAATATTGGATCTGAGGGTCGAATAGAATATTCAACAATCTCGAATATTTAAAAGTTACATCGGATATTCGGTTATATCGGACATTTTAACTTTAAATCGGATATTGGGTCAATTCGAAGATTTAAACTTAACATTGAATATTCGGTCAATCAAAACATACGAATTCCTCATAGAATATTGTTTAAAATCATGTTTTCCCGGATTCGAACTTCGAATCGAATATTCCATTCAAAGTTCGAATATTTGAATTTTTCAAATGATCGATAACTTTTTCAATATGCTATTCGAAGTTTGAATTCTTATTTCCGAATTCGTCGAATATTTTATTCAAAGTTCTCATCTTCGAATTTGTCAAATATTTTACTCAAAGTTCAAATCTGTCTAATCAAATCGAGCTGGTCACTATTCGTACACTCTTAATATTTCGATAAAGGCATTATTGTAAGCCAAGGGCGGATGGGAAGAGCCGCGCGCTACAACGCGACCTAAACCATCGCGTGCAGACAACTTGGTGAGTTGAACTTTCTCACAAACTGGGTTAACAGCTGCAGCAGTAAGGTTTCTGACTATGATATACGAACTGAAAGGCTCGGCCGGACGTGTTGCGCCCGTGACATTTGCACAATTATCCCGAGAGTTCACTATGTCTATTATGGAAAACTATTAACAACACTGATCAATTTCATCGGCCTTGAAAAATATTCGAACTTGGAATCGAATATTCACAAAGTTGTTGAATTAAAAAATTGTCTGCACGCCATGCCATGGGTAGTCAATCCAATTTCATAATCAAAAACAAAGATTGCCGGATCTTCCAACCGTTCGTTGAAGGGACCAAATCCCATTAAAAGAGTCTTTTTTTTTTTTCCCCAATGACATCCTTATTGCAAAAGATTATGCAAATGTTGCAAATTCTGTATACTTCGTTTGAAAATTTTTAAATTGAAACTTCATTTAATACATAAAAAGCACTACGATTTGCAATTTCATAAAGACACACAGTGCACAAGAACGGTATGAGGTCAAACGCGACTTTTTTTCTAAACCACTTTTCGCGACGTTTCCGACCATTCTGACTATTTTGACAGACAAAACTGGGATTTTTTTTCATCTAAACAAAGCTCCCTCTATGATTCAGCAAAAACTCACACTTAATAGCAGCTTGTACTAACTATGTATAAAAACTTGCAATTGTCCTTTACGGCATTAAAAAAAATGCTTTAAAGGTAGTGCCTTGATAATAGAAGAGAGCAATTAATAAATCAACTTGAATCCGTAGAGGATGGGAAGTTGATTTTATTCGTTCAAGCTCACGCGCCACTTACCCCTAAGAGGGACGTGGCCGTTTCTGAGTGGCGACGAGACTAGTCTTTCGTTTCTCCTCTCGTTTCTCTCATCCTCCCTCTTGTCTCGACCCTCCAATTGAGCGATTCGCCGCAGAGCATCGGCGAGAGTAGCGCGAAGACAAACTATCTCGTCTCTCTGTGCCAACGATTGCCTTTCGAGATCCGCCACTCTGCCAAGAAGGGATTCAGTTTCGCATTCCAGCATCTCATCTGCAATTTAGAAAACAACCAATTAATTCAACCCGGCTACAACACTTTTTTTTACACCATAGCGATAGATTTGTATTTAAAAAGTTTCGTTGAAAAAAATACGCTTATGGTCGGCAACGCAGATCTCTACCTTGCAAACCGGTCCTTCCAGCTTCAGAAGGCTATACCCGACTCGCTTTGCTCTTAGCTTCCAAGGCAATAAATAATGCCTTCTTTTTTTTAGTACATTCATTAGTCGACATTCCTCGAGCGCTTTCTACATTGTATGAAAATGTTGTACGCACCGAGGCACATTTTTGCGCCACGAAAAAAAAGTGCACTGCAATGCGCAAGTGCGCAAGAGCGTCGGATCCGTTTGAACGCCTTATAACGTTTGAACGAGCAAAAACATAAGCCATCACGTCGGTAATTTTGATGGTACGATATTTCGACGAATAAAGAATATTCGATTATACAAAAAGCATTAAGGCCTCTAACTTTTTGAAATTTTTAATCGCATCAACATCTCTAAAAAACCGGGTCAAATAGTTGAATATTTTCTGACATTCACCGTGAAAACAAATAAAAAATGAATTGTTTATCGGAATAACCTTGGTATCACAATTATTCTACTTGACTTGAAGTATTAAAAAATATACAGCGATGGTCCCATTTTCGATCTGAAGTTGCTGCTCGCTTGCCAAAACAAAAAGAAAATACTAACGTACAGTCGTAGAAGACAGTAAAACACGTGAATAGTATGAGTACTCACTCCAGGCTTGTTCAGCCTCGTCGATGGTGTCCATCATATCCGGAGTGGACATTGCGTTAACCCCTCGCGATGACCCCGGTGTATTAATACGTTGAATTCAATTCGTCCGATTAACTTGGACAAACATAACTCTCTATACCCTGATTTTTCATCGCTCTCATGCTGCTTACTTGGGATTTCGCCTGTAGTATCTATTGCCAATCGGGCAAAATCTCAAGACCGAAGATTTGGCACACTCGAATATGGCTCACGTCGTATGTTTGTCAATAATATATACTCCACGCTACCAACTTCCTTTACAATACTGTATATTCTATACGGCAATGCGCTTCTCCCACAATACGTGCGAAATTTTCACTCAGTGTCTTTATCTTCATCATCACCATTTATGGTTGACAGTATTGTTCACAGTTTTACCAAATTAGCTAATTCCAGCTAACAATATTTTTATTTTACAAAGTTGTACTGAAGTCAAATTTCAAAAAGAAGAATCGGAAAGAGGATTCAAGCTTCTTTTAAAGTTGGGACTGTAATGAAATTCGAGAAGTTGAAAGTCAGACCCAGATCGGAACCAAGGTGGAAGTGGCCCTTATATAAGGCAACACGGGGTAAACTGGTACATTGGTAAAATTGTAAAAATGTTTTTATCACGGTACCGAAAGTGTATTTTCACGGCTTTGCACCCAAAAACTCGATGTTGATCATTGATTTTGAGCGTCGATAAAAAAAATCGGAGCCATAACGGAAAACTCCCCCAAAATCGCAAATTTATGGGTTTTTTTAAAAATGAATTCTACCGAACGTTATCAGCGTTGATTATAATTCGATTGTATTTGTGTTTGCCATTAATTCTATTATTCCGGAAAAATATTATCAGGAACAAAATAGGACAGTCTTAAATTGCTCCGAAACATTAGCTCCTTCTTTTCGCAATCGAAAGTTGGTTTAAATGTCAAGATCATCTCTTGCGCTCGAGTCGATTAATTCGATGGAATTAAATATACGTGCGAAATTTGTAAATAGAAAGAATTTACAAATGTCGCAATTTACAATTGACAAAAAGTCTCAGAAAAGGTCGAAGTGATTCTGAGATCGCGGTTTGATACCAAGTGTTTTGACTAATTTAACCACAATTTGTGAATTTATTTTAACAACTTTTCAAGACGATTTGAATAATTTGAGCGCTGTTTGAGATGATTATCCTAAAAAGTTGCTCAATCCAAGTCACAAATTGCGCTGAAATTGGTTAAATGAACTTGCTATAGAATCAATCTCAAAATCGCTTTAAACTTTGCTAAGACTGTTCATCTTAACGTGTCCCAAAAATGGCACTTTTTTAAAATATGTCAATTTATGTTGACATGATTATTATTTCCTTCAAAACTTATTTGTTTAATTTTATTTTCAAAAAATGTAGGACTTTTTTTAAATAATTAATATTTCTTAAAGTTCTTTTCATGTTTTCCTTGAACTTTTCCTTTGCACTCAAAATCGTTTCGAGAACGTTGTATTTTTATTGGTTTCGTTGAATTGCATTGCACTTTTGAAAAAACCTCGTGATGTTCCATTTTGCCCCATGCATTCCTTCCAAATGACTGTTCCATTTTACCCCGTCACTTCCCACATAGTGTTCATATATGTTTTTGTCGTTTTATAGGTTTATATCACTACGCAGAGATCTAATAATCGATGTGGCGTTGTTTTTTTTCAGACGATCGGCCTTTTAATTAATGGACGAAGAGCTAGTGGAGTATCATTTCTGGTTCCGCGACGAGGAAAGTTACACATGGCCTGTACGGAGAGTGAGAAAACAAGTTATACCATCCGTGCGACTTATCCGAGATCGAGAAACCTCACGAGTGATTCGTGTGTACGTTGCGCGCATAACACGCTCAGTCGCACCGAACGCCGAAACATTATGTAACTCGACTATCCTCGCCTCGTTCTAAGCTCACTCCTCGTCGCCGACTCTAGCGGCGCGAAAAAACTTTTGTTGGCATTTATACCGACGCCCTATCAACGCAAACGCGTGCATTTCTTTTTTTTTCTTTCCCCCCCACTCATCACCTCTCGCTCGGAATTTTAAGGTGTACTGTACCGACCGAGTTTTCGTGCACTGAAAGAATAAAATGACTGAATACGCTGTATTTTCAGATAAAGCATTCGTTTGAAAATACCAGCCACGTTCTTTTCATTTGTCTTTTCTTGTTCCCTAAATATAGTATTTGCATAACTGTAAAAAAATTCCTCTTCAAAAATTAATATTCATGTATTGAAGGTACCACATACATAGACTGTGTAATAAATTTCATTAACATTTATATTGAATTTTTTATATAAACGGTATTGGTAAAAATATAGCGTTCGATAATTATTAGCGCACAAATTATTTGCAAAAGTACCACAATTTTACGTCAATACTAAATTTAAATGACCAGTTTATAAATAGAAAATTTCAGTTTTTTTTCAGACGGTGTGAATATCAATAGAAAGTTTGTAACTCCAACTGCAATATACAGTGATGATGTGTAACAGAATCGGTGTAATATTACCAACGCCGTAAGGTATTAACCTCGGGGATATGTGCGATTGTGAATAGCATAGAAGTAGTAATAGTAACTTAAGAGTGGAATGGTACGAATAATTCCTGGAAAGCCCTCGCGGATCTTGAGTTGGTTTATAATATCCAACCGTGAACCAACTGTAAATAATGTCCAAGGAATGGTTGGTGTTTATAGTTGGTTTACAAAAACCAACCGTAAATGTACCTCGAGGAATTTCGAATATTGGTTAGTTCGACGCACGTGGTGACCGGTTGTTTTTTGTTTCTTTGTTTCTTTGTTTGAGGGTGCGTGAAACTAGTACTCTACATGGCATTAAAATTGATTCGCTCGAGTAGTTGACGAGTTACGATACACTGAATATTAGGCATCACGTACGCACATATATTATCATTATCATCATTATAATTATTATTGTCACTATGACAAAGTTACATGTTGTCCGGATGGGACAACTACATACATCTGGAGAATAACTTTTTAAATCACTTTGCTCGATGATTGGGAACGTTTTGAGTACACTGACGTGAAAATGGTGAAAAATAAAAATTTAATAAAAATAAAGTTTCGTCCATGAGAAAACATAAAACTAACGAGGCTAAACGAGATGATGCTTTCTTGGCATTGTTATGTTTTCATAACTGAGGTCAAGCGGGTGGAATTCTGTTGCCTATCTACCAATCACACGATTATACGATATCTCCTAATCTCCCCGCACCAGAGTTGCTCTCAGCTCGCAACACATGTAAAATGATACTCTGGTATAACCAACAAGTACATTCTAAAGAGTTTATTGAATAAAATCAAGTCCACAAACTGCGGTGCGTTTACGTGGATAAAACGACGACTGCGTTTGTCTTCCGGTGCCTTTACGATACACTACATCGATGCTTTGTCGATTATGCTTTTTACCGATATCAACACTGTCTCGGTTGAATGAAATTTCACGTAAATTCACTGCTTATTCGTCAATTCGACGAGCTTTTTGGCGGACGATTTTTCATTAGTGTTACTCTGGAATTTTGTATCTTATCGCGTGAGTCGATTTTTAATGGTTTGTTGTCCGTTAAAAGTACGAGTATGAAAGTGAAGAATGAAGCGCGGAGTGCGTGGATGCGAGGGTGCGCCTGCGACAGTGCGCGTCCGACACGTGTGTTTTCACCGTGGCCGCCCTAATGCTACTGTCAGAAAGCGCGTACAGCTGCTTTGCCGCGATCAATACGTTGTAGATGGTCTAGATCGTTGAGATAAAAGCGGGAAACGTGGATTTAGCTTCCGCGTTGGGAACGAGTGGCGCTGGTCATCTACCGTTGTCGAACCCGAGGTTCGATCGATTCTTCTCCCTCGCGATCCTACTGAATAATAAAGTGCGCGCGGTTTCCCCTCCCTCCCGCGCAAAATCGTCGGTTTCCGGTATGTCCGGCGCACCTCCTCACGCTAGCGACACTATTAAATATATCGTTGTTACCATTTCACAGTACCAATCTCTTTCACCATCAACGATCCGCCAGGAAGACAAGAGAACGTCGCTGCCGATTTCCGTTCAGAAATCACAAAAGTTATCGTCGCAGCAGGTCGATAAGTTGTAATTACGTCGACCCAGCCATCATAATCTATAATTTTCGAAAAAAATACGCTTGTATAATTGGAATTCATATTGACTTTGTAAAAAGATTTTTGTTACATTAAGAAAACCATTTTCTTTATCAATGCAATGTTCTCTTTGAAAATGACAAAATATGTCAGTGACGTCAATGAAAAAAATTCAATCCGGCCCCTTTTTCGGAATCAGTGAAATATTTTTTCGCCGTTTAAAGAAAAGACCGCTAGAGCAACAGGTCTTTCGGGCAGGTACTACGATGGATGTTCCAGTAATCAATATGGCAATTAAAATATACCAATAAAATCGTGACTTTTTAAGGCCAATGACCATTATCACAAGTGTTATTAACAAGATTTTTCGTTACGTAAACTCTGATTAATGTCACTGTTGTAGCGAACAAAGGTGTATCAAAGTCGATGCGTTAATACTGTTTCAACTCTAGCAGGGAAAAGGCATTATCGTCGCGCATAATAATATTTTCCGGCTCAGCTAAACATCTTGGCAACGGAATATTCAATCGAGCGAAACTTGTGTTATTACCGGCGGAAGCAACGCTGCTAATTGCTCGCTCAACACTATACGATAACGCATCGTTGAACACTCGAGTGTGTGAGCACGATCAAAGGATTTCAGCAACCTTGTTCATTCGAATATCATCCTTGTACGGTACAGATAAGCATGTATGGGACATCCCGCATTAAATGGGTCACCCCTGTAATTCTTTAGCGATTAACACAACAATACCTGTCGAAGACGTGAATTTGCAATTGTGCCTATTTTTTTTGTATTTTGTACCCGTAATTTCGAAAAATTTTATGAGATTTTCAGAAAAATTTGAATGGTAAATCAAATTTTTCTTTACTTTCTTCTAAAAATGCATAAAGTTTTTTCTGCGTAGCTATAATTTTGTTTCAGTATACACGACGTATAAGAAGTGACATCTTAAGTAACGACATTTTTATGTACCAGGGATCCTTTTTTATATCAAGTGAATTTAACAAAAATTAATAATCCATATTGAATTATAGGTGAAATATGAGATTAAAAAATCCGAAATAGTTTTTACATATTTCAAACACTCTCGTGGATAATGAAAAAAAATTATAAACTGTTTTTGTAACATTTCGAAACAGAGGTGGCAGACTTTGTGCGGAATGCCTCGTATATGGGATGAAGCGTAAAAGCAGAGGGACGCTTCGATTCGGCTAATGAATCGTACCATTGAACCGCTTGATTTGATTATAAAGGTTAAATACTCTGTCCAAAACCCTTGAAGTTTTCATCTTAAGAGACGCCTGCCCTAATCTTTTACTCGTTCAATAATTGCTCTTCTATTTTCTGGATCGAAAAAAATTTCATCGAGCGGCCAGGCGGTTTCCGATGTCCAATTACAGATTTTTCCTTAACTCTGCCAATTGTTAGCTACTCATCATGATGTTGTTGTGAATATCCTTCCGAAAAGTATGTGTTGAATACATATACTTATTCGGAAGGGTATGGAGAAAACTTTTTTTTTTTTTGTGACATGACTTTTTTTCCCCTCAATAAATTTCCGAAAATTATATTTTTTTGGGCCGTCACACTAGCAGTACTTTTTAAACGGACCAAATCACCTAACAAAAAGTCTAAGCGAAAAAAAATTCTGTAAGTAAAACAATTTTTTTTTAAAGTCTCAAATAAGAACCAAACTAAAAACAAGTTGGTTCACCAACTGAAGGCTACGAAAGGTGAAAAAAATTTCTTTTGACCTCACATTTCTCTTGTTCACTGTACGTTGTTAACAAATTGCAGAATTATAATGTTTGTTATCTTCTTAATGAGGTATAATTGCAACATTTTTTAAAAGAATGTATAAAAAAAAAAAAAAAAAAAATGACTTTTTTTAGGTGATTTAGGAAGAGGAAGATCCCCTCAACGATTAATCTATTATTTGTTGTTAACGAAAGTTGGTAATAAATACGGAAGCAGAAATTTAACTTCAAATTTTTTGTTACTGCTTATAGCAGTACATTTGATTGCGAATCATCAGACATTGGCCCGGAGTCGATATATGGTTATGCTGTCCATTTGGTATAGTTATCGAGAACTTATAGCATAGTATTCTTTAAATAGCAACTGGTAGGCGTACATCAGGCTTAACGTGGGCGCAGCATAATTGATCAGATCGCGCTATGTAATCGAGTGGCGAACGCGAAAGAGATAACCATATGGTGTGTGTATATATATATAGGTATATATGTATAGGTAAACGTGCGTGGCGGGGGCGCCAATGCAAATTCCACCACTGCGCGTTCTATAATTATTAGATCAGAATGTCGTTTTACGAGGGAACGACGACACTTTGCGCATAATCAGGCAGCGCTCATTCTATATAATAGTTCAAAATTCATGATAGAAACAAAGTGTTTTGAAAATAAATGATAATTGACCAAAATTTCAGTTGATCGATTAAAACTTGGTAACTGTTATGGAATGTGGTATAATATGAGTCCGTAATAATTCCACTATATTTTGAATAATTAGTAGAAAATTTGATGGTCATTGGCTTGTTATAAATTATTCGAGGTCGTTAATACTTGCACTCCAATTGGTGATACTTTGGGTGACTAGACTATTATATGGCAATTGGCGATAATATTGAAAAATAGTACAACGAAAAAAAGCTGCAGCTGGTGTGGAGGAGAAGAAAGGATGAGCAGACGCAGGCACACCCTGATAACGTCATCCTTCCTTGTTACCTCCTCTTCTATGGTTTACATAATGAGACACTACCGTTTATGAGACTAAGCCGCAAACTCGATGCGTCTTTGTCCATAAATGCTATATGTGTACGAATATTATATACATATATATATCAATGATTTTCCGACCTGTGTCATCCTGTCATTATTGCTGAATAAGCGCCATCGTGCACTTGAAAGGCCCGACCTTGGTATTCTAATTTAAATTCAAAGTTCAGAAAAAACTTTGACATTATCTCCTTTGTTTAGATGTCGCTAGCAACTATTTAGGTTTCAAACGAACCAGTTGTCGTAACATTATCCGTAAAACAAGTTTTTAAAAGTCGTAATAAAAGGAATTTCAAACGTGTGTGAAATGCCGCACGAGTTAAAAATTCCATACTACGCCCGTCTGGACTGATAGTTTCATGTACTGGTTGTTATAAATGAAACTGATTGGCAAAGTGCCGAGCACAAAGTAACTAATTATTTACTTTGGCAAAATTCATAATTACCAAGTATAAAAATAATAAAACTATTAATTTTATTTATTAATGCAATGTGTAAAGTATAAAACCGGGCGTAAAACATAAAACTGCGCGTAAGGTACTTATTTTGGACAAATGTATTTCAGTTTTAATCGGCAATTGAATAGGTTTTGCTAAGAAGTCAAGTCTTCAATGGAGAAGCAACCGAAAAATAACTAGAAAGAACCTCATAATGACGGTCATTTGAAATTGACCGTAAAGCAACCACAAAAAGACGGCCACTCGGGTCCGCATGTTTTATACAATTAATCTAGATCAAGTTCGCTCAAGGGTACAGCATGGTTATTGTGAATAACTGTGTGAGGTTAGCTCAAGCAAATAATCTGTTTTTATTGAATCAATATTGCGTACTTGAATAGGGAAAGAAGGTATTATTTTGTTTGAGGTGTCACGTTGAACGTCTATTTTTTTTAAGGAGAAAGCAAGCTGAGCCTCGCTCATGGCGAGGTTGGCAGAACTTTTAGTTGCTGTCTTTAGTGCACTAACAATAAAACAATATTTACAATATTAATTTGCGTTTACCCATTTCCTGACACGAGTCGTAGGTTCGATGCCCGTTAACGCGCATCGTCAGCCTTCTAGTTTTTTTCTCATAATTTTCGTCACCTTCGCTGACCTCCTTCGTCTCCGCTTACAGCCTGAAAGCAAATGTCATCATCATCATAACTAAAATTGCAACCTACACTTGACTGGAATAAGAAAAAGAATTAAAGAATCGGCATTGTAAAAATACACTGACTGTAGAAAAAAATATCTTCTCGTTATTTTAAAGAAAGTTTAATTCATGCGTTTAATGGATCAGTTTAACACTGTTGAAGTGATCGATGCAGTTTTCCGTGTCGTCAATTTATTGCAAAACCCCTAACAGATGGCTTACCCACCTTTGATTATTATTGCATTATTTTCCATTTATTCAATTTGCTTATTGCAATTTAGCTAATCCTTACAGTCGGGAGTTATGCGTTTAACATCAATCCACTAACTTGACTGGTATGTTTTCAAAAGCGATAAAAAAAATTACTCAATAAACAACTTCACTCTAGAATTGAAAGAAAAAATCGATTTTTATGTTGGTAATTAAACAATACTTTAAGTTCATAAAAACAATATTCAATTTGTCCTGCAGTAAAACAAAATGATTTGGATTTAAAAATCACCGGCAATTCCGTATCCCATTCAGTTATTCATATACTGAACTTGAATAAATTCATTTGGCTAAAAAGTAGTGGTACCTTCGGGGAAAAAAAATGGTTGATGTTTTTTTTGGCAATATTTGTGTTAATTTGAACTGATATATGTCATATGAATGTGTAATAATTTTTATACGAGCTCCGTGGGAGAAGTGGCTACTTCCCACGCACTTCGTCTCGCGTGCGCTTCTCGCACGGAAATCGCACTTCTCGCCCTCGCTAAATAAAATTGTATAGGAAACTCGTGCGAGAAACTTTTTCTCATATCGTTCGATTGCAACACTCGCCTCGGCTTGTGCTGCAAACTCGGACGCGTCAGAAAAAGTTTCATCGCACTCGTATGGTAATATACTAATACGATACTCGAGAAAAAACGTTTCGTCCGCTCGTACGTTTGTAGCACTCACGAGAAAAGTGTTCTCTAACCCCCGAGGTGAGAGATATATGAGGAAAATATTTCTCGCGGTATGACTGGGTGGCATAGCTCACGATCGAGTGTCGCCACACGTGTTTCTTTCAATATCGCGAGGAGTCGAATTATCGAGATCGAAAGTTTTCTATTACGCGACGGTTGAATGACGACGAGACGTGCGAGTTTGGTGCAACCTAAGAGGAGCACTCGCGCAATAGTGCAGTGTATGCACCAGTTCTGGCTTGTCGCTGACGGTGCGTTGTGACACGAAACCGGTAAGCATTGACCCGTCCGGAAGATTGCCTTATTCGTCTCAACAGCCCCACTGATGCACTTGTTTATTCAACTCTTTGAGAGCGGTGCTTGGAAGTCTCGGTGAAACGCTACAAAAGCCACAGCGCTGTGCACCAGTAGCAAGCGCGGACTTTCCGCTGCATCATCGGCCACCATTCGCTGCTAAGTTAGCTCCATATAAGAAGCCGTGCTGAATTTACGCCTCACTCCGAGAAACGATTTGCGGGTACGGTATATTCCTCTAAATCAAACTCTTCTACCAACGCGACACCATTCTACCGCTTACTTCAAGTTTTAAGTAAACGAATAAATAAAAAACACGTGCATGAGGCGTTTTCCAACAAGCGTCCTCTGTACCGACACACTGAGAAGTGCCTTACGCCAAAAATCGTGGAAAGATGCGACGAGAGCGTGTTGTTTTAACGGGCAATCCAAGCAACACGCTTGATATCATCAATGGATTTGGATAGGACAATACACGCAACGAATATGCTGTGCATTGTTTTAACAGACGTAAGGAGACGCCTGCTTATAAAGTGCTCTCATGAAATATCATGTTTTAGCTCGATAAATTCTTTGAGATTCGAACATCCGAGTTGAGAAAAAAAGAGAAACCTTCCGACGTCTCTTTTTCCATCGGAGGAATACAAAAATGAACACTAAGAGACTGATGACCTTTGGCCAATACCTCCCCCAAGTGCACACGAATCCACAATATCTTGCAGACGTGCAGACGTGCAAGACGCACGTTTGTCGTTTGTTGTGTGTATAAAGATATTGAGGATGAAGGTTTTATGAATAAAAAAATGGTAAGGTGTATGGACGAAAATTGGATTCTACTGGCGTCCTCGATATTTCATGAGCGAGCACCGTATATCGAGCTGTATGCAAAGTATACATTCACCCCGGTGAGTCTGGGATGCAGT
This sequence comes from Tromatobia lineatoria, assembly GCA_949699805.1. NCBI lineage: Eukaryota > Metazoa > Arthropoda > Insecta > Hymenoptera > Ichneumonidae > Tromatobia > Tromatobia lineatoria. The sequence continues at coordinate 235,475 of OX453046.1, read as the reverse complement.
GCGAGTCTCGTGTTCGCTGCACACGACTAGTCACTGCCGCCGCCGTCGCTTATGCCCTCCAGCCACCGGTCAAGCCACAGGTGTCGTCGGTTTACGAGCCTATACCGCTTTTATATACATTCGCTCTCTCAAAAATATCTACACATTGCACCGGTACACTATTCAAAATATTCATCAATAGCAATTCTCTATCGGTCGTTCCACCTTCAATTACTAATTCGTTGATTTTCACTATTGTATAGTCGAATAAGCCGTCGTCATGGGGATTTAACCAAGTCCTTGGCTTTTATTTTTCGAATATTTCTCGTTAAATCACAACCGAAGTGCATACAAAGTTATAGACGCGCGGATAGTTTTTACTACCACTTCCTATCCGGATATATTGATTTTTCACGATCATTTAAGGAAGAATAAAACGGAAATCCACCAAAATGAAGCTCGTGCGAAGCGCGTGCGTTCTTGTCAGAGAGATATATGTATAGCAGGGCCACAACTGTAACCCGTGTAACGTGTAAAACCTTTTCGCACTCAGCTGTGCGCGTAATTTATGGAATTACACGTTTCGTTTATGCTTGATGATTTCTATGAATTTAGTTCGACTGTGATTACTTTTACAGAGTCATGGAAGATATCACTATAAAGTATGTTTCACACTACACATTCCGGCTGCCGTTCGTTTCTTCTGTAAACTCTTGAAACTTTAAAATCTACAATTACATAGTGGTGGAAAAAAATATTACAGAATAAATATCCGTGGTAAAATAACCTGTTGGACAAAAAGACAAACACATAATTGATTCTCGTGAATACAGGCGAAGATTTCCGAAAGAAAAGAGGAGATTTTTTTCAACAGTCCATATATTTTTTTAAGAAGATAATGGAAATTTATTAATTGTAACTCAATACTGATTTGAGCGACCTCTGAAACGGGTTTTAAGAATCTGAAAAAATTCAGGGGTTCGTTTTGAGTCGCGAGGATTATTCGGTTTCATTATGGCAGCCTTTTAGTAACAAATAATGAACGAACGTCTCAAAATTGAGATTCAAACAGAATTAATTTGATTGAAATAGTACTTTTGCTTTGTCCCACTGTGTTGTGAGGTTGAAACGGTATGAATAGTGTCATCGATATGTTATATATCGGTGAATAGAGAGTAACGATCGTGGACACGATCGCCTTAAGTCACGAACGACGGTTGGGGTGGGAGTCTCTCGATAGTGTCCATACTTTTACCTCGCGTCGTGTCTGCAAGTGGGTCATGGCTTGCAAAATCGGTTGGCGTCAAATCAGCGTGCACAGATACTAGAGTAACGTTCGCGCGAGGGCGCGCTCCTCTAAAAGAGCCATCGCGAAATATTCGTCGCGCTGTAATTTTCATGACAGAGCATAACCGCTACATCTGATATTTTTCCACAATCACTTGGAGAGGGTGACGAGGAAAAAGAAAATGAGAAGAAAATAGGTTGTTTAGCCACGGGGTTCAATGCGGATTCGCGGTCATCTGGAAGCAAGTTAACAAAGCTGTAAAGTAGAACATTGCAAATTGCTTCCTCATTATTTTTCGTTTTTTTTTTTTCACAAAGTTTCATCTATAAGGAAGCTAAAATGAATTAACATACTTTCTCATAGCTTTGTAAAACAAAGCCCAAAAAAAATAAGGAAGCAATTTGCAAAGTTCTACCCCGCAGATTTTTTTCCGAACCACTTTTCTCGGTGTTTTGGACTCTTCTGAGTATCCCAAAATGACAATATCAAGGGGAAAAAAAGACATTTTTATGAAAACAGAGATTGCTCTATGAGATAGCAAAAATGAAGAGAATAAGGATGCGATGAAGCAGCGGAGTACGAGCGCCACGCAATGAATTGCGCGCGCACGAGTCAGCGGAAAATGTCTCGGGACTATACGCGCGATACGTTACGTTGCATTCCGTGCGCGTATGAGCCGCGTAGCGACGAAACGCAAACGCGCGTGATTAGAAACTGCGAGACGGTGCGGTGCGGTGCGGTGCGATGCGGTGACGCTCGCGCGACGGCAACTCGGCACAAGGAGGAGAGGATGAGCAGAGAGTATCCTCGAACCGCACTCCAGTCACCTTCGGTGTTTTATTTAGCGCTGATTCCGACTATGAATTCTCAATGCGCGTGTAACCACCGTGTATTAGCATAACCAATATGGCTAACAAGTAACAACCGGTATTTCTGACGTAAAAATGCTTCCGTGAACGTAAACACCGGAGGTGTTTGGAAAATACGGTGAAATGGGAAGAGAGAGAGAGAGAGAGAGAAAAAAAAATGAAGGTGGATATTTTTGCTGACAATATGACTAGAAAACTGTATCCGGACCGTTTCTGAGACAATTCTTCAATTTTTATTCCATCAGTTAATCAAGAGAAATTATATTGATTGAATACAAATTGCTGTTTTAAGAATTTTTTCTCCTCGTACATTTGCATTTTTTCAGTAAACCTTTTGCTATTGTTGTAGTTACGTGCTTTGAGAACAGCTGCGAACGATGCGTGCAATGGAGTTCTCCGGAGCAATACGGCACAGTGTAACTTGCAGAAACCTGCTTTGCCACTGTTTGGTCCCGGCGGCAAAATTTACCGGGAGTAGGAGGTCAGTCAACTGCAACGCGCACTCACGCGAGGAACCGAGCAAGCGAGCGAGCACACGAGTACAGTCAGCCCTCCGCGGTGTCCAAGGCGTTGCGTTGCATTTGCATACTCACAGGCGTAGGATTCATATGTATATTCCGCGAGAATTTCTAAAGCTATCGAATCCGATCTTGCTCTGCGCGTTGGTGGATACCGATTCTCAGGTACACCCGCGTGAATCACAATTCTTACCATTCCTAAGCTGTTCCAGGTCAATAGACGGATCTGTATGAAATTAAAATTCCTTTATCTTTCGCTCCTTTTAACAATCTACCCACATGTTCAGACCAAAACAGGCACAAAACGTTTATTTTTGGAAATTAAACAATTTTTAAAATTTTCACAACTCGGAAACGGATTTGAGGTAATAACAAAATTCAATAAATAAATATTGTGAAATAATAACCATTCGCATATTAAAGCATTCTCTGTCAACTCAAGCACTTTTTTTTCGACCCCCTCTGATCTGTTTCATAATTTGATATTTCAAAGCGCTAATAAAAAGCACACTATGTGAATTTTTTCAGATCTTTTAAAACATTATTTCAGAAAATACCGTTTTTCATTCAAGAGCTAATATTTCGGAAAATTAAAGTTACTAAAAAAAAATGTCTTTCCACAAAAGTTGTCGTTTTTTGTTAACTTCCGAGCGGAATATATGAAATGATTTTCACGATCCAACGAGTATGATTTTTAACCGAAAAATGGAGGAATGATTTTTTTATTCGAAAACGGATATTCTTTCCGGGCTGAAAAAATTACAGAGTATTCTTGCGTAACGGCTGATGTTCCAAAAAAATCACTAGATTGACACTACCAGATTATCCTGCTTAAAAAAAATAATTTGTGTGAATTGTCCACACACTATTTGGATACTTCCACATGAATCATTTTTTCTTTATACAGGAACCTCGATTCGTAATACTTGAATGATTTCTTTGCGATATCGACAATCACGGGGGGGGGGGGATACTCTGTAATTTTTTTTAGCCAAAAAACCTGACCGTTTTTCAATAACAATAATAATCCGTCGTTTTTTTTTTACTTTTCACACAAACAATTTTTTTATGCAAGAAAATCTGGCGGTTCCAAATCACTATAGTGGCGATTTGGAGGTGGTACTTCCAAAAGATAAGAATCTAAAAAAATTCCAAGTCCCTTTTGGCTCGGAAATGATGTAAAAAATTATAGAAATCGGAGAGGGTGAGGGCCTTTGAGTGTGGCGTAGAAGGCCCCATGTGGATGTATTCAATTTCGAGACGCTAACATATCGCTTGATAAGAATGAGAATAAGAATCACCGTGACGACAATAGAGGAAGGACGTGGAACGAGGACAAGCGCAGCAAAATTCGCGACTATCCTATCAGCAAAATAATGTCTACCTATGCGGCGGCAGCAGCAGTAGCAGCGCAACGGCGGGGGGCCAGCGAGCTCTCTCATGTGCGAGATACTGGGCAACAAGGGGGGTTAACGGGGAGACGGGAAGAAAGTCCATACGAGAAGGAGAGCGTGGAACGTCGTCGCGTCACGGTTATCGTGGTTCCGTGGGAACGGAACCCGGGAACGTGACCTCCCACGTTACAGACGGATGGATGGATACCGTATAAAATAGTCTTCTTTCGTACTCGTAGAATCTCCTTATGCTCCCAAACACGATTCTCGACGATTACGTACCAACTCAAAAATCGAAACTACGACCTTCAGTGACATTACTGTTAAAAATCTTTTTTTTTTTTCCTCGATAAATACAAACGTCTATGAATTTTGTAAACTCGGTTAGAAAATCGAAATTGACATGTTCGCACAGTATATTGTACGTACAGATCAATGAATTTCGATAATTCGCTAAAAATATTGTTTTTAAGTAATAATGATGCCAGAAGAGATAATAAATGAAATCACTTTTTATTAAATTCGATGAAAACCTTTGTTTCCTTTATTAATTTCTAATCATTCTGAAATGTTTTTTTTTTTTTTTCGTATTGTTACAGGTTCAAAACTCACCGTCTTTCAATGTGTTTCGTAGAACTGTTTCGTATTATACATTAAAAAAAAAAGAAAATCAAACGATTAATTTCATATTCGGAAATGTTTTATCGAATGTGTCGAACTACTATTTGTTTACTCGTTTATTTTATAAGGTTCTGGTGTTATTATTACTATTACAATTATGCAAATTAATTCTTTTAACATAATGTCATTGTATTCACAAATTTTGATAGGACCGAATATATTTTGGATAGAAGTTTGTTGCTTGAAAAAATTATCGCACTAAACGACGAAGTCTATAAGAATTCAAGTTAAACACGAGTTAGCGTACGCCGTCTGTGATGAAAAAGTGAACTTTTTCTCCTGCCGCTTCCCAAGTGATCTAACCTCAACTCCATCACGATTGACGATTGTGGCGAAGGAAATAAAAAGCGCACATCGTTCATAGCGGACACGTGTTTTCTTATCGATATTTATTCTCGTCGACGTAATAATTCAGACGTTATCAGCAGAGCGTTTACGTTCTCACAATCGTAACATATTTTTGTTATTTCGTACAGCAATGGTTACGATTTATCGACTATTAGTCATCGATGCGATTGGTTTTCCCGAAATTCGTCTTAATCTGTTATCAGTTAGCATGGCAGGAATTCAATTTTTAGACATGTGTATTGACCTCATTATTGTCAAAATGTAATCGTAGAAAATGTTAAAATATGAAGGAGTGAAGACAACAAATTATATGAAAAGAAAACTTCCTCTATGATATAGAAAGAGGTCGATGAAGCTGATTTCGATAGCCGGTGAAGGTTTAAGACATTCCATTGGTCGCAATCGGCAACGGAATTAACGTCTTTTCGATGCTTAACACGTTCGTCTTTCGAGCAGTCTAAAAGTATCCGAATACGTTTGATGGTGAGGGACCATTATCTTGTTCTCGGTATTTATATCTTTATAGTGTTTATCAACTGAATGATTATCGAAATTCTAGACAGAGTACAATGTATTTCAAGTGAAAATAAACATACGTTACAATATGTAAGATATTACATACTCGGAGGGATAAGCCTTTTGCATTGTCAAATGAGAATTGGATGATAAACATACTTGGCTTGTTTTGAGTAACAATAATAAACGAGCGGGAATATAATAACTTAGAAATTCGATTACCCACCGAAAGCGTCGCGTAATTGTTTTCACTGGTTGTCCGTGAATCGGTGAATTTCCTTTACGTAGACTGTATTATCGGTATTATCTCAGTTTTGTCGTTGAGTTTGGAGAGGCGTTAATATAACTTCTCCGAAGCCGTGTGTAAATTACGTTGAGACGTTGTTGCCTGGCAATTGTCACTTTTCGATACTCGAGCGGTCGAACGTTGTGCAAGGGAAAGAGGCGAAGAATAAAGATAACTTAGGAACGAAAAAACGAGAAGAATTGGCGAGCGACGCCCGGCTCGGTTTGTTCCGGAAGTCGAGCGCTACTTCGTAGGCGTCGGTTATGCGAAATCGAAAGGGAATTTAGCGGAGATCGGTGGTGCTTTCTTTGTGTTGGAAGGGAAAACAAGTGAGGGTCGAGACACGATAACGATATAAGAAGATGCGCGGTGAGTTATAACTGTAAGGTTTTTGGTTGTTTTCGATGGAGGCTTGTTGGGCTATTGGGGAAAAACGGTCGAAAGAAGGAAAGAGTGTCGCGCGCGCGCGCGCGATAGCTCAACGATAGTGTAAGCAAGTTGGTGAGGGCTCCGCGCGGTTCAAACCCCAGCCAGGTACTGCCGAGGCCAACAGGTGAGCCGTGCCACCGCTTCGACCAACAGTCGCCGCGCGAGGAATTTCTCGAGCGGGGGCTGGGGGCGGGACTAACCTCTTCTTCACACATTTCATTGCGTCCACACTACCGGCTAAGTGCAAATCGATATTCCCCTCATTTTTCCGTCTCACACCCTACATTATTCTTCCTCATAATCAATGAGATCATTAAATTAGTGCTATTCAGCGTTATAATAGGTACACATCATTATTTATTATCGGGTTCAAATTTTTCCGAAAATTAATTTTCATAAAAAGTAAAGCTGCACTTTACTGAATTTTGCTCATTGCTTCCTCATTATTTTTGTTTTTTTTTCGTCTCCATCGGGGGAATCCAAAATCGATTAACATGCTTCCACATAGAGGTAGTTTTATAATTGAAAGAAAAAAAAAAGTCGGGCAATAATATTCCAAAAATACATGTTGTTTTTCATGTACGTATCTAGTAATGATTGATATATTAACCATGCGTTGTATGTAATTTTATATTACCGGACTGGTAAATTCTATTGACGCATATGAAATTTTGTGTCGGAACAATGCAAATTTTTTTGTTATATTCGTTGCCATATAACTGTGTTTACCGGGAGTCGCGGTCCATCACGCGGGATCAAGACTCTACACTGGCCGAGCCTAGCCCCGTACTAGGACAGTCCCGGATCCAGTAAGTACGTCCGTGTACAAGTGTAGCAGATAGGTTGCACGATGCGCTGAAACGGTGTAGAGACAGTGCGAGGATTTGATGGCGTACCGGCAACACAAATACTCTCTGCGACACTGCCACTGACGTCCAAATTCAACACTGTGTCTCCATGTTTTCAGCGGATCGTGCAGCCTCTGTAGAAATGCACGATACAATGAAACCGTGCAGGCACAGCGCCGCATTGGGAACGACGTGACGTCACAGTATCTATTAAGTACGGACGTACATAAGCCTCTGACGGCACACCGTGCCGCGCGGTACCGCACTGGCTTTGGCGGTCGAACCAAATTCGATCCCGAAGAACATTAAGTGCACATGCTCTCATGAAAAACTATTTAGGAATGATAGACTAATTTTCATGAAACTCAGAGCGACCACGCCCTTATTCCGAAAAATAGATAAAGGGAGTCTACTTTTCCAGTCGTGTGTCCAATTTGAGCTCGATAGCGAAAAAGTTCCTTGTGTTATCGGCGTTTAAATTTTCAAAGTTGTGTTACCGTTCTGTTACCGACCGAGCAGTAGTACATCATCTTAACGTAATGTGTTAGACGATTTTGCGGTTCTCTCTCGCCCTTCTGCGACGGCCAACGGCGTTGTCTCTGTCGCACTTATGGCCACTCAGTCAGTGTAGTACACATCATCTTGAGGTGATGTGAAATGCCGCGGACATGTGTCGTTCTGTCCAAGTCTGTCACTGTCATTTACTCACTCGCGTAATCTGTATATACGGAAAATTGCACGTTTTTTTTACCAGAATTTTTTTTTTCACCAAGAATTGAATTTTCCCAAGATGAAAATAACCGATTTTGAAAGCTCCATTTCAAAAGATCGGGAAAAATTCTCATCGATTCTATGATTTGAAATATGATTTCCAAATAGTTAAAGATAATGGGCCCTCAATATTTACTCTATTTTCATAATTAAAATCGGCCTGGAATTTAGTACACGTACAAAATCAAGAACAGTTCTGCGTAATAAATCCAACAGTAGAGTTTCCGTTTTTTTAAGGCTCTTTTAAGAAATAACCTCGTATCGGGGTTAAGTTACAAATTTAATCTGTTGCATTCGTTAAAAACACAAATTATATATGGTACAGGTGTAATTGCAAATTCGGGATAAGGTAAAGATCAAAACGTGAAAAACGTAAGCGTAATAAGGTTTTGTCTCGGACATCCAGTGAAAAAAAAGTTTGTAAATAAACCGAAATTATGTAAAATAATTTATGTATACATATGTATATAAGTATTTATATTACATTAGACAGGCTTCTCTGTGACAGGATAAATTAGCGTATTAATTATACAATCTTTCTCACGTTCTCTTTAGTTTTTTTTCTGTTAACCTTTCAAAAATAGTTTAATCGTACAACAGAATTTCCAGCTTTTGTCGTGGACGATGGAGGCGAATATTCTCAAACCTCTCGACAATCGTACATTTGCGACAATGACGAAATTCGCCCCCATGTGCAACGGCCAGATAAATACTAAAAATATTATAAATTAATTTCCGTTAATACTGAATCATGGTGTTCTCGACACCGAGCGATATTATAAGTTTCGGGGAAAATTCTGAAGAAGTTTCTTTATATGTCGTGTGTGTTTTTGGATTCAAATGGAGCCTTTTATGCCTATTACTTTTTTTCAACCAACTTCTTTAGGGGGTCTGTAGTCATCTGAAAAAAAAGCGATAAAAAAAATTCTAGACACTTTTTTTAAAAGAATTCTAGCATTTAAACCTCTTGAAGTAGGTATTTTACCATTATCTAGACACATGTAGTGCACCAAAATGGCGTGATGTAAAAAGTAAAATTTTTATTCGTTGGCAGACCAAACCTGTGAAACAATTTCAGTGTTCAATCACTTAATTTATCTGTCGACGAATGCATTTTCTATTGAATTTCGTGATTCTCGATATAGTAAATCTTTGTTTACTGGAAACAATTGTTGAGTGATTTCTTGATAAGAAAAGATCTATTCACACATTTAATATCATAACTTTTTCATAAAGACCTGAAATGACAATTCATATATTATAATGCACTCTTCGAGTGATAAAATAAGACAACACTAGAATTTCTTCACCAGCTTTTGATTTGCACCATTCAGGTGCAATGTATGTCTTTACAAAATTGCAGAATTATAATGCTTGTTTTGTATTCAATGAGGTTTGAATTCAAGATTTTTTAAACAAAATGTGCCATTTACAGAATTCTTTTTTGTCACTTTTTTTCAGGTGTCTCGGCTTCTTTAACTGCATAGAATGGTTCGTTATATTCTTTTATACTTTAACAACGATTGGGTGTGTGTTAATATTACGTATCTCACGCGCACAGGAACATGTCACAAAATCGTATTACTATATCAGCTGGACTTGCAATCTTATTCACGTGTCACGCTGCTTATTTTCTTGTATTTTTTTTTTTTTTTTTTTTTTAATTAGCTTCGCTTCCAACGATTATGCAGACATAATTTCGATGGATGAGCAACGAGATATTCGATAGTTATCGATAGATATATCGATGGATAGATCAGAGAGAGAGAGAGAGAGAGAGAGAAAGAGAGTGAGAGAATGAGTCGAAAGCGTTACTATGAGACTCTCGAGTAAAAGCCAAAACATACGTGACGATGAATCGATATAACAGTTAGTCAACATTTCGGCAAAACGGTTTTTAAAAAGTTTTATCGTCCAATCAAGGATGATACGATTTTTTTTTAACTCTCGATCAAGATCATGTCTCGATCGTTGACTTTCGCTAATGGGCCTACGCGATTTGTTTCATGACCGTTTTTTATTTTTATTAATTTTTTTTCTAATGAAAGATCTATGAGATCGGAGGTATTTCGAAGTTTACATTCAAATTGGCAGAATGGGCTAGTTTGACGATGGTCGACAGTTTTACCGCGACACGCGCCGCCTCGTCGAGATCGTCGATCGGCACGATCTTCAAACCTGCGTTGGCAATCAATGCTTTCGCCTCGTCGACGTTGGTTCCCTGAAATAAGTAAAAGGAATTGAAATAATGGTAACACAATTATTAACTGTAACAATAGGTGACCTTGGACTAAATGTCCTCGAAAAAACTTCACATGCTTACGGGAAAAATTAAAATTTTGAGCAAATGTCTTGAAAAAGTATTTATGGCCTGTAAGCACAAGATGCCACATAAAATTGACTTTAAATAATAAACGGTGATGTATTTACCTGTAGTCTAACAACAACGGGTATCTTGAGGTCGAGTTCTTTGGTAGCCGCTATAATACCCTCGGCGATGACGTCGCATCGCATTATTCCTCCAAAGATATTAACGAGAAGTGCGTGCACCTGTACAGAAATACGTGTGATAAAACACTGAGTCTATCTGAGCTCTATCATCCGATCTATTAATTCTCGGTTAAGCTATCGAAAAATGGTGAACCTTAGGATCGGAGGTAATAATTTTGAAAGCTTCCTTCACCGCATCTTTAGTGGCACCACCGCCAACATCGAGGAAATTGGCTGGCGCTCCGCCATGTAACTTGATAATATCCATGGTGGCCATCGCGAGACCGGCTCCGTTAACCATGCATCCAATATTTCCATCGAGAGCTATATAATTGAGATCAAATTTCGCGGCCTCGACTTCTTTAGCATCTTCCTGCGACCAGTCTCTCAAACTGAATAATTCCTTTTGCCTGAATTCGGCGTTGTCGTCGAATCTGCATTTGCAGTCAAGTGCGAAGTCTGGAATTCACAAGACATTCGACATTCACACAATTGTAACATTCGATTGCGTCGGCTCAAAGTATCCTGATCGATTTTAGATTGCTCATAGCGGAAGCTTCTTAAGCACTGGAAAATACTCAAAAAGCAATTTGCACGTTTCTACATTGCAGGTGTTTTTACATGAGGCAAGTTTTCGTTTGAAGCTTCAGTTTAAAAATAAGACTGAAATTTTTATTTCTTCCGTGGATATTTCTGCAAGGATTGATTGTAGTAAATGAAAAAGTGTTTTTTTGTTCTCGTTTCAAATAAATTGAATAAATTCATTGCACGCTTTACAATACTTTTTGAAAAATTATTTAACGATAACTTGTGCATGAACACAACGAAAATCAGTCTATATTTTTCCTTTCTCTCTATTTTACGATTGTTTAGTTGGTAAAAAATGTTTCATTGAGTTTTCATTTTTCTTTTCCTATATCGGCTTAGCATGAATTACTATACAGAAATAAATTTTCGAGATATTTTTTTCAGTGTATATTTCGAGATTAGTTAGAGAACGGGATAAATTTTGGCGCGGGTCATATTTGTTGTAATATACCAGAGTAGAATATGTTGTCAATCATCGATCGAATTGCGAACGAAAATATCAAATATCTCTATGAGGAAGCAAAGTAATAAGATACATGTTTAAAAAAAAATTATAAAAATCTTACAATTTCCCTTGATGTCCTCAGCCAAAGGATTAATCTCCAGAAGAAGTGCGTCCTTTTTCACGAACATGGTGTAAAGATTGACAATGAGTTCGGAAATGTAGTCCTTGACATTACCCAAACCTAACTTTTCAGCTATACGATTAGCTTGCTCTTTCGTTACGCCTGTTTTGAGATCAATAGGCTCGTACATTATAGCGGTGGGATTCGTTGCCGCAACCTCTTCGATGTTAACACCTCCTTGGCTCGAAGCAATTATCACCGGACCCTAAATTTCAAGGACTCAATGAGTACTGAATCTTAAAAGTCCTTTCTATCGTGTGAATCAACATATTTTAACATCGCCAAGTCTCAATAAATCTCATAAAATCCGAAATCGCAAAATTGTCCCATTTGCGAATCATTTCGTAATAAGTAAAGCGATTCAGGATAGAGTTCAAATTTAAGATATGCCACCATTTCTACAAGGTTTTTATGAAAAAATTAGCAGTTTTATATTATATAGGTTATCCAAACTAGCCAAATTTTTTCGTCACTGAACATAGAGTTGTTTAGAGGTCCAGAGTACCTATTTTTTCATATGATATCAGCAGTAGAGCTGTTCAAAAAAGACAAATATTTTTTAATTCGTTTGCTCATCAAGATTCTTGAAACTCGATCGACAGGAAAAGTTTTCGCAAAAAGCGATATCTGTTTTAAAAAATAAGTGCGTGCAACGATATTCAATACCGAGTTTTCTTTCCGTGATTTGATCTTGGACTTAAAAAAGAGAAGGTGCATAATGATATTAATTAAGTTACAGAGAAAATGTACTTGTAAATAAAAAACTTACGCCAAAAGCGCGCTCCATCATCACAGCCAAATAGTATTCTTTGCGTGGAAACATTCTCTGTGCGACCATCACCTCATTACATATCCTACCACCTTCGCCGGTTTGTTTGGTGATGAGTAACTTGCCCAACATCTCGCGAGCCAAATTTTTTGCTTCCTCTGGTCTAGTTAACGAAAGAAAGAAAAATACAAGGATTTGAAATGCTAGTTGAATCGCGATCTTCGTTGTAGTCTTATCGAGAGTATCAATATCATTCTCGATCGAAGAAATCGATCGGATAACTTACGTTTCACACATCTTGACGCCGCTAACGCTGCTGTCCTTGAAGTGGCCCTTTCCTCGTCCACCGGCGAGCACCTGCGCCTTCAGGACGATGTCCTTGGTATTGAGGCTCGCCGCGATTTTTCCAGCCTCATCCGGAGTCTTGGCGACTCCGAATTTTGGAGTCGGAATACCCGCTTCATTTACAAGAGTGTAACTTATGTGCTCGTGCACGTTCAAATTTCTCACCGGTTGTTTTGATAATCCGTTGGTGCACCCGAGAATCTAACAGATAACAAAGGAATTAGATTACGCGCTCTAGAGTATGTCCTCTTTTTCTAGTAGTTCTGTGCGAACAAAAGGGAAACATCGTGAGGAAGCAGTGGGTACGGTTCTACTTCGTAGCCTTGTTTTTTATTTTCACAACGACGATTAATCGTGATTTCTATATCCTGCGATGAATCGTCAAAGAGAATAAAAATAGACAAGAATATTACAGATAATTCATAAGGATATTTTTTTGTACTCGTTTTTTAAATATGTATAAAAATATACTTTCTAAAAAATAATTGGCAAAGAGCTGAAAGAGTTCGGTCAATGACCCAGTGGCAATTTTTTTAAATAAAACTTTTATTTATACGGATACAACCATCTCATATTTTTTTTAATGTCTATAAATATCTACGCCTTTCACTAGTATCAATAATAACATCTTTATTCAATAAGTCGAATAAATTTACTGACGTGAAATTCTTGTGAAATAACCTAATTAATGTAGTACCATGCAATGATCGAGAAAAAAAAAAAAAAAAAAAAAAAAATCCCATCTAATAAATATTTGATGAAAGTGTACGAAATACATATCATGTATAAATTCGATTTGTTTATATAAATAAAAAATTATAGCGCACGAGACGATTCGCTAGGGCGGTGCTCCGAAAAGTACGTTTAGATGACCCTGACATTGGAAAGCAAGGATGTATCGCGCAAAACAATGAGGTCTATCTATTTTTATACCAAGTAAATGAGAATATCAATGACACCGCAGTAAGAAATGACATGATACATATGTACGTATCATATTATGTACGCACACTTTGTAATTTGCCACAGCATATTTGTCTCTATTTTTCCTCATGTATTTTTCCAGACTTCGTACAAAAAAGGATTTTTCTTTTTCTATGTCTTCGAGATTTCTTGAAAGAATGGTTGAATGTATTTTGTCGAATGGTTTTGACCATCGTTGCAAGTCATTTTCGATAAATATGTATATAACTTTCATATCATATTTAATAATAAAAATGTACGTTTACACCCGTATATTAAATTGAATTCCCTACACTTATTTGGTATTAATGGCAATACTGTATATGAATTTAAAAAATATTTTTTTACCGTGTATTTTGTATGTCAACGATATTACTTGACGTAAAATCAGACGATAAACCTTAGAATGAGGTAACGATGTATTTATCGGTCATACGAGAGTGGCGTGTGACGTAAACTAAGAGAGAACTGTCAATAAAAAAATGGGGAAACTCGCGCTAATGCGGATAAGAAGGAATGAATCATTCGTCCAAGTTTAGCGAAATCGCGGCAATCGCGCAGCAGACACAATGGAGATGGACGCGGGGGGCTAGAACAAGGTTCGAGACGTTCGAGAAGTTCACGCGACAATGACGTGAAGTGTGGAACGCGACATAGCAGAGGAGCAGCGAGCCGTCACAACCATGGGGGGAGAGAGAGAGAGGAGAGAGAGAGAGAGCCCAACCCACCGATCCCGCTAGTTACGGTTAAATAATTCGATTACAGGGCCAATAGAATGCACTTGGAACGTGAACTCGTGCTGAAAAATGTGCGATAAATAATCTAGTTACATTTAGCCTCTTATTACATAACTGTCATTTGGAAAATCGAGCTAAAACATTCAGGTTATAATCGATGCTCGCAAGTTTCACAAAGCAAAATCCTTGGCTTCGAATCGCTTGACCCTGGCGCCCAATTTAGCAGACTACACACATCTAATATGGTGACCGCCCCTCTCTCCGCGATTTTTCAACAGTTTGCTATCTTTAATAGGATCTTTTGCGGAATGCCGATTGTCGATATGTAATTGAGAATAATAATCGGGTATTTTTGGATGATCGAAAAGCTTACCTTGGCTCCGTTAAAACGGGTGAGATTCTCTGCTAAGGATATCGTCCGCGACAACATAGTAGCCATCTTTGTGCTGCGGCGCCAGTGGACTGCTTGGTGCTCAGTGTCAATCTGCCAGGCCCGCTGGCCTCGTGTCCCCACTTTGCTACCTCCCTCACTGTACGCACTATACTCTCCTCAGCACCCACCACCTACTACTACAACACTATAGTTATACGTTATACCAAACGTTTCGGCTCTTTGCTCCCCGCGCGCGTTCTTCGGCTTTTAATGACGCAAGCACGCCGTAAGATGGCAACTCCGGAGAGTCCAAAGAGCGCGAGCGCATCTCCCTCCAATATAATAACGTCGCAACACACTTGCCAATTTCAAAACAACAATGCACTCCCCAGACGTTTTGTAATTTGTTTATCGTTGAGCGTTCTCCGATCGATGACACGCATCGCGTACGAGTTATTCTCCGTTCACCACATTTTTGCTTGCCCATACACGAGGAAGCTTTGTTCATCAGCAGGACACTAGGAATGGTGTAAAACGTCGAGAAATATGGTATAGAAAAATTGTCCGCATGTCCGGCTGTGTGCATTGTAAAAAATGCTTCCGTGTATGAATTTTCTAAACCTCGGCATGAACAAACCGGAATTAATGTTTGTATACTGGATTCGATACGGATTAATGAATTACGATAATCCAGTGATTGAAAATGACAACATATTATCATTAAATGAATAATTAATAAATTATTACATAAAAATAACGATGCATCTTTGGAGTTTTATTGCCCTATTCGAAATATAATTCACATTTTCGCATTAAATCTAAGATCGATGTTACGAAAATTTTAGTTACTACGGCATATCACCGCGTCCAAGCTTTAGTGTCGAAATTTAAATCGTGATGTATATTGACATTTCGTCGTGTTACTTTTTCGTTTCACTCTTTCATGACAGCCGTTTTTTAATTGTTCGCTTTGGAGTTTCCGGCGTGTCCACTTGTTCCAAGCATATGTCACGAGCGAGTGCGATGACATTTTTTCTTACGAGGATGAGTTTATCGAGTTTGAAGGTGAATCAAATGAGTTGGGAAAAAGTTTCTCGCATGAGTTTCGTATACAATTTTACGCAACCCCGTGCAACAAGTGCTTACTTCACACAAACGCTCCGCTTCGCGTGCGAGAAATCACACTTTTCGCATTAGTCAAATCAAATTGTACGTTGGGTTTAAGTGCTTGGAATATGGAATTTGATCATGCTGATTGTTTCAAGATCGATTGAAGACTGAGGAGGAGTACAAAGCTCGAAAAAATGATGAAGGTACGAATAGGATATTGAGTAGGGATTTTGGACACCGTGAGATCGCTGACAAAGCGCTGCACACGCCAAACTGTCGACAAGTGGATACATATGTCGGAAATTAGGTGAGTGAAAACAAGTAAGAAGAGATTGAATATACATCCTGCGCAAAGAAGTGGTCAGCGTCTGTAGGTTTTTTCTATAACAAGTGAAATAAGAATATTGTGGAAACATGGAATTTAAATATAGCATTATGAATGAGTATAATATAATTAGTTAATATTAATTAATTATATCAGGAAAAATAGTTAGAGACGTAACACTAATTAAATGATTTCATTAGGCGCAGTTGGTCGTAAAGAAAGGACGATTTTCACAAAAAAAATTGTATCGAAAGAATAACTACGGTTACTAATTATTCATTTGCTTACACAGCGAAAGTTTATTAATTAAAAATAATGATTACATGTAATAATGACTACAAATATACGACTAACAAACACAATTCGAATACTTCTTATCACCAGCGATTTTTTTTTCATTCAGTTTAATGTCCAGCTCGAGATTCAAGGACTTGGCTATATTGATCATTTCCGCAACTTTTACAGATGCCTCGGCGGCCATGCTCATATCGTCAATAGCGATGATTTTCAAATTCGCTTTGCCTATCAATGACCTTGCTTCCTCTACCTTCGTACCCTGTGAGCAATAATAACCGGAAATAAAAATTTATTGGCAAAATAATATATGGAATAGTCCAATTGTATTTACCTGCAGTCTCACTACTATTGGAATTTTGAGATTCAGACTCTTGGACGCCTGGATTATACCTTCGGCTATTATGTCACATCTCATTATTCCACCGAAAATATTAACCAGTATAGCATCCACCTAGAAACATAATCCCATTCACGGTCTTTACTATCGTGACCGCGTGAAAAATGTTTGTGTTTTTCCCATAAAAACGTGAACGAATTTTATAAAACTCTGTATAGAAATTCCAAGAACTTTGGATAAAATTATATTAAAAAGTATACACAAGTCATACGACACTAAAAAATCCTACGATCGAGAATCAACAAGATGGATTGCTCGTCATTTTAATGTACAACAGGATTTGGATGATATTGAATTTTTAAGTATTGAATTTCTTGCCTGCAAATGGAAAATGAAATAAAGACCAAGCGACGGTGTTAAGTACCTTAACGTGAGGTGTATGTAAGAAAAATACCTTTGGATCGGAAGACAATATTTTGAAAGCTTCCATCACCGTTTCTGTTGTAGCAGCTCCACCGACATCGAGAAAATTGGCTGGTGAGCCGCCGTATAATTTAATTATGTCCATGGTGGCCATCGCGAGGCCAGCACCGTTCACCATGCACCCGATGTTTCCATCAAGAGCAATGTAATTCAAATTGTACTTTTCGGCCTGACTCTCATTTGGATCTTTCTGCGACCAGTCCTGCATTGTGAATAATTCCTTTTGCCGAAATTCCGCGCTGTCATCGAAGTTGCATTTGCAATCCAGCGCGTAATCTGCATTAATTTTAAGATATAGGTACATGAAAGTGGAAAGTGGAGCTATGTTTGTGGAATAAGGTCGCGAATCTATCAGTTATTGGTCGAGATTATTATAAATCAAAATCAATATTTATATTATTTTCCAATATCTCTTATTGCCAAGTATGAAAATTTCAATCGGAAATGTATGTATGGGATGGCGCGGCGGGCATTTCATCCTGTTTCGGGCTGACCCTCGACCTTGCCAATCTGACTCGTAATGTTGTCTATGATCGGGGTACACCAGATTTTTAACTTCATTTTTTGAATTTTGATGGAAAATAGATCTTACAGTCCCCACAGATGTCTTCGATGAAAGGATTGATCTCCAATAAAAGAGCATCTTTTGCTAAGAAAAGCGTGTAGAGATTGCATACAACTTCGGCCATAGCCTTTTCTTTGCTTTCATCGAGGTTTAGCTTCTCGACCATTTTTTTTGCCTGCTCCAGCGTCACTCCTTCCTTCGTATCAATCGGAAAATACGATATAGCTTCGGGATTAGTTGCAGCTGTGTCCTCAATGTTGACACCACCTTCGGTCGAGACAATCGCCACCGCTCCCTAAACAATACCAATCCAAAAACGTACGTACCTTTCATCCTAATCATATTCCAAGCACTTCAACAAATACACGGCTATTCATGAGATAACTTAGGTACTTGAGCTTTTTTTACTAATTCACTAATACTCCTTTTAGTGTAATAAGTACTAAGGGGTATGCGAACCTTCGAAAATACCGAATATTCGGTTTCGTATATACAATCAAATCCACATTCCAATCGAATACGCATAGATCTAGAATATACAAACTCTCCATCGAATTTTCGCAAATTCAAATATTCGGATTTTAAATAGAATACTCGAACTTCAAACGGAATATTCCAACTAAAAATCGAATAATCGAACGATAAATTTGATTATTGGATCATTTTTTTAAACTGTAAATTCAATAAAAACCGGTTTTTATAAAGACGAAAAACAAAGTTTATCTAGAGTAATCTAACTAGTAGTAATGTTTTTATTGCATCAGGCTTTACATTTTTATCATTGTTATTATCCGTTTTTTTTTCTGTCTCAGTGGAGGTTAGTGCTTGAATATGTATACGCGTGATCGATATGTCATCGGGTGTTTTAAATGAAGATCGGTTGAAAAATTGCTTACAGAGCTTGTCAGCGTGAGGTATCGCATATAAACACGTCGTTACATCCCAAGAATTTTTTCAAGGGAGTACTCGTACTACGTATACTTATACTTTGAGGACGAAAAGGTACTCGAAGTACTTTTCAAAGAACTAGATTTTTTTTGTTTTTTTGTTCTCCTTCAAATTTCAGTACTTACACCAAAGCTTCGTTCCATCATGATAGCCAGATAAAACTCTTTTCTAGGAAACATCCGGCTGGTCACCATCACCTTGTTGCAAATTTTTCCTTTCTTCCCAGTCTGCTTAGTGACAAGCACCTTACCCAACATTCTATTTGCATAATCTTTCGCCTCTTGAGGTCTGCAGAATAAACATTAAATCTTTTTTAAGTTTTTAACTAATTAAGGTGAATAGTTTTTGACCAATAGAGCTATGAAAAATGACGGAAAATTGGACATGAGGAAAAATGTATACTGCGCTATATATATATAGAGATTTTATGAAGACTGAAAAATTGGTCAAAGTTTGGGCGTTGATATAAAATCGACTATTTTCAATTTCGTTATCTTGACACCGGATCGGGATTCAGCGACTCTAAATATCCCTGTTACTAGAGTTTCAAACAGATCGGGTGGTACTTGATGCATTTTTTTTTTTTTTCTCATTCAAACAAGATTTTATCAAAATGATAAGAAACCATGAAAGACGTTGATTCTTATATCAAAGAGGATAATTTTGAAGTACATAAAAATCGAGTAGTTTTATATGAAACTCACGTTCCACAAAGAACGACCCCACTGACATTACTATCTTTGAATTGTCCTTTGGCTCGACCGCCCGCGAGCACCTGAGCTTTCAGGACCAAATCTCTCGTCCGAAGATCCGAAGCAATTTTCGCGGCTTCTTCCGGACTTCTCGCTACTCCAAATGGTGGTGTTGGAATTGCGGCTTCCTTAAGAAGAGTATAAGCAACGTGCTCGTGCACGTTCAAGTTTCTTCTTTGCTGTTGACTCAGCGATTCTTTGCAAACTAAAAACTGTGATTGAATATTTAGCAAAAATTTGATTAAAATTCAAGAGAATTTATTATACAAAGATGTGAATGCCCAATATTTATAGATATAAATATATTTATACGATTCGCTTTATAATTATGTTTTTATAATTATAACATGCAATGATTATAATACAATATGTAAATTTTTAAATGGCCGTGAAAAAATGTACATTATTGATGGAATTTTATGTCAATGATGATGAAATATTGGAAAATATCATTGATGCATTGTATTTCAATGCGAATGCAAAATATAATTGAAACTGAGTATTTTTCGCAGCTATTCAAATGTTTACACAATATTTTATGATGACTACACGTCATCATTATACAATCGCGATTACAAAAAAAATTGTACGGTAAACAATATGTGTTGAATTATTGGTAATTTACAAGTTCGATCATTTGTATGACATCTTACCTGAGTTTTGATTTTCGAAGCGCGAACGCTCAGCGAATAAATAAATCGCGATGACATAGTACCATTAACTTTCTTCTGCTTTACTAATGTCGAACATTCTTAACAAGCGGACATGTAATCAATTCTGTGGCGGTTTTTGGTCGACCACGTATCACATAATTTAAAATAATTAAAATTCAACTTTAAACAGTTTGAAAAGCTGTCAATTTAGCGTCAATTGCACGTAAAATTTAAAAGAAAACTTTACTTACTACTAACTTTTGTGTAATATGCGCGAAGCAGTCGGGATTAAACAAAGGACGCGAACCTAAACGCATCTTATATATCGAAGTGAAAAGCACGAAGTAAGCGCATGGCCGAGAAAATCTCGTTGTGCACAACGACTGATTATAAATGCGGCTTTCCAGCGCTAATAATATTGTCCGATAAGAAAGCAGTGACCTTGTTGTTCGAACGGCAATTATCTATGTAGCGACGCGGATATAAAATCGTTAAGTTCGATTTTTCCGCGACAATGCACTAGCAACTCAAGGAAGTCCTGTCGATATTGAGATGATTGAACTTTCACCCTTCAAAAATGTATAGTTTAAGCAATTTTGGACGTAAATACACCAAGTTTTCATCTCCGTCATCGAACAAATTTCCGAGGAATTCGACTTTTAATATAGTATGGCTTCTTATGCGGAAAGTTCCGAATTTAGAATTTAGGCAAGAAATTGATTTACACTAAGTGAAATTACGAGCGGTAAAAATTATGTGATGGGAGCGATTCAAGATTTTGCACATACCATAAAAACCGGATGTAACAGCGTTTTTTAAATATGTTAAGCTACAACTTAAATAAAGTCAAAGGATGCGATCTATATGAACACGCGCAAAAATACAAGTCGAATGCGCGTACATTTCTCAACTGCTTTAACCAATTAGTTAATTTAGTAGTTTTGAACAGAACTGGGAAGTCGTTTGATTATGCGGTCTTTTTTGCTCTTGTATGAGTGTAAAGAAATTTTTTTTTTTACATTTCGGTTTTATGACGCGGACCTCTTACACAATATTTATTATTCATTATTCATTAGCCTGTCAACATGTAGAATAATAACGGCTCGGGTACGAATTAAAGCGAAAATTTCCATATAATTGTGATGTAGAAATAAGTTGAATGAAATTGATATTTTCTGACCAACAATTGCCAATCTTTTTTTCCATTGTCTTTCTTTTTAATTTTCCTAAAGACAGTTGCTGATTATATTTTTTGATAAAATTAAATTTGAGATTATGAGAAATTAAAGGACATTTCACGACTTATTTAAGAATGGACATAATTCAAGGACCACTGAACACAATGTTCACAGTATATCGAGGATAATATGAAATCGGATGAGGTACTTGGACCATCCTTTAAAAAAAAATTGTGGAAAATCGCAATTTTTTTCAACAGTTTTAAGCTCGTTGCATCAGTATTAAATATTATCCCACGGGTATAATATTTCGCGAAAACTATTTTTTGTGACAACGTAATCAACATTTTAGGAGCAACTGATTAACTGGAGAAAAAAAAAATGTTTTTTTCGAATCGCCGTTATAAACGTAAATGCGCTTAAATGGCAACGTGTAAGGCAGTCCAATAGGAAGGGCGTAATGACTAATTTGAACATCCGGTTGTGCTGTACATCACTTAATAATACAGATCATCAATTTTATTAAATCAAACTTTGAACAGACGTTTTTCAATACAGTACCATTCAATGTTGAGCCTAGCGATGATAATCAATAATTGATAATATAATTATTATAATACATTTGTGTCGTTAATATATTGTTTTTTTATTTCTTCGCCTTTTTTTACAGCTTTCTACGTGACACGTTTATCCAACTAAAAATGTTTCTAGTCGAACAAGTATACTAATTATTAAGTGAGAATAAATGGTAATTAAGAAAGTAAAATACATCGGTTCAGAGAAGAAGAATATAGCCAAATAAATTTTCACGTTCGTTAAACTAGTGAATTATTCTAGCACTTCTTCTTAAGTCGACTACTTAAGAATAGTTCTTGTTACTGAGAACAGAGCTGCGAAATTCCACGTTGGCGCATTATACGTTGTTAACAAAGTGAATCAGCTTCTTTTTCTCATACTCACAAAGGTGTTTTAATAAAATAGCGTTGATATTAGGCAAATAATCGTCGAGCATACTTGTGAGGTCCTCAATTCGAGCAAATTCGCGTGTCGTACTTTATCACAATAAAGTGCAATATTCGTAGCCTTGCAAATCGATTCGCAGAGCTGTCAAGCCCATGATAAGGAAAAAACAAAAAAAAAAAACATAGAGTGCCCATGGGACAGAAAAGCAACTTTTCCATTAGAATTAAAAAAAAAAACAAAAAAAAATGTTTAATGCCGAATTGTCAACGAAAGAACTCGAAAGATGAATTTTTATTCATTATTTTATACATTGTTTTGCGCGATGTTGCGCCATCTTATCTTTCTTCCTCGTGAAAAATTCAACTTGCGATTCTCTGATTCTTCCGTTGTTCTTTAAAACGGCGAAATAACGTCTCTCTTGTACATGACTATCTCCCTGGCCTTCTTTCGCAGTCTTTAAAAGTTTTTGTTTTATTCTCAAGATTTCTATCAATTTATCATCAATTCATCGTAGGCTCAGAAGCTAAATCTATCGTTGAGGGTGCGTTCGGTTACGCCAAGATTTCCGGTCAGGCTGTACATCATTTCACTGAAGGTTCTGTCGTCTACCGAAGCGCCCAATTGAACGATCGGTACGTTGCGAGATCGCGATCGTGAACGGGACCTCGATCGGGAGCGTGGTTGACGGCCGAACAATGCCCCTCGTCCGAGCTGAAATACATTTTTTACCTATCACTATTTGTAATGCCAACTTTATGAGTGTTACTTCCTCAGGGAGAAAGCTTTCTTTTCGTGAAGACATTTTTTTTCCATTCACGAAATCAAAGGTGATCGTTCGAGCGTACATAGCATCGTCCACCGTGTACAAAAATAATGACATTGTTTTTGGTATTGGTATGTCAAATAAAAAAAGAAAGAAAAAAAAATAGAGTTCGTTTTCAAGCAGTCTAGTGTATGTGCAAATTTCCTTGTAAGTAAGATAACTGTCGCAATTTTAGATGTATATGCGGCACATTTGGCACGCAAGTCCGCCGTTTAAATGGTTTGTTTTGAAATTTTTTTATGGTATTAACGTTTGCACACCTTGAGACAGTGAACCCAAATTTTATACATGCAATCGGTACTATTATTGGTACATCATTCCGACACAATCTGCAATGTGGTCCAAATGTACTCAGAATTTTGACTTTTATTTTTAACAAATCTGCAAAGTAGAACTTTCAGAGGAAGCCAAAATCGATTAATATACTTTCTAATAGACATAGCTTTGTTTACAAAATTTTTTAAATGAGGCAACTTGCTTCGTCCTACTTTGTATCTTTTACATAATATTGTCAAGAATAAACGTAGATGTTCTCACTGAGTATTTTAATATCTCTAATGGATATCTTACCGGAGCGATATTCTGCGGATTTTGTCTGTACGGTGATCGAGCTCTAGTGAGTTGACGAGCATTAGTGAGGTTTGCTCGATTCTGCGTATGTCCCATACTCAGCGAATGTTGACGAAGACCCGTTGCATAATCATCGCCAAGTGTGCACATGAAGTTTACATTGGGATTCGGGGTCATTCTTAGCGCGCTACAAAGACAAAAGTTTTTAATTTCACATCTATTCACAAGAATTGTGCGAAGAGCAAAATAATAATCCAAAGTCATACTTCAATCTCATAAGTTTCTGAGCATACTGTGCGCGTCTCTGCGCTCGAAGTATCTGATCGGATCGCAGTCCAACGCTGTTAAAGTTTCCTTGAGGCGTGAGAATCTGTTGTCGACGTTCCACCAGAGCGCGTTGTTGAAGACTAGCAAGTGCTTTACCGTTGTGCGGAACCTGATCAACATATGACAATGCTTTAGTAAAGATCAACAAGAAATCAATAGAAAATCAGTGTTGCGAATGCCTAATTCTTGTAGCCATAAAATTCATTATATTATTCGCTTTACAATTATGGATTTTTCATAATGGCATTTTTTTTATTCTATTTTTTATTGTTTGGAAAGTTAAGAATTTCGGATATGCGTCGATCACATAGCGTCACCCATTACACCAACCAAATAGTTGGTCATTTGATCAAGCAGATTCGTAAATACAATTCAAACAGGGAGGGAGAAGTGTTAAGGGCTCCTCAAGTGCTGCTCTAAGTAGGATAAAAAATATCGTTTTTTTTTTTCTTTCAATTTTCCCATATTATATACTGTTAAAATTGCTGTATAAATATTTGATGTCCAAATTCAATGTATTATTATTGTAATGCACAAATCATAAAGAACATCGTAAAAACGGCCGCATGGGTTTGATACAAAATTTACCGATCTACTTCAAGTGTATTTGTGTCGGTCTACGGGCTTATATTTACAATTTTTGTTTTAACTTAAAAAAAAAAAAAAAAAAAATAATAATCGACTTGATAGTTCAAAAAATTGCCGTTATTCTAATAATTGTTTTTCCCAAAACAAATACAGTCGTGGTCATTGCACAGCGTGTTATGAAGAAAGGTTTTTTGCTCCGACGATTCATTCTATTTTTAATTAATTTTTATCAATTTCTTATTAATAGAATCAGGTCTATTTTATTAATAGCCCTTTTATTTTAGTTCCATTATTTTCTCGAATAAGCCCAGTATTCACAGCAACCAGTAATCAATGCATAAAGAAGATATTTATCGAGAACAAAGATTCATGAAGCATTGTTTATCACCAGTTTACTTAGTCGTAAGCCTGAGGGCTCAAGTCCTCCTCAAGAGGACTGGTAAAACATGTACCACGTAATATATAACTCGGATATAGGGAGCTGCAATTATTCAGAGACCGCCATTTAAGGGGTCTGAGTCACCCAGAAAACGAATTCTGTTGACAATACTTTTTTTTTTCAAATACTTTCATTTAAACCTCATTGACAACCGGTCCAGCATCATAGTTCTGTAATTTTTTTGAGACAAACAGTGCATTAAATTGGTGTGAGATAAAACGTAAACATTTTAACATGGTAGCCGTTTTTTTTGCCGAAAAAAATCCCCTGATTTTCCCCTGACTTTCCTTGGAAAAAATTTTGACGATTTATATTTTAAAAAATAATAATGCCAATAAAAATGTATCCAAAACAGTTACAAGTGTTCGATATTTTTTTTTTTTTTTTTTCGATCAGCGATAAATATATTGTTTCTATACGTATTTTGTAGCTTTACATAACATCAAACATTATTATAATAATTCATGTTAATTATCCTTATTATTTATATAATTTATAATTTAATTCATAAATTACGATTAACTTTTTCCCCGACCAATTTAAAAATTCCCTAACCAATTTTCGTTTCCCTGACTTTTCCCATTCATCTCGTTACGACTTTTATAAGGTGAATGGGTCCCCTGTAAAGACTATTGTTATTTTGGAAAAACCAGAAATATCTCACCGAACGAACGAGCTAGATTCAGTTTCCAGTGAAATATTTCTTTTTCTTAAAATATCTACGGTTTCTCTATACCATTGTTTACAGTTTTTGTTACCGAAGGCGTATTCTTTCGCCTCGCCTTAAGTGAATGTGGGTATTTAAAAAAATAGGAAAAACTGCGAATCTCGGAAACTTACTCTATAATCGTTGGGTGGTTGCATCCTCTGATTCTGTCGTTGGAGTAGAAGTTGCTTCGCTCGTTTAACGCGATTTCTATACGCGACTTGGGCAGGGCTCTGGTATCCCAATCGACTGTGAACAGAGGTGGGATCCCGAAGATTCGGCAGGCTATTGGTCCTCTTGAGAAGGCCTTTGTTGTTGCTGAAGAATCGTTTCATAGTCGGTGATATGAGATTGGTGCGGCTCCTGCTTCTCGCCAATAAGAATTTTCCGGCGTTACCGCGACGACCAACGCCAAAACCGCCTCTCCCGTTGTTGTTGTTGTTGTTGTTGTTATTATTATTATTATTGCCAATGGCTACGTTATTGTTGAGGCGATTGAGCGTTGTATTGCTGCGAGATCTTACAAGCGCTCCGCTAGGGCCGTTATTGTTTCTTCGGTTTTTGTTGAAGCGTTTCGTTATAAACCCAGCGCGTGGCGTGTTTTGTTGCTGATCGTGTTGGAGACGACGAATCTTCTTAGGTCCAGCGACTTTAGTTTTGGCGGTTTTGGCAACACGAGCTTGGACCCCAACGCCTCGTGGACCTCCGCGCGGGCCTTTGCCGCCGCGATTGCGTTTTGCGCCGCCCTTACCGCCAACGCCGCCACCGCCACCGCCGCCGCCACCGCCTCCCTTCCCCTTCGCGGTAACGGCCTTTTTCTTTTTGTCCTTTTTTTCCATCTTGATGATATCATCTTGAAAAGGAAGAGAATTCGAAATTTAATGAGCTGTTACAGCCTCAACGGCGAGTATCGGGAGATGCTAAACGCGGATTTATATTTATCCCATTAGTTTTTTTTATATTATCCGCGCGAAAAATTTATATCCCTCGTAATCGACGAAATACGCGAACCTCATTGACCACCGAAGTTACCGGGCAATTGTTCTGGATCGATATTCGCCCTCGTACATGCTAAAGTCAATTCCGTTGTTGCTTTAACATTCGAGAAACTTTTCTTCGTACAAACAATATCCTTTTGTACTTTTCGCTATCCTTGATTCTTTCGCTTTATTCTGGAATCTCTCAGTGAAATCCTTCAGGGAGATAATAATTGTTTACGCCGTGTATTCGTGAATAATGGATATTACATGTAAATGTAAAATACTGTGATATGAAATTTCATTAATTTTTGGACAATATTTTTGCTTATTTACAAACTACCTACTTTGAGTTATCATTTTGTACATTTGAAGTTTAATCGTTTTACTTCATAATAAAGCGATGATAATTACTAATTTACATTTTGTGACTATTCTTATGACCAGAGTTGTAAATCCCTGTTAATTCAAGAAATATAGTTGATAGTAGTTTGTTTTGTACACTGTTACACAAAACTTGTTTTAACCGACTGTATTGTAATACTACAGCTTATGTTATATTAAATTCTATGTTCATTATTTTTATTGTAAAATATGTACAAATATGATTATTATTATTGAATTGTGGATTTTACCCACTTATGCATAGTCAAAATCTTGTGAATTTGTGAAAATTAATACACGTATCAGAAGTCTTTTAGCAGATACAGTATTGAATTTTATTCAATGTACAGAAACGTTTCAAAATTCCAATAATTATATTATAAATGCATCATACGAAGTATACCGTATATCAATATTACAGATTTTTAATTTATTTATATTAATCAATATTTGTAAATCAAATTTAATACACGCTTATCGGAGCAAAAAAATTTAAATGCTTCATACTAATTGTTATATGGAAAATTCTAACAGTCTATTATAATCTCTGCATGAAATTATTATCAAATCGTAATTATGAAGCAAATCTCACCACTATCTATGTTTCTAAATTATCAGGCATTTATAACACTCATTTCGACAAAGCTACAATAATTTTAAATAAAAGTGAAGTTATTCTGTCATAAGATGCATGAAGTATCGGCCCAATAACGTATGACATGATTTTCCCACAGTCCGTCTATGTAAGTTTGGTATAACTTTGTTTTCTTTAAATCGGGTAATCAACTTCCAGGTCGTGATTCCAAGTAGCAGAATTTTCTTCCATCGGCCATGTTTCCTTTGTTCCGTGATAAAAATCGTTTAAACACCCCTTTAAAATGAATATTATTGCAGCGGCGCATAATTATGCGGGTTTTTCATTGTTTAGAGAAAATATCGAACTCGATCGTAAATATCTTCGTGACGATGATACTTTAAGCGTCTGGGGAACGCGATATACATGTTTTTGGCACTTTTTCCGCTGTTTGCTCATCGAGCATGATGTTATTTTTCTCTTTTTTACTTTTGTAATAGTTGCTTGCAGAAGAGTGTGTACCCATTTTTCTGACCAGATTGACTTAAAACAACGACTACACTTGATCGGTTTTCTGGGTCTGAAGTTTTTCAACAATGCGTAATATAGATATATACATGTAATATATGTGTATATATATATATATATGTTTTCAGCTACGTAAACACTGGTCCCACGCTGCAGACGACGACGATGACGATTAACTTTTCGTTCTTGTTTTCTCTGAAGTCAGTGTAAGTTTTGTATATTTTTTTGCCGTTGAATGACGAAAAAAAACTTTTCTCCCATTGTGCGCGTTTGTGGGTTACTCGGGCCAATTTCCGTACATTTTATCTTTCCATCTTTGTCTCTCTCATTCGTTTCGTCTTTCGTGCCCATTTCTGTTTACGCTTGTGGTCTTCAAAGTCAACGTAAGTATTGTATATTTTTCTACCGGTCAATTATGAATAGAGCCTTTTCTCGCGCGTTGTGTGTCGGTTACTCGGGCTGAATTCTCCAAAGTTTTATTTTTCCATCTCCTTCTCTCTAATGCGCTTCGTATTTCGTGCCCATTTCTGTTTATGGAACATGAGTCACTACGAATTCCGTGTTGCGCTCTCAAGATAAACCCTCGTTCTCTCTCTCTCTCTCTCTCTCTCTCGCACGTAAATTGGACTCGTAAATTGTATTGCCAAGTTCGGAGGACTGCGTCCGAACAATTCTCAGAACAATAAAAATTGCATTTCAATCCCGATACTCGAACTCGCCGTTGGATAATATCAGTAAACAGTAGTAACAACTGGACTTTGTATAGGTCGGTTTTTTAAATCGTAAGTATTGAGGAAAATAAATTATATTTTCTCTCGCGATTTTTGAACGTTGAATAATACAATTATAAATATCTTTGTGGAGAAGAAACATCTCCTGGCGTTATTTGGCACTGCAGGATAGTGGGATGAGTGGGGAGGAGGAGGAGGAGAGAGGAACTGGGAAAGTTGGAGGAGAGTCGTAGGGACGAGGGTAACACGGCAGTTAATAAAGTTGTAAAAATTCTCTCTGCGGTGAATAAAGTTGTAAGAATTCTCTCAACGTGATTATATCTCGATCCCTCGATCGTTTCTCCGTTGGACGCCATTTTGTGTTGGGCGAAAAGCGAACGTATATCGAGCGTTAAAACGTTATAATGTGCGTTTATGGTGCGCGTGGTTTATGCAGAGCTCGGATATACACTACCCTCAGGGAGGATAATCACGAGAGAATACAGGCTTTCGAGGCACTGGCCACTTACCAAGAGACATGTTCACTTTAGCGTCAATCTCGGACATTTTTTTTATTTGCCGATCTTTCCCGATGAAACGATTGATCAATTCGCTCGTGAATGAGACGAATTTACGACGGACCCGACGCGGCGAAAATAAACCAACCGGCCCGTTAACACAACACGTTCTACGCAATTAACGATTTTCACAAACGCGCGCTGATAAAACCGAGTTTACGAAAGACGCGTCGACATGGAAGTGAAGTGCGCCGCTCGACAGTTTCACTGTTTCACTCTTTCACTGTCTCACTGTTTCACTGCCTATGTCTAGACAGGTACTTCGCCCCTCCTCGAACCTTCCCCCCACTCTGAACGCTCTACTACCAAACCAAAGTCCTGAGCATACGTTTCGCCGCCGAGAGTAACTCGCCACCGCGGTTCATTCAAAATTCTCACTCACAATGACTTTTCATTTGAGCTTATCAACGATTGAATTATTACGAAGCCGAAATGGGAATTTCAAATCGTATTTTCAATTCCTAGTTGATGAACAACAAAGACATTTCGGAAGTTCACCTATATGTATCGCTTTCATTTTTGAGTCCTCACACTTTTAAGCGCAAATGGAATTTTTAAGTTGTTAGCTCAGCCAGTATTCTACATATGAGCGAGATAGCACCGAAATTCAGCGAAACTTTTTTTTTCCTCAAATAAAATTTGTTGCATCTGTTGTTGTAAAAATTTAAAACAGCTGCAAAAGACCTCACGGGCGTATGACGAGAAAGAGTTTTATTTATTTATTCTATTTTTCTCCGTTCAGTCGAACGTGTTGCAGTCTTTTTTTTATGCGAACTTACCGACACCATCGCGATACATGTGTCTGTGCCATCCCCCCGAAACTTCGCTCGCTCAAACATTGATTTGTCAACTCTTGGTAAGCTGGCCCTGCACATGAATAATCAAATTACTTCAACCCAATTTTTTTTTAATCGAGCGCCTGTGAATCACTTTGATTTTGAATAACGCGCCCCTCAGATATTCCGGCTTAAGGTACTACGAGACTCAGTGGAACTCCCAAAAATGGAAAAACAATGGTGAATTTACGTTTTATTTTGTTTATACGGATAAATATCGCGTCATTAAGTAAATATGATAAAATCTGCGTCAATAATAATCCGCGATTATGATCATGACGAGAGATGGGAAGAGATACTGATTTGAAAATGTTTAATCTTTGTTATCAATCCTGTGAAAAGCGATAAAATCTCGGAACGTCGTCTGCTCCGGTTTTTAACCTCCAGTATTTTCATCATGTATTAGTTTATTTATGAAGAATTATAAACAAGCCTAAGTTGTTTGCTAAGATGATGCGAAATAAAAAAGCCGGCGGTCATCGCGCTAATGGTGATACCAAAGATGCGAGCTCTGTTAAGAAAAAAATTATCCCCTACTGGATTTTGGCCGCATTGAGAATAATTCTCACAATTTTACCTGAAACTGGATATATTCATCCTGACGAGTACTTTCAATCAATAGAAGTGATTGCCGGTGAGGAAACTCAAATAATTAATCAATCAATCAATTTATTTATACATTCAATCATTTATCTGTCCTAGTTAGTGTTATAAATACACTTCTAGTTGGAAGTGTTGGAAATACACTTCTAGATATTGGTAAAATTTGTTTTATGATTATAATTTCATAATAATCACCTCTTAAGATTACAAAGAATAAGTAAACTTTTCGATAACTCCAAATATAGTAGCATTCAAAATAGCGAATAGCTAGAATAGCAAATTTTTTAATAACGAACGTTTAAATCTAGAATGACCATCATTATAAAATTCATTAATTTAGCTTTTTGCTATTTCAATATTCTTTCAATAAAGTGGGAGCGGAAATAGCTCATTTCATAATGACGGTCATTACAGTGGCTTATCCGAAACTCTATGAATACCTTTCCCCCCCTTTTTTTTTGGTCACTCGTTTTGCCATTTCGATCCTAAATCTATTGTTTTGCAGTGACAATAATTTTGATTCTGTAAAACGGTGACTCTCCGGCTTATCGTAAATTTAGATTATGTCAGAATAAATTATAATAGCTACAGGTGTGTCATAAATTTTTTAGGAAAATTACAGATTTCTTCAGCCAAAATAAATTTGATCCGAAAATCTTATTTTTTTAAAAATAAAATAGCTTTGGCGTATTGAAAAAATTCGGAAATCATTCTAATTGTTCGACATTTCTTATACCGCAAGTATATATGAGAAATCAAAAAGAACATTTTTGCATGTGAATTCTGATTTTCCCTGAAAGATTCTTGTTTTGAAAAAAATTATATTTGGCGTTCCTAATTCTTTGACTTTATACATTTATCTCTATGTATTTCATTTAATTTTTTGGTAATGCTTTTGAAAAATGCTTTTGCATGAAAAAAAAAAAAGAAAAAAAAATTAAATAGTAAACGCAACACATAGAGATAATGAGATTTTTGTGAAAAAATGTATTATTTTTCAAAATAAGCATCTTTAGGTTCAGAGGAGACCTTTACTTTTGCTGGAAATTGAGAAATTAATATAAATTCAATGAAGCCCACCCCCATCCCCAACTTCTCCTCTTGTTACTCCCTAGCCGCATTTGGCTTATCAAACCCAACTTCCAATGCGTTCTCAGTCGACTTAGCTACACTGTAACGGATTTGCCACGGGCAAGGGGAAGTTGCGCGGAAAAACCCGTAACGCTACAGTAGGCCGTATATGTATTCTTCTGACTCGCCGGTGTATTGGCGAAAGTAATTT
The DNA here is from genome assembly GCA_949699805.1 of Tromatobia lineatoria. NCBI lineage: Eukaryota > Metazoa > Arthropoda > Insecta > Hymenoptera > Ichneumonidae > Tromatobia > Tromatobia lineatoria. The sequence goes on along the minus strand of OX453046.1, from coordinate 203,121 downwards.
TCTCAAGTATATAGACCGAGGAAAACTTAGGAAAACTGAGCTGGCACGTTCACTCTTGAATGAGCCAGCCGGTGCACGGCTAAGCCGGTTACCCATCCAAGTTATAGCCGGAAATAATGTTGCTTAACTCGGGGAATCGCCAGAGCCGTACATCGACCGGACAACCACCAGTGTCGATCATTTTCATAGCTATATTTTAACATCCGTTCCGCAACAAAAAGAGAGTACGTGACAATCACTGACAATCGATTCCACGAATGGCAATAGCAATGGAATTTATTTATTTTTGTCTGATTTGATAAATTCCAAAGTCTCAATTCTTCTGTTTTTATTGTTTTTCAGGCGATCACTTTGACATCGATGTCTACAAACCATGGGAATTCAATGTTACATTTCCCCTACGCACAGCCATCATACCGCAGCTAACTGTTGGAATTCCATATTCCATAATCGATATATTATCTCCCCACTGTTCTCATCTTTTTGGAAAATCCTTGAAAACACCATATGTTCTTCTTCTGCTTCCCCGATTAATGATGTGCTGTCTGTCCTTTGTGTCAGATTATTGTCTCTATAAAATTTGCTGCATCTATAGTCAAAACTACAGAGTCAGGCTCATAACTTATGCCAGTTCTTATGTCATGCTCACATACGCGACTCGAACTTTTTCCAATACCATTGAACTAGTCCTTGCTTCATTGCTGCTCTACTATGTCTCGCGATGCATGGCCTTCTCCGAAAAGGTAAGATTTGCCAATTTAAAACATTTTACCTTTAATGATAAATTTATTTTCAATGGGTCATTCCGCCAACTATTGACGAGCATTTGCACCGTACTTTGTCGATCTCGCTGTAATTTTGCTGATGTTAAATATAACGTGAAAAATCGATGCTTCGAATTTTTCCAGTTCTATTTTGTTGGGCTTTTGGAAAAGATTGACCGAAGACATCGAATCATGAAATATAATAATTAATAACTTTTAAGTTTATGAAATATAATACGACACGAATGCATTGAACAGTGGATTCAGGCGGATTAATTCCAAATTAACTGGAAATCGGTCGTAACGACCGCGAAAACAATCACCCTAAAAATGTTTGAGGTTGCTTTTTCGGTCCATGGTCAATCGAAAAAATCGAGCGTACAACATTTTTTAGGGCAGTCGCTTTTACGGTCTCTAGGTAGAGGTAGACCACAAGTATCCATCCTAATTGGTGTGCGCGTAAACGCAGTCACTGCAAGATGCTTATCATGTCATGAGTGTAACACAAAATTGATATAAAATTTTGGTAAATTTCTTGATAAAGTCGTGTTTTTTTATATAAGTTAACTTCAATTTGACCAGACGTACAGTGAATGTTCGTTTTCGTTTGTATATTAAATTGAATTTCTTACACAAGTTTAGTAAAAATACATTACACGAGTTCAGTATAAATTACTCTACGGTATATGAGTTTCCCATTTATTCTTCATAGTGTGTACAATGATATGATACTGATTTTGTTTTCCAGGTAGTTCTACAGAGCGATCACTTCGCGGAGCGATACGACAAAGCGAGAACGATTGGGGAACGCGTGAAATATTACAAATTACGAGCTTCCCTGCCATCTCACTCCCTGAATCATTGCCTAATTCTCGCGACGATAACAGTCGTTGGTGTTTTTAATCGTCCGACCTTTGTTGTCTTTGCCTTTCCTCCAATATTTTTTTGGCTCCAGCGAGGACTTGGTTCAAGGAGCGTCGGTCTTCTTGATTTTCATATACGCATCATATGCTTCATCTTCTGCGGGATTCCCACCGCCCTTTTTCTCATAATAACCGATAGCTTCTATTTCGGTTATCTCACAATGGGCGAAATATTCAATCTCGACATAAGTATGAATAATTTTGTCGTCACACCAGTCAATTTTCTCAAGTACAATATGGAGGAAAAGAATCTTGCGAGTCACGGATTACATCCGAGATTCGTTCATTTTGCTGTCAACGTGCCGCTTCTCTTCAACATTCTAGGAGTCATTGGGCTACTCACCTTTGGACGAATGATTTACAGGTAATAACAAAAAATTCTCTATCATTTATCTCGGAGCTGGCAAAGTACTTTGAGTACAAGTTTAAAGTACTGTTTTTAAATAAATTTATTTCATCTAATCCATTTATTTGATCTAGCCCCTGTGAATTTCAAACGATAATTGAAGAAAAAAAAAACACTACTCTCAATTAAACTCATATTTAGTAATTTAATTGTGCTTACATTTTCCCCATCAGCTACTCGTTTGTCGTTTGTTGTATTCAGAGTTGCGCAAGTACTTAAAGTGCAACATTGTGGAAGGTACATTTCAAACTGGGCAAACTGGGTCCAGAACAAAAAAAATTGCTTTATCACGATACCTCGAGTGTATTATTTCTGCTTTTGTACTCAAAAATTCTTCATCGAAATGATTGATAAAAAAAATTATTTTGTCTACTTGAACGTGTGTCAAATGAAGCCTCTGAATAGAAATCATATTCGTTTTTTTCAAACGCTGAAAATAAATCGTGAAAGTTAGATGTTTTTTTCTGCCGCTAGAATTGTGTTATCCCTCAACGAGGAAACTTAAGATGTAATCTCCGTCAACGACTCGCGATATTCTCCATCTTTTACAGTACATCGTTTAATAAAATATTTGTAAAACCAATTGTGCAGTGGCTTCAAAGGTCGATGGTTGGAACTGCCGCGTATCCAGAGCATCGAGGGTCTAATGACAGCGTCTTTCGTCGTGCCGATAGCGGCGTTGTCGATAATACCGCACCAAGAGCCGAGATTCATTATTCCAGCGCTTCTCCCGTTGGTTTTTCTTCACGCTCAGACAATTGGCTATGGCACAAACACTGCGACGGTCGTCTACACAAATAACGTAAACGCGACTCGGTGCTCATACACTTTCAATAGAAACAAGGAGAAAATAAGTAAATTGCAGTACTTATGGTTTATCTGCAATTTGGCATTGGCTATATTTTACGGATTTGCTCATCAGGGCGGCGTATTTCCTCTGGCATCTCATATCGCTGCAGAATTAAAAGCAAAGCCTCATCTTACACATGTTCATTTGTACACTTCGTACACGTACTCATTACCAACTGCGTTATTGCAACTGAGAAACACTCGTAGAACGTATACGAGCAGTGACAGACACAAGTATCGATTGAATCAAGATTTTTATCTGTACGAACAGGGCAGCAAAGAGGTCGCTCATGTCTATCAGAGCATCGCATCCAAGATCGACGATTGCGAACGTAAATGGGCCACGAAAAGAGTCCCTTACAGACTCTATTATGCTCTGCCCGTTAGTTTTCTCGACGAGTTCGAGGATTACGCGACGACAAATGGCTCGCAATTATTTAATTACAAAAGCGTCACGGCGTTTTATCCGCACGTTGCTACGGAAAAATTGCCCTCACTCGAGAGCGTTTTCACGTGTATCTTCGCGGAGGGAATGGATGGATGCTTGAGAGACTTTGCCGAAAATATGCATCGTTACATCAATCAATTTTATCGTAGTTTTGGATTGTTGCTGTTGAAGATAGAAGCCGCAAAACCAAGCGACAGGCTTATTTCGTAGCGAATCTCCGAAATTAACATCAACTTCGGAATTCCTAGCCTGCACTGAGAAAAACACATAATTGAAAGTATTTAGTGTTTTATTGACTCTGTTATATCATTTTTCTAACATCATTCTGAAAAACGATTCCATTTAATTAGTTCTACGGTTTACTTTTCTCTATTTGCTTAAGGCCAAGTTCTCACAATGCGATAATAACGTGAGCTTTATGAATTTTTTTCTTCATACACACCAAAGTAAATAAACAGCTCAAGTTTTTTCTCACTTTTTTGTTGAGCCTTAGGATAAAGAAAAAAAAAATTCTTTAGCAAAGAATAGTCATATAAATTGCTCAAATGCGCTGTAAAATGGGCATCTGGATAAAGTTTAGAAAATTCATCGCAAATTTAGAAATTTGAAAAAATTCATACGTATCTAAAAAAAAGAGAATGAATGCCTTTAAAAAAAGTTGGTTTTTCAGGGAACTTGTTAATCAATTAAATTTTTCGATCAATTCGTTAATAACATTTTGGATATTTTATTATGCAAAATAATTTTTTTTTCAATACCCTTGATATTAATAAATATTCTTAGATTCGTATAACATTTTTTTTTTTTTTTTTTTTTTTTTTCATTTTTCATTTTTCTCAAACATATGCAAAATGAACATCAAACGACAGAACTACTTTCAAAGGTTTATAAAAAAGAAACAACAACAAATATCACTTGCATTTAGGTTGAGGCTCCAATGAATTGAATCTACTTTTCATTTGAAACATTAAAAAAAGCGATCCATCAAGTAGTTTTCTTAGATATTGTGGAAACCAATTGTAAAAAAATTGCTACTGGCGTGTGATAATTCACAATGAAACAGAAATACAGAAATGTTAATATTCTGAAATAATTGTAATAATCACCTTGAAATAGTTTTTTTATTTAAAATTACTGGCGTGAAGTTTTTATCGTGAATTTACTGGCGTATAGTGACGAACTGTACGAATATAAATTCGAGGAATTTCGTACATTATTTGGAATCTACGTTGCTCGCTTTAATTAATTATTTTTTCGCGGTTTTGAATTCACAGTTAAGCTATTGCAAAAAAATGATCCAACGATGACAATTCAATTGTAAAAACTTGGCAAACATAAACATTCAGTATAATTGATCATGTTCATTTAAAATCATATCAAATGAATACAATTATTTAATCCGGTGATTCAAAGAAATATTCTATCACGTCTATGATATAAATTATTTGAACCAATTAAACTGGGATTTCGTATCTCAATTTTCGAATACATAATTAGTGTATTCAATTGAATATTTGGTTCCTTTTACGAAATATTTAATTTTTTCAGAAACTATTTAGCTGAACCAATTGTACAGAATTCAACTAAAACATGTAGTTCTTCCAATTATTTTTTTTCTCAGTGTATGGCCGTCAGCAGCGATGCTGAATTTGTTGTAATTATCGGCAAATAACAAAGTATACAGCTGCTTATACTGCTAAGATCCGTCCACTTTACGGATATTATTGGTCAACGGCTTAAGCAATTTTCACTTTTGCCACAATTAAGGCAACATTCCAGTGATGGGCGGTGTTTAAAAAAAATGTCGATAGTGAGATGATGGATTATAATTTATACCGATGGTGAATAATCGATCTTCCAAAACATCAAAAACAATCGATGCATCAGACGATTGAAGGTAGCACGCGTTATATCTGAAATTATCCACTTGCTGAAGCTTCTTCAAGCCGAATTATACTTCTGACCCTTCTCTGAAAATTTGTTGCGAGATTTTATCGAATTGCGAGATGGACCATTGTCACGATTCTATTCGCTCTGTCATTGGTCTAAATTGACGCGAGATCAAATCGAGATTCTGTCATTGGTCCAAGTTGTCGCAAGGATTGATTCCAGATTCCAGATTCCAGATCGGTAACGAGTTTGTTTCCGTCACGAACGCTTGTCAATAATTAGCGAAATAATTACCCATATGTGGAACCCATAACTATTCACTAGCTCTTTTAACAGGAATCTTTAAACCGAAAATGTTCTTTTCATCGGCTCGTGAGCGTGCTGAACATTCTACATTTTAATATACAATTATACAAGAGCGTTGTAGCTGCATGTGGCATCATGTTGCGCGTGGAGCGCCCGTAGTTTTTCTAGTGTTCGCTAAATTATGAATCTAGTAACACTATATATTATGCATTCGAGGGTTGACTCCCTATATGAGCTTGTGTGAAATTATTTTTGTAAATAATCGTTTTCATTTCGATATATCACAGTTTTAAACATCGATGCAAAATAATCGATAACTGTGTTAAGAACCATCGACTATCGAAACATCGAATAAACATCGCCTATCGCCCATTAGTACGGAACACTATTCGGATGAAATTTTCTTCTTGATTATTCCTCGACTTACTGATTATTTATTTGTCCACCTAATGAACAATTTCGTTAATTTAAGTTCTTTGCAAATATTGCAGTGTCGAAGTTTTCATTGTTGCACAATATTGATTCGTAATTATTTCTTTGGAAATGTGTGTTTATAAACTTTCGAATTCGAATAGTAACCATCCCTGCTCACAATCGATACGCTAGCCGACACATTTTATGCAGTTCGTTTTGTATATATATTGAATAAGACTGAGATCTACGTATTACTACACCAAATAAATTGAAAAAAATTACTGGACTTGAACATTTATTTCCGTACACCTTTTAGGCGTCCGTTTATTTCCCTATGAATGAATTATTATTTCGTCTTCTCGAAAACCCCGAACTCGGCAGCAGCTCTGCTGCCTTCTCACTTGAGTTACCCCGTAAATATCTCGATAGCGCAAATTATGCCGGTTATATTTTCGATATCTATAATTTTATCTAGGCTTAGTTAGACCCTTAAGTACGCAAAAATTTTAATTTTTTTTTATCGCAATTTTTTTTTTCAATATTTTTTCAAACTGGAATATCGAATGCCATAATTAAAAAATCGCATTCGGTTGATTTCACTAAGAATTATGTATTCTCACAGATCACAGTTTATTTCGTTACGCGAATATTTTATTTGTTTACAATGGTTTGCCTTTCGATAAGATAGTGTACCTTCTGACTCAGGTATAAAACAATGTTGTTTCTGAGTATCGGGAATTGTTTTTGCCGTTGCAAACCTCTCATGCAGATACTTTTTGGCAGCCTCGTAATCCTTAACTGCTAAGAATCTTTTGGCTTGTACGGAGAAAACATTACCGTCCATAGTTAAAAGATTCTCAGGAGTTTTGAACATTTTTTATTTAAATCTCGCTACAGAGTTCATTTCGTACCTAATCACTACAGCTCTCAAATTTTCGCCCCAATATCCGGAAAATAGTGGAGCAATCAGTTGAAGCAGTTGATGAAGATTCAAGAAAGAAACAAGGTAAGCCCCCACGCTCTTTTAGGCAGTTGTTTTATTTCCGCGTCTTCTTTATCACGTGCACTGTCCGAGAAGGGTTACAATTTGTTATGAAAGCGTTTGTAAAATAAATGCATAATTATCTCTCTCTCTCTCTCTCTCTCTCTTCTGTTATAATAAACAATGAGGCTGTACATTGTACAAAAAACGAGAAATTTAGTCTCTCGTACGATCGGTTATCACTCGTTGACGTTCGCTGTGTCGGCATAAGTCCATGGAAGCTCATGATCGAATTTACTCAAATGCGCAGCATTTCTCGCGGGATACAGTCGCTGAAATCGACAAAAATAATAATTAAAAAAATTCAGGCAACCCTAAGACACGTTATATCAAAAGAAAAATATTAAATTGAATTATTGTTTTACCGGATTATCAATATATGATTCGCATCCGTAGCACCAGACCGAGAGATCACTGAAACTCAACGTCATCGGATGTTCGGCGATTAGCCCGTGAGAAACTGCGTGCTCATTGACGCTGCGAGCGCAATGCACGGTGTAACATTGCAGACATATCCAATTTTCAGCGGTGCTGCGGCACTCTTGACAAGGCTCATGAACATTTATTCCGTTCGGCGGTACGTCTTGTACACTCTCGAGGTGAGGACAGTCTCGAAGAGGAACAACGGCGAACATTTCTCCCTCTACTAATGCCTGTTGAGAAAAATAAAACTTCAAGAGGCCTGAAGCTTCCCAAAAAGTGATGAGAAAAAAAATTCTGTATACCCTTTTTTTTAAAAATTCATAGATTTAATCCTCATCATAGAGTACATGTCAAGCATTGAAATTCTGCAGTTTAATAGAAACATAAGAGTGCACCAAAACGGTGTAAGGTGAGAGGTTTTAACATGTCACAGCTTTCAAATCAAACCTATGAACTAATTTTAGTGTTCAATGTCTTATTTTATCTGTCAAAGAGTGCATTCTAGGGTGAACGGAGGAATTTTTATTACAGGCCTTTAATGGCAAAGCTATGATAAAAACTCACTGGATAATTAGTAAGTGTAAATCGAATTCTCTGTGCATCTAGGGTGCCCACACTCATACTAGAATGTACTCTTCAACGGATAACACAAGACATTCAATACTAATACTAATACTCATCTGGTTTTGTCTAAAAGCTACGACAAGTTGAGATATTTACCATTTATCTTACCCCATTTGCATTATTATAATGTTCAACATGTACTTAGTGAGATTTAAATGTAAGACTTTTGCAAAAAAACGATATCATCATCTACAGAATTATTTTTCTTATGACTTTTTTCACGTGACTCAGTCCCCTTAATATAAGCTCAAGTCTGGAGCGGCGAAGATGTTGAATTCATTGAGGTTACGTTCGTTAAGTTTCTAAAATTTTTTAACTTCATTAACGTTATTTTGGTTGAGTTCGTGAAATTTGGTACATTTATTTCTGATACATTTATTGAGTTCCTGAAATTGGTATGTTTATTTACATAAAGTTTATTAAGTTGGTGAAATTTTGTAAGTTCATGCACGTTATGTTTGTTGAGTTTTTGAAATAATGGTAATGTTATTGTTGAGGTTGAGCTAGTGAAGTTCACTTATATTAAGTTTGTTAAATTGATGTAATTTGTTGGGCCTCTTAAGTTCGTTCGGTACATCAAGTCTATTGAGTTGATAAAATAGTTGGAAGTAAAGTTGATGTTACTATGTGTTAAATGATTTGATAAAATTTCTCGTGTTATGTACTTGCCCGAATATTGTTGGAAATATAGTTTTGAAGGGTGATATTAGGAGCGGCGGCGGCGGCGGCGGCGGCGCCACCAGCAGCTTCACCCGCCGCTTGATTAATCCGGCTTCCACTGGATCCGGCGTCTGCGCCGTCTCTGCGCCCTCCGAGATCTTTTTGTCCCGGATTTATGCACTCCTTCGCGCTTTTCATAATTGCCATTCGCTCGATCTCCCGTTGCAATTCCGCCATTTCGTCGGCCGGCATCGTGTCTAAGCGTTCGCGTTCCTTGAGAATACGTTCGCGTTTTTCGTTCTCGATTTCTTCGAAAGCGATTTTCGTTTCCGTCAACGGACTCGCCACTTGATCCATTTTTCCCAAAGAATTATCAACGTTCGGAAGAACGTTTTCCTTAGGCAGTGACATTTGAAACACCAAATTTGGCCAATATTGCTTGTGAGTTTTTAGGACGTTTTTTATCGTGGCTATCGCGCTCGGACACGGAGCTTGATAAGGTCCCAGAGACGGTAATGGATCACCCAATAATGCCTTTGTGCACATTGTCATCGCGTAAGATATTGAATTTACGTTGTAACCACCCTCGAGAGCGAGCACGAGGCGTCCGTTTGCCAATGAGGATAACCAATACGTTAGATGACCATACGTTTCCGGTGATACGGTGTAACCTTCAAGGAAAACAAAATAATTCAAAGTCGAATATCGAAACGCGATATCCTCTATATATCGGGCATTTAACACCAACTCGTGCATTTTATCTTCCATTTTTTATCTTATTATTCTTCTATTTCGAACCACCAATCACAATTTTATATTTTTATTTAAACAATTTATAGCCTTATGATAATTTATAACGAAAATGTTAAAGGTCTTGATTTGACTTGACTAGACTGCCTAAAAGTCAATTTTTTCATAGTTCTGTTACTTTTTTATGTTTTTCTCAGTGAACTAGTAGCAAAATTACTTTGATTTTTTCCGATTTTTTAATAGCTTCTCTAGATTCCCTCGATTCGCACATCAGATAGGCTGTGCAATATAAACCAGTGGCTTCTTTCAAATAAGCTCTCCCTTTTCATTCTCAAAGATTCTAGCGATATCTTCTTTGACGAGACGAGATTTGTATTTAAACTCGGAATTCCAGCACTGGACATAACCCTTTTTAAAGATGAAAAATTCGATGATAAATATGGGAATTTTTGCCCCGAACGATCTGAGAACTTGCACCCATACGTCAAAGGGTCAAGAAAAAAAAAGTGTCCATGTTGGTGGAGAAAGTCTCATATACACGATATTTCAAGTCCGTGATCGGGCTATTGGATGGCTAATGAATTTGATGAGGGAGCGAGAAAGTTTATTGATAACTAGTAATTACATACCGCCAAGAGGATCACCGATGCAAGCGTCAAAACCGGCAGAAATCAGTACTAACTCCGGATTAAATTGATAAGCTATTGGCATGACTATTTGTTGAAATGCCGCAATGTACTCCGCATCTCCCATCCGTTTCTAAAATAACAAATATTAAATAGCCAAAAATAAAAGCGTTATATCTGTTACGGATAACTAGTGATAGTTATCCGCAACAGTTCGTCACCTAAACGATCATTTGATCGTCACATGGCGGCGGTTTTGCGTAAAATTGTGGTTCATGAGCAAATATAAATAACCGTTATTTCGCAACCATTTAGAGATTTTAATCATTTATAGATAGCATGTGATGCCGAAATAAATTCCACTAAGACCACTTTATATGGATTTCCATGGCCGGGAATCTGTGACCGAAGAATAAATTATCGTCATTTTGTAAGAAAATCGATGCTTTAGTTATTTATTCGTAGAATGACAACCATTCAAATAATTTTTACGTTGCGTTTGAAGAATGTACTTAAGGTGATGTGCTACACCGACCGAAGCGCGTGTGACTGCGAGGGAGAAAACGTCATTGGCAGTCGCTGTGGACCGAGAAAGAACGTCAAGAGCGAGTAACACATCACGTTAATAAAATATAAGTTGGCGGTCGTTTCAATGTCATTTTATCGATCTTTAAAATGATTGTAAATTCTCTTGACTGATGTTGAAAATCTCGTTGACCATTTTTGGCTACTCTTCACCAAATGACTCACGTTAATTTATAAAACAAAAGTAAACAGCAAATTGTCGATGAATGATTATTGTAACATTTTTTTTAAATCGTAAGAATTTGACATTTTTACCCTATTCCAAGGAATGTTTACGGTGTAACCCTCGCCTTGACTAGTTCCCACGTTCGTGTAATTGGCATTTTTGGAATTTGGAAAGAAAGCTGCATTGTCGTACCGGTGAATGGAAAGATATAAGATGTTTGGATCCTCCTCAAGAATTGTCTGAGTTCCGTTACCGTGATGAATGTCCCAATCGACGATCAACACTCTAAACCCGTGATAATCGTCATTAAATACAGTGTATTATTTGGCCAAGGTATTAAAAGCGTTATCTATCAACGCGGAGTTTTACTATTAATTGAAAGGTACATTCTCCTAATTTTTTTCATACTTTTAAATCCAATATTACGAAAAATAGTGTATTTTTCAGAAAAATCAATATATCTTGAGAACATTGAATCATAGAAAAAAAAATTTCCAAAACTAATGTTGCAGTGTCATATCGACTTTTCAATGGAATTTTTAGAAATAATTTTATCGATGTAAGAACATTAATTTTTTTCCAAACAAGAAGCAACTCTACATATTTGAAAGATGTATATGATCTCTGTGCATACGTGTTTGTGATTCAATGAATTTATAGTGAATTTATTAGAATTTATAGTATTTATGTGAAACTGGATTTTTGAAAATTCTCTCAGATTTTTGGGAATCGTTTAGATCTTTTAGAACTAATCTATTCCAGTAGAATTCAAGTCACATTTTGGCATCAGCGTGTCATAAATAAGAAATCAGAACCCCTCTTGAGAGAAAAAAAAAAGAAATTGAAGAAAATTCAAGCAAGTATCTTTTGCGTTATATTGAATCTTGGAAAATTTACAGGCAAATCGACTCGTTGAATTACAACAAGCGATTGTCAATAACAGGCGGATTGACCCATGTAGAAAATTGTAATCTATTATTATTAAAATATTGGAAAGTTACTTGCCTTTTCAAGTTATGAAATCGTGTAGCGTATCGCGCAGCCACAGCGATATTGTTGAAAATACAAAAACCGCAGGCGGTTTCGTCGTCCGCGTGATGACCTGGAGGCCTCACTATTGCAACTCCCGACTGACTTTCGCCGTTTAAAACACTATCGACTACTTGCAAAACCGAGCCAGCAGCAACGCAAGCACTTGTCCATGTTTCGTTGTGGAGAAAAACTGAATTAAGTTGATCGCCTTTTCTGCACAACTCGCCAGGTTCAGCGGTGCAAGTTTCCTTTATCTCCTGAATATGATTGACAGTGTGAGCGAGAAGCAACTCCTCCTCGGTCGCGTCCCGCCCTTTTAGAACATGACATCGATCGAGCAATTCGAATTCCTCGTGTCGCGCAAAAATACCGGAAATTCGATCGGGTTTTTCCGGATGAGCATCGTCCGAAAGATTGCAGTGCTTTAGCATACGCTCGTCGTATACTATCGACACACGCTTTGAAGCTTTGCTCAAATTTGTTGCTGGAATAGATTAATAATAAATTAACATTTTATTGATTGTTAAAGATTGTTTCATCGAGCGATGATAAAATACAATTTACGTTCGAATACTCGGCGATAGGGATGAGCGATGTTGAGAAACATATCGATCTCTAGGTGTACACGATTCTTTAAATCAATTTAATAACATTCGAAAAAAATCCGAAAACTTAAAAAAACTGGAAAATCAATTGTTTCAATCGATTTAACAAGTCGATGGGAAAAAAAACAAAAATCGATTATTGAATCGATTGAAAGAACACGGAAAATCGATTAACCTTCTGGATAAATTAATCTTTAATCTGCAAAATAATCTCACCTTGCCTCAAAGCAATTAATCGATTCGTCAAATCCCTTTTTAAGGTTTCGCTTTGAATGGGATAGCAATCTCGCGTTTCGTAATGATCAGGTTTCGTCTCGTCACCACTGCAAAGTAATCAATTATCAATACCAAAGACGAATCGCGGAGTAAACACACAGAAAGCAAGATATGTATATATATATATACTTGTAGATAACGACGGGCAAATGTCTGTTACTGTTATTGTTTTCCTCGCGGTTGTTGGATTCTGAATTTATACTGTACGTCTCCTGATACTGATAGCATTTCCAGTAAGATCTGTGAGCGTAGATTACGTTCAGAATCGTTTCCTTTATGCTCTCAGACGGCGTTGAGAGATTTTGGTAAAATGGGCAGGGATCACCCAACAGAGTACGCAAAGTCAAGGCTGCAGCTTCCGATAATGAGTCCAAATGATACCCACCCTAAAAAAAAGGAGATATGAAAACAATAAGGAAAAGTGTGTATGAGGTATACCATATCATTTCGGTCGTAAAAAGAATCCGATAAAAAATTAAATTATGTTAGTGAAAACGTACCTCCAATACAACTGCTACCTTTCCATTGGCCAAACTCATCAGTGGCGAAAGCAAGTGCGGAAAGAAGCCGGGCGTTACCTCCATTTGACCCTAGAATCGTCATAATTGTTGTAATTCCACGGAATCGAAATTCGAAGTTAAAGTACTAATCCAGATTGTTCTGGGCTTGAACCTTTTCATCGCCCAGCGCAGAATCGAAACCAGCGGAGAGAAGAACAAGATCGGGCGAGAACTATGAAGAAAAGTGTTAAACTTAGCATAAGTTAATGAAAAATTACCTCGGGACAACCCACAGCACAATCGAAGCCCGCTGAGACGATAACGAGATCCGGTTGAAACTAAAAGTATTTTAAGTTCGCGCAATGATTATCCGATGTTGACATTTTCTTTCGCTTATTTTAAGGAGCATTTTACACTAGTCGCGAAAGGGCTCAATTTTCGAAATCGTTTTTACAATTCCTGGTTGTTTAATAAACTCTTACGAGGTGTTACTCACATCAATGCATTAGTTCTCAATATGCAAACTAAATTACAGTCATAATATGAAAAGTACATTGATTGATACCTGCAAATTTTCGACATCATGTGTTTTCCAGTTTGTTAAAAGAAGAAAACGTAATATGGAGCATGTCGATTCAGCGATCTTTTTTCGACCCTCGCATACAATTGGTCACCTAGCAGTACCTTTGAAATGTACCTTTGATGTGAATTGCTTAGATTTTGCAAACAGTATTTCAGAAAATTACGGTTTTTTTTTCCAAGTTGTTTTTTTTCCACATGTCTCGGAAAATTAGTGTTACTGATTGGCGCTTGAAAACAAACGCGTTTTCTGAAATATTTTTTTCAAAAATCTAAATAGATTCACACAGAGTGCCTCTTAGTGGTACTTTGATATATCCAATTATAGGGCAAATCGAAAAGGGTGGAAAAAAGGTGACTGAATTGACAAAGTTTCATATGTCAGTCGAATTTCTATTGAAATTGCGTCTGTGAATGTACATATATATCAGCAACTAATCTTTCAACGTAATGTCCCGGGATTTATAATAAAACCACCAGAGATTGTGGAAATGTTTACAAAAATGTAGGACCAATTTGATAAACAAGAAATATTCCATATAAATTCAGATGAAAGGAAAAACCGAAAAAAAAAGTCTAAAAATCATCTTCCGTAGTTATACGACGAATATTAATTTTTTTTTTTTCAATTCGGGCGAGATATGCCAAGTTTTTCATTTTTCATTTTACATATAATAACTCCGTGAAAAACCATGGAAAAAACACAGACAACTACGTTTTTACATTTATTCATACGTAAATCGTTCCCGAGATATTACAAGTTAAATGAAAGATGAAAAACATGGCATATATATGTGGCCAAAAAAAATTTTTGAAAAAATTAAGAATTGGTGTATCTATTATAATTCCCGAACCTGATTTTCAGATTTTTTTTTGGGAATGTTACTTTTTTGGGTGGCTGAATTAATATGGAATGCCTCAAACGTGAAACGTTCGATGCTCTGAAAAGACAAATAAATATAGATTTCATCGGAGAAGCTCACCTCGTAGGCCATCGGTAACAGGACTTGCTGAAATATTGCCAAGTAATCCGCGTTCGTCATTCCGATCTTGTTCAGAGGAACATTAAAATTGTAGCCTGCTCCCGCATTTTCACCCACGTAGTGATAATCGGATTCTCTAAGATTCGGCCAAAATTCGCCATTTTCGTAGCGATGTATCGAAAAATATACAACTCTGAAAGACAGACGAATTTTAATGTCACTTCTCTGCATTCCCGGCGCGATATTTTGTTATTCTTATAACATTCTTAGTTGCGTGTTGTAAAATTGCAAAGAGAACACTGACCATGGTAAATTTTGACATAGAAAATATCTTCGAAAGGGCTTTAATGTAATTTATCATACGAGTTTTTTGTCAAAAATTTGATGAGCTACAAAAACAGCCTCATGATTTTTTTATTAACCTTTCTAGTTTCAGAGATATTTTCTATAAAAACATAGTTTCAACATTTTTTCACTCTCAAAAGATTTCTTTTTAATTAGCTTCGAACTAGTCAAAAGTTAACCTTCAAAGTGTATAGCAAATATTGGGACTCTGAAACTGAAATTTCGAAAATGCAGTTATTATTGGATCTAATATTAATGTTTCAAAATGTGAGAGTGATGTAGAATTTCACAATGTGCAAGTAGGAATAGGCCTTTTAATTTCGCTTTAACCTCGGATCGTCGTAAAACATTTGCTGAGTCGCTTGTCCGTGATGAACGTCCCAATCGACTATAAGAATTTTGGTGGCTAAATGATCTTGCAAAATTTTCTCCGCCGCGATAGCCACGTTATTGAAAAAGCAGTAGCCACAATATTCCGCTTTCATCGCGTGATGACCAGGAGGCCGGATTATTGCCATTCCATTTTGTACGTCACCATTACAAACGCTTTGCACAAGTTCAATCGTCGAGCCGGTTGCCAGCAACGAATGTCTGTACGTCGACTGAAACAAATGGGATTTATTAATTTAGTGGAACATTAATTTAAATTCTAGAAAAATAAGTATCTAAATCACGATAAATAACAAAATTCAACTTGGAAATGGATAATTACGAATCCGTTGGTCTCTGCCTACCAGATCCTGATTATGCCTCCTCATGGAGGAAGCTTCGTTTTTTCAAAAATATTTTTTTTTGCGATTTTCATCTCAGCACAATCAACAAACCTCCAAAGATTCTTGCAAATTCTTCTTTGTCATTATTTTTCACGGAAGTATGTTGATCGATTTCGGCTTCCTTATAGAGGAAACTTTGTAAACACCAAAAAATCATGCAAGATTCTGATTTGCAGGCTGGTTTATTCTTGGAAGTTTTTTTTTTTTTCTTAATTCGAAGACTTGCAAAATTTTCACCGCTCGACCGACTCGTGTAAAATTTTTACTCAAACATTGTTTAATGGTGTCCCATGTGTGAACGAAGTTTGTACTCGGTATCTTGCGATTTGCACAAGCAAACGCGCGAACGAGATTTTTCAAAAATTCTAAATCACGTGAAAATCGAACTCCTTTACCGATCATCACTAAATTTAGTACGTAGTAGGACTGAATGTCATTTTTTCTATATAGAAAATTTCAATCGATTTGTCGGAACGATTCTTATTTTAAAGCAGAACGAAAAGTTTTGAAATTTTCGTCGCATAACTTTATACAATTTTACTACGAAGTTTCAATTTTTTTTCTTAAATGTTTGAAATCTTATAAACATTGAATAAGTTAAGTTAATTTCATCAAATGTATCCCTATTAAAGATCAACCATACTGTACATCATGTTTAAATCTGTGCATATTCGATCAAATCGGTTGCAAGTTACACTTCTATTTTCGAACTTCCATCTCACACAAACGCACGCACAACCAGTAAATTTTTCTAAACTATTTTTCTCGACGTATTGGACCATTCTACGTATTCTGGCATGGAAATTTTGGGGAGAAAAAAAAAACTTTCACGAAAGCAAAGATTCCCCTGTGAGAAAGCAGAAGCAAACACTCGATAAAAAAAGTTTATCTACCGGATGTATGTAAACAGCGTCGTATCGAGAAGATAATTTCTCCAGCGCCTCGATGTCCTCGCATCCTTCTGTAGCTTTCAGAATATCAATCTGAGACTGTGTGTGTTTCAGTAGAAGCTCATCTTGCTTCGCCGATCTTGGGGCGAGAAATTTGCACCTTTTCGTCAGTCCGAGTTCCTCACATCTTTCCAAAACACGTGTGAATCGTTCCGGACATTCGGGATAATCGTTATCCCACAAACAACGATGATTAGCCATTGAACGATCGTAAGTCAATCCGGTTTCCTTTCGCGTCATCTTTTTTGCGTCGATAGCAGCCTGATAGATATCTTGGATGAAGCAACCGTCCAGTTTTTTTGATTGCGACTGTTTCTTTTGAGCAGCTTCGCGTTTTGCAGCGAGCAAAGCTGCTGAAGGTTTTACCTAAAATTGAACATAATCACATTGGTTCGGTCCTCGATTATTACATTTTATGTTAAATGACCGCACGATTGAAAAAAAGTTTTTAAGATTATGATCGTTTTTCGTAAAATTAAACATAATTAAATTGGTTATCTCAAATGTCAAACCGGTTGCACACATTTTTTGTACATAAGCGTATGTTATTATCTTTTAGTTCAAACTAATAATAATATTTAGCAACTGTTATTTAAGGCACTGTTATAAGGAATGCATTTTCAATGAATTAATTATCGCTTATTGCCACATTCTTTTAGCCTTAAATTTTACGATTAATTTGCGACAAAGTTTTTATGTAATTTCGAATAATTGACAAATTTATCATCAACAGCTTAACTCTTCTACAGATTGTGCTTAAGTTTGGTTCACATACGAGCGCTTCAATTTGATTCGGTATGAGCTAGATGGGGATCAATTTCTACAAGTTTAAATTTTAGGTCGAATTGACACAGGTGCAACGTCGTGGTAACCGAATAAACGGGTTTAAATCAGTAGGTAAAATATGAATTTTGATAGATTTTGTCCAAGGAGATACAGTCCGGATGCCCGGTAAACCATCGATCAAGGTTTTAGTACAAATGTGACGCGAATAGGTGCAATCAAATGCTATGACATATTGAGTTCGAGTTTGATTTACATATGAACTTCTATTGAACAGTAAAAATTTTACGCAAATCGCGCGAGCGCTGAAAATCTTAGGATGCTTTGAATTTTTAGAAAAATGTCTTCCGAGCATAAACAAACCTCCAAACCAGAACGTTGCAAATCGTTTTCTCGTTATTTTTCGTTTTTCAGAGGATTCCTCTACGATACCAAAAATAAGCCAAAATCGATTAACAAACTATATGTATGTTCGTAGAGGAAAATTTGTAAAAAGCGGAAAATAAAGAGTGAGCCATTTGCAAGGTTCTACTTTGCAGGCTTGTTGAGTATGCTGATATAGTAATTTAGAAATTTTCTTTATATAAACAAAGTTTTCTCCATAAGCGTGTTTGAGTGTGTAAAAATGCTTGTGTGAAAAACATACCTCACAACTATGTTCTAGAATAAATCCAAAGAATACGAAGTGCTGCTATTTCAAGCTTCTCTGACAAACTTGTGTCTTTCAGAGTTTTACATTAATAAGCATAATGACATGCAAGATTAATCGAGATACGGATACTGTTTCTCTGTTATCAAAATCGCTTTTTAAACTTGATAAAGATTAGATAGCAAGGCGCACGTAAGTGGCTGATACCAAAACCATTAAATGGAGAATATTGATTTACTTTTGGATGTCCCACAGACGCTTTCTTCCCATCATTGTTCTTAGCGACTGTTGACATTGCAATATTGCTTTTTGTTTTTCTCTGACTCGTCCGCCTGGAACCCTCGACAACCTTTATCAGCTCAATCTCGCTATCGGCCAATCTTTTGGCTGCATTGAAAAAATTGTCTCTTGTCCCTGGATCTGTCTATTGTACATGGTCATACAAGTAATGTTTTAATTAAAAGTTACAAACGGAATATCACTTTCGTTAACGGGTCATAATGTTATAAAAAATTGTCTCCTGATCATGAATCAGCTGAACATAGGAATTAATGGACACCTAATGAACAGAGGGTGAAACAAATTGAGGGGTAACATAGCTCCAGAATTTTCGAAAAATTGATTTTTTTTTTGCTCAAACAATACTTTAAGTTCATAAAAACAATATGCAATTGGTCCTACATTGAAAAAAAAGTTCAGAATTTTCAAATATCAATTTTGCTCCACATCTTGGAGCGCGGATTACTTGAAAACGCTTGCATGGATCAGTTCGAAATTCTAACAGTAGCTTTGAAATTTCATTTTCATTTTTGCAAAAAAATGAATTCGTCTTTTCAAAAGTGCAACATTTCTTCAAAATTTAATTTATAAAAATCCCCTATGTACTTCTATAGCCAATCGTATATAAATTATGAATTTTTTTTTTTTTTTCTCAATCAGGTCTTCTACTTTTAGAAAAAAACGTCCTCCGCCCGTTAATAGGCAGTGATATACCCCCCGCAGAAATTTCGGAAGCTGTTTTCTCCCGAACGGTACGACAGATAGGGTCCGTATTTTGAGGCGATACGCCGGAGTATCGTACAATTGGGCTAAGCTTCTGGCTGTTGATTCGATACAGCCGTTTTGATCTATAATTGAAAGAAAAATAGTGCGAGAGAGACAGAGCTGTATCCGAGAGAGACAGACCTGCAGGCATTTAATATTAGGCGACGAAATTTTTGACAGTGTATCGCTGCCTCTTAAGAAAGTGGGAAATAATCCCAGATTATTAAAGGCAATAAACAACACACGACTGTCGCAAAATCAACCTACGAGAATCATAAGGATCTCATCACACCTGTTTGATTAATGTAAGCCTAACGGTCATACTGTAAATGTAACCGAGACATTAAATAAAAAAATTTTCATCATCAGTATCAGGTTAATTTTTTGTTTCCTTGTACCTGCATGGAGATAGCGTCCGCATTAGAGATAACTAAAAATTATTTTTAGAAAAACAAAAAAAAATTTACTTTATTGCATTAATATTTGCAAAACTTAAGGTTTCAAGCCCAAATTTAGCATATAAAACAAGGATGCAAAGTAAAACCTTGCACATTGCTTCCTCATTATTTTTTGCTTCTTATAAAGCTTTCTCTATGAGAAAGTCAACACTGATTAATATACTTCCTCATAGAGAAATCTTTTTTTATAGTTAATATTGGCCTTCTTATGCTCAAGCCCTGAGGTCAAAGATTTTGTAAATGGCAACTTTGAAGGAAATTATGTTGCTTCTATGTTGTGACCTTCTATGGACAATATTAAAGTTGAAAAGCATGGGTAATACTTATTCAATGGGTTTCATATTTTACATAGATTTCCTTATCCCCCGAATGGAGCGATTTCAACAGATGACACCACACAGATTTGAACCTTGGCACAAATAAGGACCCCCTTTGATGTCATAGCTTCCAGACAAAATTAGTGAAGAAATTTTACCATCGAATGTCTTACATGATCCATCAAAGAGAGTATTTTTAGTTGAATATATCAATATTTATATCGGATCTTTTTTATGAAGCTATGGATTCAAATGTGTATATACATTTGTCTCTATAAAAAAATCATTTAACAATTAGTTACAGTCGATCCAATTTTAAGTGCGTCCAAAATCGCTATATATTAAATGAAAAAATAACATGGTACACTAAGATTTATCCACCAGTTCCATCTGATGGCTACGTAAAGTGAACATTTGTACTTTCGAACTTGCTTCATTTAAAAAATGCAAAATTATAATACTCTTTATGTATTTGATGAAATTTGAATGTAATATTTTTAAAAGAAAGTCACGATTAAAGAAAAAAATTCTTGAGACGTTTTTTCATTGACTAGTTCCCCTAAGTGTAGACATAATAAAAAGAATAAACTTAAACAATAGATTAATAAAATATGATAATGTTAATACTTTTGCATGAATTTATTTAGAAGAAGAAGAAGAAGAAAAAAAAAAAAAAAAAAAAAAAAAAAAAAAATGGACGAAAGATCAAACTACATATTATAAGTTAATGTACTCTATTACCACCAATGTTATCGGGAGGTTTCCTATAAGCCAATGAATAAAAAATAAAATAAAAATTCACGATGATTCCCAAGAAAATCCTTCACTGACTCAACTTGTAGTAATTTTGGTATAACAATATACAGCTCGACGAATGACGCGCAATCTGTCAAAATCGTCGACAAACTAGTGAAAAGTTTCGTGGGAAGCGAACGGAATGAATGCGTGGGCGATGCTGAAGGCAGAACGATGCCTTTTATAGATACACACGAGCTACGAATGAAATAAGCCCAGTAGATTGTTTATCAACTGTTTTCTGATAATATCTATGTATATAGATAGATTTGATTAATATTGTACAAGATAAATGAAAAAACTACGATTATTCAATGCAATATAACAAATAGGTATCCTATGGGACTGGAAATTATCAGACTGACATATATCCTTTTTATATATCAAATCTTACCATCGCTTTTTTCGGCCTGTTTACGTTTAACCTACGAATTACGTAGTCTTCACGATGCACGAGACTAATCAGCGACTCGACTTTAAAATAAGCTTTTTTTAAAGGTATTACGGAAAAACACGACTTTCCGATTGTCTCTCGGTGATAAAACTCGACTCATCCTTTTGCTATAGTTCGCTATGAATTTTCTCCTGTACTTTTCCTAACGGAACAGCTCTTGAACGCATAACACACTGCCGTTTTCGCAGCTGGAGCACCAGCAGCACCAGCAGCAGCACCAGCACTAGCACTCTTACTCCAATGTCTCCAATAGCTGTCAAATCCACGCACTACACAGTGAAAACTTCGTTGAGGTCGCGGGTTGCCCAGTATTTTGAGTACATCATGGATTTCCAGTCTTTAAAATACTATAATACTTCACAAGTACTATTTCAAGTACTTCATCAAATACAAAATACAAAATATTTTTTGTATCGAATCGGGCACTAAAATTCCGAAAACTCATATTGATTTTCATTTAGTAACTCAGTAATTATTGATTTGATAATCATCCGTTGCAATTTTCAATCAGCGTATAAAATTGAACAAAATTTATCAAACTGTCTGGAATGTTCTACGCAAACATTTTTTACAGTGTATGTATTGTGCACCAACGGATTTATAGTATTTCACATTGAATTTACGTTTCGTCACATTTTTTAATTTTTTGTTTGCTTGGAATAGATACGTGATCGTTGTATATGTAGTATCGTATATTTAATCCGAAAATTATATTATTTCTAATAATATATCTCGTAGCTATTATATAATTTTTTTTTCTTGTTGCATCGTTTCTTACAATTTATTATTACCAGAGGCTAAATAATGGTCACACGAAAATACAGTTAGACTCCTCTGATCTGCGTTAAATTTGAGTATTTTTGGTGTGTACCTATACTTTGAAAAAAAAGTGATTAAAAAAAGGGATGATTTATTGAAAATTGTATAGCGCCGCCGACAAAGATACTTATAAGAGTGCGTGTATATGCGCACGCGGATTTGTCGTCTGCCGCATTGTGCTACAGCCTAGATTTTGCATAAAAACAACACTTACTTGAGATCTCGGAAATTTACCATTCTCGAATATCGGAGAATCAATTCCGTCAATTGTATGAAATTCTATGTACAACCGATCATCAGTACATCGGTATTCCGAGTCGATGTGATGTGACGGGGTTTTGTCCCGCAGCATCCGCTTTGATTTTATAACCTCAGAAATAAAGTGATGTGCCTGATAAAAGTGCCGCGAACGTTAACAGCGACACTCGTTTATTGGCAATTTTTTAGTACATAGAAATTTTGTAAATAATACAAGGAGGATGTTACGAATATTAGCGAGTTCGCTGGCTCAAAAAGGGAGAAGGAGACATCGGGGAGTCAGTACGTGGTCTCCGCTCGCTACTGTCTTCAATTCCAATACCTCCCTCGATTTATCCTTCAATTTCTCGCCAAGTAAATGTGTAAGTTAATCCATTATCTCTCAACAATCTTCTTTAATTCATTCTCCTTAAAACCCATTAATAAATTATTTTTCTATCGCACATATTATATCTCCGCAAAATAAATAATACCAACTCGTAATTCATAATAAGTTAGTTAATCAAAAAAATAACATCCTTCGATTCTCTTCCAATTAGTTGTTTACTGTTCATCAGTCACAATGATTTGTTTGCTTTGTAAAATATTTTCAATGAAATTGTACAAAATGCCAAGAGCAAAAATATATTCTAACATTAAAGTTGCTATTCCATGCGTGAGTTTAATCAGCAAGAATTTTTTAAATGTACATACTTTTAACAATTGTGGTAGTTTAATTGACGCTGTATTGAAGCATAAATTTTGCATATGCATTTGTTGTTGTAGCGATAATATATACACATGTTCTTTGCATTTAGTTTCATATGAAAAAAATCCACACTTTTCATTCAAAGTTATCGAAAGCAATAAATCCTTTTGTTCATTAGTGGACGGTCTATTAATTGACTGCGAATATCATTTCAATTACACGCCTTGTAATAGAATCACAGCTGTTTGTTTATCTAACCTAACCTAAAATTAAATGTAAGCACGTTTGAAATGTTTTAATGACTAATACAAATTAATATTATGGTTTTTGTCTAATATATACATGGAGAGAAAAAAATAATTACAACAACCATACAATTTAGTTGAATTCTGTCCAATTGCTTTGACTAAAGAGTTTGATAAAAAAGTATGTTCAAAAAAAGGAACCGCGTATTCCACTGAATCCACCAATTATGGATTTGATAATATGGACACAGCATCTAGTTTAATTCGATCGAATAATCTATATCATAGACATCGTAGAATATTTCTTTAAATCCTGACATTAAATAATTGTATTTTGTGACATGTAAATATTGTACTCAAGTTTGTGATAGTTGATAAATTTCAAATAGAAAAAAAATCTTTGATACACTTGACTATACCTCTTTTGTAGTAAATAAACTGTGGTTTTCATGTAACAAGATATTGAATTGAATTGTAGGTCTAGTCCAATGCCGCAAAGAGTCTATTTTCAAACATAGATATTTTATGGATTCACTTTGATAATTTATTTCGGTTTATGAAATATTGAGTTGAATTAAACAAATATTTTATTTACTCAAGCAATTCAATAATATAAGCCGTAAAATTTATTCAGTGACATTATTGTTCTAAATGCTGCCGGAATAATGATCTATTTGAAACAAGTGAATATTTCATATTTTAAATTATATTTTTCTCTCAGTATAGTTATGTGATAAAAACCTCATATCGAACATTGTATATATCGTGTATTTATTGCTTTAATTCTCTGTTTATTCATTCGATTATTAGTTTAATTGATCAGGTAAAAACTTGTTTGACAAATAGGAGGAATGGACACTTATATCAATATAAATTAAGAATAGCCTCCAATAACAAAAGTTCATGAAAGCCAAAGTCTTTTTTTAAATGCTATCATTGATAAGCAAGCATCTATACAGAAATAATAATATAACAAGACTGTAAAGTGAAAACTTGCACATTACATTTTAATTATTTTTTGCTATTTAGAAACTTACTGTTATGAAGAAGTTTGATAAAGGTATGATTTTTTTTTTTTTTTTTTTTTTTCTTCTTCTTTTTCAAGCAAGTATTGGTCAAACTAAAACCTTTTTTTATTATTGATTCATGGAACTAAAATGATGTCTAAAACGAACAAATAAAAGCCAAACTTTGTAAAATCTGTATGTGTAGTTAGGTTTTTGAGAAATACGGCAATTGAATTTTGATACTTCCAAACAACGAAAATAAACATTAGGTGTAATAATGTAATATTCTTCTAGAAGAACATCATATTGGAGATAATTTCACACTGGTATTCCTTTACTAATTTCAACAGAATGAGAATAACAAATTATGAAATTATGCGTATGTTTTTCAAAAATTTGTATGCAATTTTAAAACTATTTCATTTTCATGATTTTAAGTTGAGCTGTTATCTGATTTTTTTTGAAAAATATTAACAATTTTCAATTTGTCACAGGGCCTATTTGGACTACCGGAGCTCAAAAATGCTGATGGATTCGCAGAGCTCAGGGAAAGAGCCATGGACGAATCTAACAGACTCATCGATGAGGCTACGGGCAAAGACAGAAGTCGTAAGATGGTTCAGGTCTTCGACGAGCTTTCCGATACTCTGTGCAAAGTTGCAGATTTGGCAGAATTTGTTCGAATAGCTCATCCTCAAGAAGATTTTGCTCATGCTGCGGAAGATGCTTGTTTAGCTGTCAGCGGGATTGTAGAGAAGTGACTATCATGCCATATTTTATATCCAAAAATGCACGGTAGAGTTAAAAATGTTTTTTTTTTTCTTCTTACTAAATTTTGAGATGTTTCACTGCTATTGAATTGGTCTTGCGATTAATTCTTTGAGATAAATAGATTTAAAATCTTTAAATACTTAAAAATAGTTTCCCAAATTAAAAAATGTTCACATCTAGACACAAAGTGCGCCCGCATTCGCTTATATTTATGTGTGACTTTCACCGATAAAAAATCTGAAAAAATTTAAAGTTTTATTTTGACAATTGATTGACCGTAGTCAATAAATTGTGAGATAATTCTCAATTGCCTTCACATAGAATACAGATTTTTAAAAGAATTATCACATAAAAGTTGCTGTAATTCAAAAGTTAATTTACAATTGACGAAAATCATGAATAAATTGTTTTTAATTTATCAGTTTGTTGTACTACTTGAGATGGGTGGCTGTGACTTTTTTTTTAGATTTCGAAAAGGACGGTTCAGGATTAACGGTTTTTCATTTTCAGTTTATCTCAGAAAATATTGGTCGATCAAAAAATTGTTAACAACATTTACTTTTTAACCTTTCATGTACTTTTGAATGATGTTAGAATCATAATTTTTTCGACAGAAGAAATCAATTTTTTGTAAAAAAAAAAATGAACATTTTTTTCGAGTAAAACCACACTTTTGTCTCCGGTCTCAATCTTACAGGGTATAAGATTTCGAGAAAAAATTCTAAAGTGGCACCTCCGATTCTTAGGCAGACAAGAATATATTAGTTTTTAAATTTTATTCGGTTATTTTTTACTGCATGACAACTGCAGGTGCCACTTTGGGATTTTTTTTCTCAGAATCTTCATACAGTCCGAAATATTTTGCAAAATTAAGACTAGAATCGAAATTGTGTTTTTTTATCAAAAAAATTATTTATTGCTTTTTTTTCTTGCAGAAAATTGTTTTCCTTTCGTTGGACAAATTATGACTTTAACATCACTCGGAAGAGAATGGAAAATTAAAAAGTTAATGATACCAAGAATTTTCGGGGAGATCAATATTTTCTGAGATGCAGTGATATTTAAACAAAACGTCAATCTTGTACAGCGCCCTTTAGAAATCTGAAAAAAAATCATAGACGCCCACCTTAAGTAGTACAACGAAAACTGACAGATTATAAAAAACTTCCGGGAGGCCGACCGAAAAAAGACGCCCGTTTGATAAAAATACTTCACATGCGTAATAATCTTCATAACTGAGAATGTGCTTGATGTAGTTTGCTATTGAATTTTGACAAGAACTGTTTTTTACATAAACCTTTTCTCTTTATTTTCCACAAACATTTGACGATTTAGCTAAATAGTTCTTCATGACTTAAGATACATTTGATGCTGTCTGATATGAAGTTTAAACAAAATCGTCAAAGTGATTCGGATACTAATCTTGAAACTTTTTTTTTTTTCTTCTTTAAAAAATTAACGTTTTCGCTCTGACGTTCGCAAAAGTTCAGCAAGTTACCTGTCTGATGTACAATTTTGCATATAAACGGCGTATCTTTAAATCTTCTTCAGTTAATCTAATTTCCTAGAAGAACTATCCATACATACAGATTTGACACCATTTTATTTATTTATTTATTCGAAACAAGACTGCAAAGTAGAACTTCGCACGTTCCGTCATTTACCTCATAGAGGTAAATAATAGGGAAGCAATGTGCGTAAATAATAGAGGCAACTTTGTCAACATCGAAAAAAATAAGGAAGCAATGTGAAAGGTTCTACTTAAAAATTCAAATAATATGCATAACGCATCGATATTATTGAGCACGTTATTTTATTACAGATTGAATACTCACAGAGGGCTGTACAATGCTCTCTTACATGTAGTACAACAAGGTGACATTGTGAAAACGACTGAAATAGACGATCACGTCTCTAAATTATTTTTGTTTGACTTTGAGCAATGCGGAATCCATTTGCCTGAGACGGAGAGACAGAAAGTTGTAGAGTTAAACGATTATATACTTCAAGTAAGTGAATTTACCAGATAATCATAAAAATTCTTGATTTTGATTTATTAAGTGGCAACAAAAAATACCTAATAACCTTGACGATTAATTTTTCGAATATAAACAAAAGGAATAGAATATCTTTGAGAGGTTTTACTTGGCACATGTTGAAGTATGAAAAATTAATTTTTTTATTTTGCTATTTGTGTGACAAGGGATTTAAAAATTTACACAGGTGCAAAATCGTTAATTGAACATTTTGATTTTTCTTTTACTGTTTAACCAGCTGCATATTGTTTTTATGAACCCAAAGTATGGTGTGAGTCGGAAGAAAAAAAAAAAAATATAGATTTTTCCAAAATTCTAGTGTAGTGTTACCCCTTGAAAAGTCATGGTTTTGTATTGCAGGTGGGCCAGAGATTTATGTCAGGTGCAGTGACCCCGCGCTCCATCAAAGGCGAAGCTTTGCCGGAAAATATCAGACAATAGTAAATAAATATTTGTTCAATGAAGTATGATTTTTGTAGTAGTATTTATTTATCAAGTAAAATGAAAAATGGAAAATATTGTATAACTGTTGGCAGCTTTGTGAAGGAAGATGGTCAAATACTGGTTCACGGGCTTTATACGGATTCCTCGAATGCTTTCGCTCGGGAAGCCGCTTATAAAATATTCTTATATCCCGACGCGCAACAAGAACATTTGCTGAAAGAATTGCTGAATTCGAGGCATTATTTGGCGCAAATTTGTGACTTCCCCACATACGGCCATCGGTAAGAAACTAGAAATTTGATTTATCTAAATGCGTTTCAGGCAAATAAGGTTCACAATCGAGAGACGCGGCAGCGTCTTGACGTCAAGTATTTGGTTTAATATTTTTACAAGACATATTTCAGCAAAGATTTCGGTTTGCGAAAGATACTTCATCAATAAATTTCTCGTTTTCAAGAGATTTCCTCAGTAATTAATTTTTCGTTTGCTAGAAATGTTTTAGCGAGTAATTTTGTGTTTGTAAGCGATTTTTTAGCAAGGCATTGTTGTTTGCAAGGGATTTTTCAGCAATGGACTTTTTGTTGTTTGCAACGGATTTTTCAACAATATAATTTTGTGTTTGCGAAGGACTTTTGAACAATTGATTTTTAAAAATTTTCAATAGATGTTTTAGCACGGATTTTTTTTGCTTACGTTGAATCACGTACAACTGAAAAGGAGATCCATCAATCCAGTTGAAATTTTCCACACGTGGGAACCATAAACCTCCTTTGATATGATTGTAATTTTTGACAAAACATATGAGCGATTCGACGAAATTGAGCCACCAACATTTTTTTTCTCCAACAAATTAAAAAAATATCGGGTTTTGTTAGTTTGAAAAAATCACCAAATTTCGGTACGATGATATAGAAATCCGATGAGATATTAGATCTTATTTATTCTTATCCTTCAATTTTTAATTCAAACAATTTTATCTTGGAACAATTCCATCATATACATTCATAAATTTCTGGAAAATGAACATGTGTGAAATGGGCTTTTCGGTTTTTCGGATTATGTATATAAATAAAAAATGCATAGTAGAATTTTTGTAATGATTGAAATATTATAATTCAATCATGATAACATGGTGCATTTTCAATGATTTTACTACGGAAAATGGCTGTAACTTTTCAACGGTTTATAACCCCATTCATTATGTGGGATCATGTGTAACGAAATATCTCGAATAATTCGTGAACCTTTTTTCTTTCGGAAAAACTCAAACATTTGTACAGTGTAATTTTGTTACAGTGCTATAAAGGGAAGTACCGTGGAAACGCCGGAAGTTGTGTGCGATTTTCTCAATATTCTTAATGATGAACTCAAAGATCGAGGACAAAAAGACTTTGCTGTAATGCGCGAGATGAAAAAAGCCGAATCATTGATAGAACAAGATTTAATGGCTTGGGACACAGCGTACTTCACATCAAAGGCGAAGAAAGCTTGGCTCAATACTACCAGCAACGAATTCGCTCCTTATTTTTCATTAGGCGCATGTATGGATGGTTTAAATATTCTTACTCAGGCTTTATATGGGGTTCGATTGGAAACAGCCCAAGTTTTGCCGGGCGAAGTGTGGGCCTCGAACGTTCACAAATTGGCGGTGATAGACGAGAACGACGGTACTTTGGGACACATTTATTGTGACTTCTACGAGAGGGACGGAAAACCGAATCAAGATTGCCATTTTACTATCAGAGGTGGACGACAATTGACCGACGGCAGCTATCAAGTAATTAAAAAAAAAAATTTATGCGCTTCAACACAAGAAAAAAAAAGCTGACAATTGAAATAGTCACGTTGCCTCCCCGTTTATTTCTGGCTTTCCTGAATATTTTGTAATTCTCATTTGTCATTATTTTATTTATACACTACTACAAGAAAAATTTAAATTTTCCGTAGATGTCATAACGAACTTGTCTTTCGTATGCCAATCGCTTGACCTGACGGCAATTCCTATTTGATATGCAGAATTAACGATCGTCTGAAAAAGGATGTGCATTTGGAATGCCAACGATTTTTTTTAGAAGGATCCATAGTCATTTAATTTTTTTACCCTTAAGGTTGTTGTGCTGTCTGGGCTTGCTGCGAGGAGACGAGGAAGCGCGCGGTGTACGGTCCGTTTAATGTACGACCGAGACAGCTGCGTATTCAGTTTTCAAGCAAAGATTACCAAAAGTTTTTTATTAATCAATAATTAAATAATCTTGCAAAGGTGCCAGGTCCTCAAGCGGATATCACTCGAGCTATACATATTTGAATTTACGTATGTGGTAGCATTTTCTTAGCCGTTATAACGTAAATACGGCGGAATTGCCAGAACTCTCTATAACGGTAGTGCAATATATTGGAAAGTTTGCGATTGTTTGCAATTGTTTGCACTTTTACGAGACCATTTGCAAAGAGATAATTGACATTCAGTTCGGGTAATTGTAAAAATTAACAGTAATTGACAAAATGTGTCGCACAAAGCATAAGAGATTGGTTAGCTATGCTTTGCCCGCTAATCCGTACCCTTGTGCTACGGGGATACGCTACGTTACGTACGTTCCCCGTCTCCGTTGTATCTAGCTGGCCCGAATCCTCGGTCTGCAGGCCAATAGTCAGAACCGTCGTTGATGGACGCGCACGCACATTTCGACTGTTTAAGTTCACCGTCTTCCCACTGTATATGTCATCATTTTTCGCCTCCCAAAAATAAACATCTATTGAACATTTTTTTTATCAATTTATTAATGTTTTGACATCGATTACAGAATCCTATCGTTGTTTTGATGCTGTCGTTACCTTCGCCGAGATGGTCAAATCCTTGTTTGCTGAATCCTTCATCCGTTGATAATTTATTCCACGAAATGGGACACGCACTGCACTCGATGCTCGGCAGAACGCAATATCAGCACGTAACGGGTACTCGATGCAGTGCAGATTTTGCCGAAGTACCGAGCGTGTTGATGGAATATTTTGCTAGTGATCCTAGAGTGAGTATTACAAAAGTACAAAGTACTCAGTACATCTGTGTAAGCTCACGAAAACACCATGTGGTGTCTTTAGATAATGATTACAGGGTGTCCGGCTCGATGCTCCTTTGACAAAATCTCCCCGGAAAAAAAAAACTGAATTCCACCGTACCGAATTTCTTTTGGATCGAATTTTCCCTGGTCAAAATTTCCTCGGACGAAATCCTCTTAAAAAACTAAAAAAATATTCGGGAAAAAGTAGTCTGTGACAAAACAACGGCAGGTCCTTTTACTTTACATTTTTTTACTAACTTGATTTTACCGTAGTTCACTTTACTTTTGAGGTTGATGGTCAGACGATTCAAACAATTTGAATCGTTATGGAATGCCCCATATTCAATTGAATAGTATCCGGCCATACTATTACGACTAGTTGTGTGTGTTCGTGTGTGTGTGTGGGAAAAAAGTAGTCAGTTAAATCACAACGGCCGGGCCGAATGTATTATAATTTGTTTGTATTGTAAAAAGTATATTGCATATTGTGTGAAAGTGACCGGGGGAGATATTGACGGGAGGAGATTTCGTCTGGGGAGATTCTGTCCAGGGGGAGATATCGACAGGTATTAACCGATCATAGGGTATTAAGGATTGTATGAAGATTCTGCAATAAAAATTCTGACGCGACATCTCCGAAACAGGAGAAGATTGATGAACTTATTAATGTCAATTTTTTAATTTTAATTTTTATGTTCCTAAGAATTTTTTGAGATATAGTGATATTTTATTTAGAATATCCAGGAGGTCTGGTTGGTACTTGATACATTTTTTTTTGAGCTCGAGAAGACGTTAAACCGATGTTACATTGTGCTTCAAATGTTTCAATTAAATTACAACCTCCGAATATCGTCACATCGTTCTGAACATTTGATTAAAATTCACGATTTTCCCCAAATGACCGTAATGCTTTTTGAGAAGTTTTTTTAAAAGGACAAACATGTTTCGATATCGAAAATAAAGTAATGCTTGTCAATAAAACAAAATATAATGAACAATTTGCTTTGCAGGTCGTACGACTCTTTGCTAAGCACTTCCAGACCCGCGAACCTATGCCGGAGAACATGCTGCAAAAGTTGTGCGCCTCGAAGAACATGTTTCCCGCCTCGGAACTGCAGATTCAAGTCTTCTACAGCATGCTCGACCAAGTATATCACTCAAGAGAACTAAAGAGCTCAAGCACGGATATTTTGAAGGATATTCAATCGAAATTTTATGGTCTTCCGTACGTCGAGAATACGGTGCGCATAAACAATTATTTCCAGTGAATAGGACGGTACCGAATAATCAACGGCTATTCCAATATCTACTTTTAATAACAAAAATAAATAATGATTATGGCCTTTAGCGATGAGCGATCAAATTAACGTTTCAACGTCAATCACAACAAATAATATTTTTCATTCACCTTTCGAGGAAAAAAAATTAAGAGTTGTGTGCACTTATCCATTTCTATTAAGGTGGAACATGCGTTTTGGCCGCATTTTAATAAGTGATTTTTTTCGAACTATTGCTTTGATACTGTTCAATTAGTTGATTTGCAACTTTCTTTGGTTCTTGCGACTACCGTTACGATCAAAATGAGCTAAGGTTCAAGCCTGTATGTATCTTCGTTACAGAGTTACACCGAATCTATGTTATCGATATTCAACCGTTTATTGGATAATCGATGTTTTATGATTGCTTGTTCATCGATTTGATTACCCATTTTTCGAAAAACTCAATCTGTTTAAACGGTGGAGAAAAAGATCAAAGAAAAATAGATTCTCTCTGAGTCTAAGAAAAATGAATACTTGATTAATGTACAAAATATCGAATCTCGATTAATCGAGAGAAAAAAAAACAATTTTCTATAAGTCGAGAATAAAAAGAATCTCAATTGATTAAAAAAAGATCGATCCTCATTTGATCGAAGAACATTGACTCTGGATAAATCGGAAAAAATCGATTATTGGTTAATCGAAAAATATGGTCGATCCTCCATTCCATCTATCTTAAATGGATGATCATTCCAACGTCTTCCTCGACCTTCTTGCAGGCATGGCAGCTAAGATTTTCGCATCTCGTCGGTTACGGAGCCAAGTACTACTCATATCTGATATCAAGGGCCATCGCGTCGTGGATCTGGCAAACGTATTTCCAGAACGATCCTATGAGTCGTGCGTCGGGCGATCGTTATCGTCGCGATTGCCTGGCCCACGGAGGTGGAAAACCCCCATCAAAATTAGTCTCCGATTTCCTGAATAAAGAAGCAAACGCTCAACATTTCGCAAAGTCTCTAATAACGGAAATAGACTTGAAAAATGAGCATATACAATCGGTAAAGAGAGCGACGGCGTGACGACAATCGCCTTCTCAATAATACGCAATTTCTCGTATAACTCCACAATGTACAAAAATTGTTAATTTTGTAGAAACGATTAACTCGAATAAAATGTTGTTATCTTCCTTTTTGTTTTTTCGATTCATTTTCCATTGTATTTTATTACAAGTACGGAACCATACCCTATTTACAATGTTGACAAATTCTACGAAATATTATTACATAAAAATAAGTTTCGTAGCGTTAACGCATATTTTCAGATCAAACGCAGTACGTATAAGTACTCGTTGACAACTGGCCGTGCTCTCTCCACTAATTTTAAATTACTCCGGGCACTATCTTTCAAACGGTTGACCATTTATCCTTCTAGGTTTCTTTTTCCATTTTTTTTTTTTTTTTCCCCTCCAAGTATTTCGTTAGCTACTGTCTATCACGTTTGTCCAGGTTTTCTGTTCTTTACCTAAAAATAATAAGCCTCATTAAAATACCGTCAGTACAGGAATTACATTATTCCTCCGGCCGTTATTCCGATGCACAGGCATTACGATAGTCGCCCTAAGGTAGCTAGGTGCTAGTTAAAACAGTGAAAATTTTTCAATAACGTTTCGACAAGCAACAGCTCATTTTGTTTATCGGGAAATGATTAACCGATTGACCGGAGATATTTTTTTGTAGTATTCTTTGTAAAAAAATTGCTTATCGCTTATTTATATAACGAAACCCGACATTATACGTACTTGTAACTTTAACAAAACTAATACGAACGAAGCATCTGTCTGGTCAATCAATAAAGCAACTTTCTGTGTCAGACATGAGAATCAAAAATCTCATATCGAAGAAATACATTGAAATATTGGACACTGATGTATGGATTAGCACGTAGTAAAACGACTACCTCAAGATATTCCTAGCGATACATTCCGACGAAACTTAAAATTCAGGGCGCTAAAACGATTGATTTGCATAATAATAATTACAAAATGTTATTAGCAAATCAATAAGAAAGTAATTGTTCAACAAAGTTTCCGTCAATCTAACTTTTTTTCAAATTAAAATACTGTCCATACTTTTCTGAATACGTATGTTTTTTTCAAAATTTTTTGCAATGCTTTCAAATTAAGGTTAACCTTTTTTTTTTTCCTTTCAAGAATGCGTGGAACGTCACGAGTTCTAGATATGCGCCTGCCATACAAGTACCCATTGAGTACGCCCACAAAGTGCCCGGAAAATTGGTCAAGTAAATTCGCATATACATAATTCTCAGCTCAAAAATAAGCGAAAAAAAACCGCATTTTTTACAAAATATTTAGAATCGTTTTCATGATCAAATTTCTATTGACGACGGATTTGTTTAACAATTTAAGATTTTCATTAACTTGTTAACATTTTACGACTATCATTATGCCAAATCCATTTTTTCCGGCACGACGCATGTGTGTTTTATTAGATTTTTATCCCATCGAGAAGTGTTGGAAATAATTCCTGAATTTTACAGTAAGGTTGACCGAGTGCACTGCTAGGGCTAACATATATCGAAAAAAGCGATAATAATTCCAGCAGCTTAAAAAATTATCGACGAACGACGAGTAAATTGATGAAACCAATAATAACCACTTCCAAGGACTCGTTGAATAATGCTTATCAATCAATAGTATTAATTGCAAGTATTTATTTTATACAATCCGTTTCATACGATGTAGACCTTGCTCTATATGGTCATCTTTTTTTTCTCTTTTCATTTTCTCTCAAATCATGTATTTTTATTCCAACGCTATCAGAGTGAGTGAGAGAGTGAGTGAGTGAGTGAGTGCGCGCGCGCGCGCGTGTGTGTGTGTGTGTGTTTGTGATCGTTATTATTAGTGTAGCTTTGAGTGTTAAACAGTCCTGTTATTTGTTGAATTATTTGAATAAATTTTATTTATTCTCGGCCTACTATTCACAAAAAAAAAAGGGGAAAACGCGTAACATCTCCGATCGCGTATACACATTTTTTCGTAGATTCCATTTTATCAGTACATTAATTTTGTTTTTTCCGATGTGATGAACTCGGTATATTATTTGTTATCCTCGCTCACTGGTTCTGTCGTATGGATGCTGTGAAAAACTGCTTGGTGTTGAAAAGTCCTTTTCAGTTTTCTAAAAATACTTACGATTGACGTACATTCTTTAGGATTTGCTTAAATAATGGTCTCGGTTGTTAGACCGCAAAAAATAGAAACAACACAGTAATGGATTAACAGAAATGGCAAACCACTGGTTCCAAACTGTCCCAAAAAGCCGGTGATCAATAATCATGTTTCGATGTTCTCGATTATCAATTATCGATTGCCGACTTTCGATTTTCGGTTATTGATACTCGATAATCGATAATTGCATTTCGATTATCGATTGAATCTCTTGACACAGTTCCCAGGTTTACTTATTAACAAACAAGCGCTGCTATTTTGTTCTTTTCGATTTTTTCCTGTTACGCGGCTTCTCGTAAAAGAAAGAAAAAAAAGGTTCGTGGGGGATAAGGGAGGGGGGGGGGGGGGGTACATTCTAGTCCATTCTAATCACTCGACGATTCGTTAAAGCCGACTGAGGAATAAAATGTCCCATTTTAACGTCATTTTAACGCTGACAATTCGGACGTAACGCGAAACGACGCGCCACATCGGGCTCGACCCGATGTTTTTTTTGTTTCTTACGGAAAACAATGTTGACCCAGCTCAACGCGACTTTGGCATTTGGTTGAGGTTACGCGACATAGTTGTACTGATTCGCATTATCCTTATCCCGCTCCATGTAGTCTCTGTCTATCAAAGACTCTATGCGCTTCTTGAGGTCGGCAGGCTACAAAACAATAATCCAACAGTCAAATAAACATCCAAATTTTAGTTTAGTACTAGTAGTCGTTTATACAAAGCTGTAGAGAATTATCGCTTCATTTAGATAATTCAACGAAAATGAGTTATTGTGAAATGTATGTATAATGATATATAGAAACAAAAATAATGAGTAAGCAACGTGGAAAATTCTGTTTTGCAAACATTTTTGGTTTTTCCAAACGAATAATCCTACAAAAATCGAAAGATTTGTCATGCAACGTTTTCTAGTTTTGTTTGGTTAATCATGTATTTAATATACAATTTTTAGGTTCAAGCGGACTGATATTTGCACGTTATTTGTTTTGGTAGTGCTAAAAATATGAATCAACAGGCTAATGGTAATCTACTGAAAAAAGATAATACCGTTGAGTTCAATGATGAAATTGAAACGAAAATAATAGAGAAACTCTTACTTTAACCGGAAATTTAAGTTGGTTGTAGAGCTCGCTTATCAGAAGATTATGGGTAAGTGTTTTTCTCATTTTCATGATTCTCACGATAGCAGCGTCTATCTGGTATTGTCGATCCTGGTAGACCCGTTCTTCGGTCGCCTTTTGCTCTTCATTCTGAGAAACAATAATTCATACATGAATCACAATTATTTCGATAATTGACATTGATTAATAGTTCAAGTGTATAAATAATAAAAGAAATCTAAATAACATATTATGAATTAAACATGTAAAGATATAGATATGTGTACACATATTATACAATTTAAAATATTAATGAATATAATCATTATACGAATAATTCTCATTTGCACCCTCAATTTAACATTTCAACGTTATTTCAAATTTTCATGATTAATCGACGTTTTTATGAATAAATCGAATTTCAATTAACAATTGGAATTTCCATTAATAATTCAGACTCCCGTGATTAATTCAATTTTTTCAACAATTAATAATTAATTATAAAGTTGGACTTTAAATTGATTCATGCATCTATTTTTACAATCTCACGGTTCCTATTTTTTCAATTGTCCTATTCGTATCAATTGCGTTTCTGATAGTTCTCTCTTGAAGTGAACAGGACTTTTTGAAGCAAAAAAAAAGCTATTAAAGATATTTGAATTATAACATATAAAAATTTGAATACTCTAGAAATATTTGGAGAATTCATCGAAATATAAATAATAGTTGTATAATCCATTAATGATTTAATAGTTTATCGAAACTTTGAATAACTCAGACTTTTTCCATGATGTAATTCATAAAATTTTGAATAATAAAATGAAATTCTAGAACTAATATCTGTATTCAATTGAGTTCATGAAGTTTTCGCGTGTATACCTAGGAGTAATAATTAGCACAGGTAGATGGAGAATATCATACCGTTTCCTTCATCTGTATTTGATTGATTTTTATTCGGAATAATTTATTCGTGAATTCATGGTTGAAGACGAATCTGTCGTTATCCGCAACGTCACGACCTCGAGGATTTTTCTGTAACACACGTGCTTTACCGCAAGCCAATGACTGGAGAGTCCTCCTTAGCTCGCCATCCTCAATGTTTGTCGTTGCCTTTATGTCCTCTAGCGACAAATCGTCCGCGTCGTTAAAGAGAATCAATACTAACGCTTGAAACAGCGACACCTGCAACTCTTTGTTGCCCTGTTGAGAGAATATAATAAGTCGTTGTTGTTGTTGTTGTTGTTGTTCTTGGTTACTAGCGACCAATGACGATGCCAATTAATACATGGTGGTATCCAGTTGAAGGTCCATCGCGAATTCAAAGACGTTTTCAGAAAATTTTAACAACATTGTTCGACTAATTCCGAAAACACAGAGAGCCACTGCGCGACAAGTGGCGTCGAGTAATCGGACGCAAAGTACAAACAATATTTATTTCGCTAACCGCATTTATTCCATTAGAATAATCGACTCACCGCGTGGAACCAAGCTTTTAAAACACAATGGCCCAACGTAGGTTGCCACTGTAATTTTCGTCCGCTGTGTTTGCCCAAGTAGAACTTGTTGAAAATCTCTTGGTATTGTACCATTTCCGCGGGTAACGTTACTTCCATCACCGGATACGTCGGCCAATAACCCATTGTGAGAATCGACACTGTGAGGTCTAAATTACTAGCCAATAATTCGTTCTGTAGATTACCCGAGTACTGTAAATGAATAATCGAGTCACTCTGTGGTATTAATTAATGAACTACTTTCGTTTAATCTTGAGATTAAACGAAACATCAGTTCGAAATATTATGTATTTTTGGAATGTTAGTGCCGGATTTTAAACTTAATACACATTTTTCAATAATTAAAAAAATAACCCCAGTTGTGTTAACGCTTGTCTTCCGAATTCTTTCAATAAGTTGATTGTAGTATTATATTAGGTGTTATTATGTATGCGACGATTTGCGATCAAGTTTTATTTTTTATGTAATTTTTATTTTGATGGAATTTCATGGAATTATTATTTTGATGGAATTATTGCGAAACACATCTCGGGAGTGAGACAGTGATCGCTAGATTCAAAGAGCGCGAAACTCAAGCCTGATTCTAATTTCACTAATACAAATCTTTTTTTTTCGCAAGAGTCAATTGCAGCTGCTTAATGAATCTATTTAATAAATTGAATAAATTCTTCAATCAGCGACAATCGAAGCCGATTGAAGAATTTGTTTCCATCAAAATAATACTTGAGCGCCAATCGTCGCATACAATAAGACCTAAAGTAAACAGTCGGTCACAGCCTATAGAGCTACATTATAGTATTATAGTTTGCAAAGAAATTGTGCTGTCCAATTGTCGAACGCCACATTTTTTTTGTTTTCAATACCGTTTATATGAATATTCAATATAAATGTTTATGAAATTTGACACAAAGTTTATGCATATGGTACTTCCAATTCAGGATACACTGTTTTTATATAAGTATAACAAAGAATTGATATATATCGAATTCTTCCATATTCGTTACGAAAGTCGTATTAGTGATTTACAGCAGCTAAATTCGATACAAAAGACGTTGTATTTATATACAGGACCATACGAGTCGTGTATTCAATATTAGTTGACCTTTAATTTTGCAAGCCCCACGTCCACTATCGAATGAATTTACTTCAATTTTACGATACGTACACTGAATTATCATTTTCTTTCGTATATCAAATTGAATTACCTATACGGATTTAGTTGAAATACATTAAACAGGTTTATATAAATTATTATACGTTATATGAATTTTAAAAATGTTTCTAACATTCGATATTAATTTAAAGAGAAAAATACATACCTGCTTGAAAGCAATGTTAATATCTTTACTGAGCTCCATATCTTTGAACATGCCCTCGAGTTTACTGGTAAAGCCACCGCCGCACTCTTGCTTCAATTTCGAGAGCATTGACTTTTCGGCGTCCACCGACGCTGACTTTCCGACCAAAAGTCGTTTTGCCAAGTCCTTTTTGTAGAACGCCTCGAATACGTCTTTGCCGTGAATAAAACGAAAAAGGACCATTATTTTGTCCAGCAATCTTTCGAGTTCTTCCTCAGTTGCTTCCTTGTTTCCCGCTCGAAGTTTCATATCTACAAACTTGGCTGAAAAGTCGAAAAATCAGACATAATTAGAGGCCAAAATTGATAAACGTGTACAGTCGAAATTGCGGCAGATTCGTACCTATTAACTCGGCGGGTTTGTTCGCACGCTGATTGATAAACGCCTCGAAAGCTTCCTTCAAACTGTTGGCAAATTTCTCGTTTCTGTAGAAACACGTGTTAACAATATTGTCCATCTTGTCCTTAAAATCCAGAAGTTCTTGTACCATTGTTTTGTCCTTTTCCGGATCTATCACTATCGTTTTGCCTTTCTTCTATCGTCAAATAAAAAATGGTGTGATGAAAAATGCGTAGACCACTCGCTCTGACCCACATTTATATAGCGCATTCAATAAGTTTCTAAGAGATTTTTTACGAATGTTTTTTTTTTGCAAGAGATTTTTTTCAATATTTGCGAGCAATGAATCTTTTTCTCAAAAATTTTTCAGCAACGACTTTTTTCACTTCTAAAAGATTTTTCAGCAAAAAGACTTAATTTGCAAGAGACTTTTGGAAATGGATTTTTTGTCTGCAAGAGATTTTTCTTTTCAGCACAACAATTGTTTTGTTTGCAAGCAACTTTGGGAATGGAATTTTAATTGTCAACTGTGAAACGATCATAAAGGTATGCATCGAAATTAGTTTCCGTTTTTTCGTTTTACAACTCAGCTACATTTTTGAGAAAAAATACGCTCAATATTTGCTAAATTCATTTGGAGGGGGACAAAGGAAAAAAGAACAAGGAAAACTGTTGTCAACAATGCCCTCAGTTTCTAATGGTGAGTATTAGCGCTATAGCGTTTTTCCATGAGAGAAGAAACACGGAAAAATTTGATCTTTTACGACGCTTACCTTAATGTAGCTATTGAAATTTAAACAGAGCTCTACGAGGCCATTTTTGACTCGGCTGTAGAGATTGTAGAGTAACGTCAAGTCGCTAATTCTATTTTCGTCGATCAAACCGCTAAGACCTTTTTGGAGGATACTCGAGACGTGTTCGGAGAGCAACTGCTTCTCGACTGTGTGTATTAGCGACCACCTACACATTACGATGATTATTTATTGATTATTTATTTCAGAATGCATTCCTAATCGAATGTTTTATTCGATTGAAATTGAAGAACTACTCGTGCGGAATTTCTTACTTTGTCGACATATCGAGATAGTGGAGTAATCTTTCATTCTCTTCTTGAAGACGTTTGTCAACGTGGGCGAGATATTCCGGAACGTCGTGTTCGTTCATAAGTCGTTGACCCTCGGCGGCATAGAGTCTTTCAGTTGCCATGAGGAACCTGCGAAAACCATTATTTGTCATTGAGCATTGATATTATAATAATAATAATAATAATAATAATAATAATAATAATAATAATAATAATAATAATAATAATAATAATAATAATAATAATAATAAACAAAACAAAAAGAATGCCATTTTTTGTTGTTAGTTGATTGAAATTTGTAAAGCTTACTTGGTTTCAAAGGCCTCCTGGTATATTTGCAAATCCGAGAGCATTCTGAGAAGTGACTTGAGAAGGGTACGATCTACAGTGTCACCCTGACGCTCCTTTTCAATGAGCATCAAAAGTCCCTCTACCGTCCGCGTTTGCACCAAATTGTTTAATACAATATGCAGTCTAAAGAGGTGCAATCCCATGTCCCTGAAATATATAATGATATGAAATACATTTTGAAAAATGTAAAATTTACTTTCTCATGAGAAGCTTGATGAAAAAATGAATGAAAAATTTGGCATTTCACAAAGTCCGAATACGTTTTGGAATATCGGGAAAAGTGGTTTAGAAGAATTTTCGTAGTATTCGTATCTCTGTATGTCACCATTCAGACACCAAAATGTATTATTGATGATTTTTTGAATACATGTTAATTTGAGCAAAAATGTTCTGTGGAAATCTGTATTATATCTTTTGTTGTAGACCATGAAATTTGTAGATATTACCATTTATCAAAAATAAATTTGCGGTGGAACCAAAAGAGAGAGAGAGAGAGTTGTTTGAATGAAAAATTGAAGAATTCTTATATCTAATGCGAGGGGCGTCAATTTCAAAATCCGTCCGGCATCCAACGAACGTCCACCCTAATACGGACAGGTTAATAAACATCCAAATCCTTTCTAAACCACTTTTATCGATTTTTCAGACTATTTTGAGTAATCTGACATGAAAATCAAGGGAAAAACAATGTTTACGAAAACGAAGCTTCCTTTACATAAAAATAAGAAGAATAAATTTTGTTGGGTCTTACCATATCGATGAAATACTAGGATTCTGAAGGACATAAGTTCTATCCAAGTACAAAAAGATACTCCTAATCATGATCATCTGGCGACAATGGGACTGCCAACATTCGTTCATTTTCTTGAGAAATATGTGACGATCCATTGATTCTGCCAAGAATTGCTCTATATTGGCTTTGACATGAGACTCTGTGAGTACCGTCAAATTGGCGTAAAGAGTCGATGCCATTTTGTGACTGCACATATTTTCTACAGCTTGATAAAGTTCCTCTAGGGAATAACGAATACTCTTGCTTGTCTGAATCGCCACAACTGCTTCCCTCAGCTTTTCCCATGTTTGTTCCTGATAATTTTCAGGTAATTTTGGTTTGTCTGAAAATAAATAAAAAAGACAAAAAGTGTTTATTCCACTTGAATTATTTACACGCATTCCATCCATGGATAATAAACTGTTCAGATTCTTTAGTAGTAATGTTTTTTTTTTTTTAATAATACACAATTGTTTATTCAACAGAAAAAAATTGGTCAGTATAAAAGCACATCATATCATTATTATTATACAGAGGGGATCATGAAAATCTAGGCGACTAATTTATGAAGAATTTCTATACAAGAAATACATGAAGCTCACTGTATTGTAATTGATTCAAAGAAATAGGAGATCAATGTGCCAAAATTTTTTTTTTTAAATAATGAACAGGAAAAAATTGGCCCAAAAATATGAGGATATCGTTATTATATTAGAGAGCATCATAAAAGATTTTAATTGTTATTTTATTAGTAATCTTGTTTGCCAATTCATTACTATAAAGGTTTATCTCAATTCTGAAAAAAATTGCAATAACTTCAAATAATGTCATTATAATACTGCAAAATCAGTCTTACATGTTGCACTATCTGTCATGAGTCTGTTTTAATATTTGAGTGGGGATTGTTTCAGAGGCTGTGTGTTATTTGCTTGACGAGAAAAAAAAAATTCAATGGAAAAATAGCTAAACTGGGTAAACATTAAACACTATTGAATTTTTGAGTATTTGTATTATAAAATATCTTGAAATACAATGTTCTATGCATTATTGAAATTAGTAAAAAAGCAATGAATTATTACAGTAACAGTAAGACAAAGAACTATGTTCACAGAGAATTTTACAGAATTTGTATGTAATATGGTATTGATTGAGCAAGATAACTTAATATTATTGAAAAGCAGTCTCATACACTGTATTGATATTGATAAAAAAATAATAGATTATTTCTGGACAATGAGACAGAAATATATATTTGTTGCAATTTTTTCTTAGAATTTTCATAATGTAAATCAAGTTCATTATTAAATATAGGGATTTAATGTTAATAAAAATCAGTATCATATGATGCTGGGGTGTATTTCCAATGACTGTGGCAAACTAATTGGTAAAAATGATTCTGCTTGAACAAAAGCTGACCAAACATACAACAGGGTCAGGGATAATGTCTATTTGTGTATGTCATCAAGGTCAATAATTTAAACAACTCTTTAGTCATTCTCTTGCGACTAACATTGGCAAGAAAAAAAAACAAAGTTTTTAAAATAGTTGGATCCACTGTGACTTTTGTTGGGGAAAGTGACACTCAAAAAATATACATGTGTTCGAGAAACAATTTTCTTGTTGAGGAAGGAGAAAAATAAATAAAAAGAAAAAAAAACTATGAAATTGATATGTAGTTCCATGGATAAATATTTCAATTGATGTAATTTAGATTTCATCTTTGTCAAATTCAAAATATACAATGTATAAAAAACTTTACTGGAAATCTATTGTACGAGTACTCAAAGTTTTGATGATGCAAACTCAACTATTACAATTAGGAAACAATAGTACTATATGATTCTAATAATTTTGTATTAATATTCCTAGACTCAATGAATATTTATGTTCGATGCTTGTATATATCCATAAATATTTGTAAATGATTCGGTACAAATATTT
The DNA here is from genome assembly GCA_949699805.1 of Tromatobia lineatoria. Taxonomy (NCBI): domain Eukaryota; kingdom Metazoa; phylum Arthropoda; class Insecta; order Hymenoptera; family Ichneumonidae; genus Tromatobia; species Tromatobia lineatoria. The sequence goes on along the minus strand of OX453046.1, from coordinate 159,410 downwards.
CTTGTGTAATGATGGAAGTAGTATGGAGAATAAATCAATTTTATGTTATTTTTTGGTGGTCCACCGGTTCAAAATGCTATTACTGAAAAATAGAATCTTTGGCCCACCATAAGGACTATAATACATGTATGTAGTATGTACAGACTCTATTTGTTTCAATTTTTTAAAGTTTTTATCGTGAGTCAATGTTGGATGTTTTTTTTTCTTGAAATTTGTAATTCCGTTATTAGCAGGTTATTTATTTAAAGCCACTGCTTTACTTTTACATGGTATCAATAACAATATCCAAATATCATTGAATATGTTAGTATATTATCTATAAACAATGATATTCAATACCTGTAGATAAAATACTAACATGAAAGAAAATGAAATTGAAAATATGAAAAATGTTTAAAAGTTTTTAGAAAAGTTGGATGAGAAAATGATGCATTTGAAACTGGTAGAAATCTAGAGAATTTTCCAGAGAATTTGACGAAAAAAATTCTCAATGTCTTTAAATAGGAGATGCCTAAGATATTAATCCAAATAAAAACCATGTTGGAACTTGCCCGATAATTATGATTTCATAATGATAATACATTGAGATTTTGATGAAATATAAATCACGATTGAATGGAAACACGCAATAATGAACGTGCTCTTTCTTGGTGTTCCATCAATTTATCTTTCGATAGTTTGCCAAAAAAAAAAGTATTTTTGTCATTGATAATTACACATATTTCATAGTCGCAGCACATTATCACAGAATCATAATTCCAAATTGGGATATAAATGATATTCCTTGAATAAATTTATCATTTACAATCCTGAGTTGAATCAACTGTCACTTGTGTCAATGGCATACGCGTCGTGATTCTAAGAACGCGCGTATCTTAAACATGACGTCCTTCATCGAGACGAAGAGTAAGGAAAAAAAATCTCGAAACGCGTCCAAGGAAAAATACACACTGCCGAAATATCGAAGAAGATGCTGGAAAGTAACGATGATTGGGCAATCCTCGTTGTAAACTCATTAGAGCGCGAAAAGTAAAAAATAAATTAAACAAAAAAACAACAAAAGAAGAAGTAAGAGTTTGCGATAAGTGGTAACGTGAGACAGTGTGAAAAGAAAAGCTATGATTCACAGCTGAGATTTTGTAGGTTAAATGCGATTTGGGTAGAGAGGGAGACGACAACGACGACGATTAAGCGATAAAGCTTACTCTTGAAATTTTTGATGACGAGTTTTCTCGCTGAGCCTGGTTTTGATATAGCGAGACTTGGTGATATTTTGTTGACGCCGTTTGGATTAGCGACCGAGAGAGCCGAGAAATTGGCTCTTTTCTGGGTATTCGCGGCTGCGGTAGCCGTGTCCGTCATGTTGTTCTCGATCTCGTCGTGGCCGTCGAGCACTGTCGTGTGTCTTTCGACGAGGCCGCTGCCGCCACCGCCACCACCGCCACCACCGCCGCCGCAGTAGCGGCTATCGAGTCTTTTCTCCGCTTCACTAAATTCACCACAACACTCGTGTATTTTTGCGATTATCGTTTGTGTTGGTAACAACAGCACCAGCACCACCACCAGCACCACCACCACCACGTCACGATGATTATGATAATGATAAAGGTTCAGCGGATGATGCTGCTCTATATTCGTGCCAGGTGGCGCCGAATTCTTAACCTCATGTTGTTTGAGCTTTGAGAAGCTGGCTCCTCCTCACGAGTGTAGACATAAGCGCGGCTTACCAAGCCTCTCACTAGCTTTCTTAATAAAGTCGTTACTCGCTGCGTGACTGCGCTGTTGACAAAAGTTCCCGGAAATTGTTGTTAATTGTCACTTTGAGAAGGAATGGTTAGGAAAAGATGGATTTTTTTCTTTTCTATTTACAATCGAGGAGAGTTTCGTGGTGAATTTCACCTTATTACACTCACTTTGTCTGTTTATTCGAAAGTAAATTTAAAAAAAAACCGGGGGCGCTTTGTTATTGTTGCGGTTTGAGAAAAGGTTTGTAGTATGAAAAATTGCATTTTCTCGAAAGTTTAGTGGCGCATCTCACCTTACACTCACTTTGGGTATTTAGGTGGGCGACCATCCGCATAGAGATCAAGTGACTCCGCATCTTCACTGACTACTTGAAACGCGAATTAATTAGAAAGTTGTAAACGAGAAAAGTGCATACATATGTTGTTCCAATTTAAATTGGTCATTAAAGAATAAAGTTATCTCGGTGAACGGGTAAATGTCCATTTACCCGTGACGATTATGTCATTTGTGTTATCTAACCCTAAACGGTGTTAATTACAATTTTAATTGTTCGTCAGATATCATGTAGTTTCGTGAGACGCATTTTTTTACAGTAGCAGAGTAAAATTAACCACTCAAATTATGTCATATTTGAAAAAATGTTGAATTCCATCCAACACAAGGTGCAACTCGTCTCGGAGGACACCACCTCAATGAGGAGAAATAAGTATAAACCGTCGACGACAGACGTTTCCGCGATGTTACTTCACAGTAGACTGGTGAAAATATTTATTTGAAAATTTCGGAAATATTCTCTGACGATCTCTGGAAATCGCTCTGATAATATCTCAAAGTACAAAGTATTAATTTTTGTGACTTTTCGCACTTTTCAGAAAAGGACAGAGTTTTCTCTGAAACTAAATTATCTTTCATAGTTGTGTAAAAATCTCTAATTTCCGCGGCGAATTCTCTGAAAAATTATTAACTTTGTTGATATTTTTTGCCGGTTTCTCTTTTATATTGATATACAAAAATAATCCGGCAGGAGGGAAGCCGAGATTTTTAAAAAATATTTCGTATTTTCTCAGAGCAACTACTCTTCGTACGAGTAAAAGAAGGTGCAGATCTCTGAGAAAACTCGTAAGTTCTGTAATGTTCTCTGAACTCACGTTCCCGAGAGAAGCAGAGTTTTTGAAAAAATATCTCTAGTATTTTCTCTGAACATACTCTATTTGGAATAAATCAGAGTTTTATCAAAATCTGTAGAAAACACTCTGACTTTTTCTGATTTTCATCAAATATCAGAGAAGTTTTGATAAAAATTGTTTAAAAAATTCTGAAAATCACTGACACAATCTCGTTAGAGTTTTTCGGAAAAATTGTTAGAGAAAGTTTTTGTCACCGGGGGGGGGTAGTCTTTGACGTGAATCTACCCGCCTAGTCTGGTAGCAAAAACTGTTATCCCCATTTCTCTGCCACCACCGTTTCCGCGTTTCGATAAAAACCAACAACGTTGCCTTTCGTTCGATTATTCCTTAGGGCGACGTTCTCATCTTTTATTTTTTAAACCAACGGTCGCGTATTAATTTAAGATCGCAATACCGGTGAAAGTCTCTCCTGCACTGATGGATATTTGATGCGGCTCATCAACCCGTATTGTAGCGCGTACTCGTAAAAGTACATCCGAAGACTCTCATGGGAAACATATCTATTTAGGGTAGGTCACTTAAAAATTGGAAAAAAAAAAAAAGTACATTTCACTTCTTCCACAAGAAGGCAATATGTTGCAGTTATATAACGCGGTAACATAGCAATACCCTAGCAATGTCAACAAACACCGTTTTACCGTAAAAACGTTACATCGTTACAGCAACATGTAACTTCCAGGTTACATTGTCGTTCAATAACAACGTGTTTTTAAACAAGTGAATTAGGTCAAAATGTTCAATCAAATTTAAACTCGTGTTATCATGAAAAAGCATTAGACATTCGAAAAAAAAGTCAATTTATCCGAAAAATATTTGAACGTGTCAATAAATTCAGGGCGGGAATAAAATTAATTTATCAAAAATGGCCACAAAGATGTTTCTACATAACATTACCATAAGTACACACAGATGTACCAACTTTTTTTTTGTCCACGAATTATTGTCTCCGAATAATAAATCGCACTCGTTAATTAACCTATAGAATTTGTCGAAATGCTCCTAAAAAATGGAATAGGTAATCATTCGAAATGAATTTAGTGATTTTTCGAGCGTTTTTAACTTATAATCAAAGACAATCTAATGGAAGTGAAGAAAACTGCCGAGTTCTCGGTGTAACAAATCATGAATGAGGAAAAATGGTGAGAGAGCGCTGCTGCATACCGCGAAATACTGCGCAACTCTCGCCATTACGCGGGAGATTATTTATTAATGATTTGGGCGAGATTTTGAAAAATTGTATGCTCCAATAATAAATTTCCTAGCTTATGAAATTAATCGGATGATTCGCACGTGAGAAATCGTAATTGTATCGTGGCAAAGAGCTTTTCCGAGTATTTGGCGGTAAACCGGAGCTTCTCCATTGGCTACGCGCCCTCGAGAATGACGCTATCGATATTTCTACCAATGAAACGCGCGATGGATTTCGGATTTTTGGAGCGAATTATGCGATAGCGTTATGGAGCTTTATTCGATGACCTGACGTTCTTCAGACTTCACGTACTTGTTCAGTCCTGTCAGAGGTATTTCGAAAAATAAGTTTGAAGAATGGCCCTTCACGTATCGACCAAGGACAATATCCGAAGATCCCTCGAAAATTTCACCCTCAAGGAAAACGTAAGTTTTACTTTTTTTTTTTTTACATGAACTGTGAAATTTTTTTATACTCAATGGTACTTGAGCAAAATAATTATCTCGTCACTCCAATTCAATAATTCTCTGTCTTAACTTTGGCTTTATAATCATTTCATTCATAGAATTTCAATTTAAGTTGAACGGTTCCTGATTTTTTTCGAATTGTACCGTGGCTCGACCTTGAAAACGACTACAGCCATATTATTATTATCATCATCATTTTGTTGCTCCGTAATAATTTTTTTTTTTTTTTTTTTTTTTTTTTCCCCTACATCAACGATCGGAATGTAACATTTTGCGGTCATTATCGGTCGATACACGCAAATTCATCAAATTGATATGCAATTTCATATGTAAGTTTTAAATTGTAGAAAAGTGCTGATTGTACTTTCTACAATTTAAATATATTATACATACTACAAGGCAAACATATAAATCTTTAATATCATAAGTTCTAATTCAATATACCTGTATATTAAAAATGTTAGAAATTTTATACAAAAATTTAATTGCCCAAAATTCATACCACGCTTTTTATATTTGTTTATTCGTTTCATATTATAACTAAGTGGATGTCCTGGTGACGGTACGCGTAGTCTGTGGTATGCCTTATACAAAGTGTTTGCATATTCGTATAACTGAAAATTTGATTCAACAGCTGGTATATTGAATTTAATGAACAAGGAAATTTTCTAATTTTCATAACATTCAGTAGAAAGTACTGTAATTTCATATCTTCCTTTCATAATGAATTCGAGATACCAGTTTCTGTTAAAGTGTTTCATTCATGCACAATATAAAAGAACACAAATAATGTCAATTATGTCAGTGTCAAACTTTGAATCGAGCAAAAATCACAGTCCAAGCACGGAGCTTATTGTCACTGGTCCATGGTCAATTACTAGGTCATCTGCTAAAATAAGTTGATACTCATAAACACTGAGTCTTAGTTGTAGTTGTACTTTAAACATAAATTCTAGCGCTTGGAAGCTACGTATTTAATGATCCTGACAGTTTTCGACATGAATGTTTGTGTAATGCCTTGTCACATTACATTCAAGCTCGATATATACTGTTTGGCAGTATATTTTCCATTTCCACAGAGCTAACATGTGCTTAACCTATTGGTTATATATCGTAGCTTTATTTTACTTTTGTAAAACACTGTACTTGTATTGAAAAATCAAATTTGTGAACTTTGATCATCAAATTTGTAAAATGGGAAGGAAAATGACGAGCATAAGGAATTCAAATGCAAGTATCAAAAATTATAAGGTTATATACTATAAATGAATTTCCCTTTTTATTACTATAAATGTATTTGAAAATAGTAAAAATTCAGTAAAATCTGAAACAAAAATAGCAAGCATAAGAAAATACATGGGACGCATGGTAAAATACATGGGACGCTCTCGTTTCTCTTTTTGAAAATGTTTAAGACATTGCGCAACGAGTACGATGCAACATTTGGCTGATGTCTAAAGTGATTTTATTTTTTACAGCTCTCCCCAAAGAAAAAATTATGCGTCACACCTGAAAAGTTGCAAGAGAATGGAGTCAAGAATGGGGTAAGGCAATATTCATATATAGAGCAAGTTAATTTAGAAAATTTCTAACGAATTCATACAATTTTAAGTAATTCAACCAAGTACACGGTTGACTAGTTTTGGAAAAATGTTCTATCTCTTTTTTGTATTTTCTCAAGTCAGAATGATCATTCTGCAGTCGATATAAAGAGGCAACTTTTTTGTTAGAGAGTGAACAAGAAGAATATAAGAGCCTGAACAACAACATCCTCAAATAATTATCAGATTTAATGATGAATCAGTCAAATTCAATTATAATAGAAAATAATTACCCAATTTTACGCAATAAATCACTCGAATGATTATTTTTTCCTCATCCTAAAAATAGTTCTCCTTGCACGTTTTATGTAACATTATTGATGCTTGTATGAATTTGAATATCTTATAATCAATTTGTCGTTCAGGTTGACAAATCGAAAGCTGTGATGAAGCTGGATCTGAAAGAGACTGGAACGAAGGAAAATGGTAGCGCACCAAAGTTCGACGTAGAATTAGAGCCATTGCTCAAAGAAAACACCAGACGCTTTGTCATATTTCCAATTCAATGGCCTGATATCTGGCAAATGTACAAAAAAGCTGAGGCATCCTTTTGGACAGTGGAGGAAGTGGATCTTTCAAAGGTAACAATTTGTTTTGGTTATTTCATGTTATGTAGAAAATTTTCGTCAAAATACCAATTAATACAATTATAAATTAATCACGATTTTTGTATCTTATTCAGATGTAATTTGTAATTAATCGGTGGAATTTATACTGTAAAAGGTTTTGTTTTTTCAATCAACAAAATAATTAATTAATTAATAAATACACTACGGGCACATTATGACCTATTGCAAGTGCGTAAAATGACCAAATTTTCGTATTTATTGAAGAAAGAAAAAAAAAAAAAAAAAAAAAAAAAAAAAAAAAAAAAAAAAAAAAAAAAAAAAAAAAAAAAAAAAAAAAAACATCTATATGGATATTGAATTAAAGAAAAATGCCTTAAATATCGGTATCGATTTCAGGATAACGAAGATTGGGAGAGTCTAAAACCATCAGAGCGTCACTTTATTTCTCATGTATTGGCGTTTTTTGCCGCGTCTGACGGCATCGTAAACGAAAATCTCGTGGAACGTTTCAGCCAGGAAGTTCAGGTGACCGAAGCTCGTTGTTTCTATGGCTTCCAAGTTGCTATGGAAAATGTGCATTCAGAGATGTACTCTCTGCTCATTGACACGTACATTTCCAGTCCGAAAGAGAGGTAAAGGCTTTGGAGAATCTCTATTTTTATTGCAGAATTTTTTTTATATGGAATAAAAAAAAGCTTGAAAATTTTGACGCAAAGGATGTGGGGTATGTGGCAGCCGTGTATTGTCTCAATAAAGTGAATATTCGATTAAATAAAGTCAATACACGTTTTGTATGTAACAACAATAAAAATAAAAAGTTACTCTTCATTGTGAAAACATAACTTTTTTATATATAAGAAACCGGAATTAATATCGGTCATAGAAATAATGAAAATAATATGAAATTTATGTCGTGATTTTTGTTGCTTTTATTTGGGTTACTTTAAAAAATAAAAAAAAATAAAAACAGCGGAAAAAAAACGATTGCCAAATGATGTTCTAGCTGACAGTGAATTATTTTCAGTTTCCATATCTTTTAATGTCACTTGATATTCTAAAAAAAGGTTTTCTATTTTATTTATTTATTTTTTTCAATTGCAAAAAAATTTAAGCAAATGTCCGTCCACTTTGCGTTTAAACATAAAATTGTATCTGATACGGCGTTATGATTTTGGAGATTTAGGTTTTAGATTTTTTTAATTTGTGCTAAGGATATTTTTTCTTGAAGAAATTGTTTAAAAAAATTTCCCACTCTTCTTGGAGTCTGGACAATAACATGAAAAATCGTTAACGAAATGTAAACGGTCGAAACGCCTTTTATGCAATATGGAGATAACTGATTTGTGAATTTTAGGGATTTCCTGTTCAATGCTATCGAGAATCTTCCGTGCGTCGCGAAGAAAGCCAACTGGGCGCTCAATTGGATTAGCAACGACGAAGCTACTTTTGCCGAACGCGTCGTCGCTTTTGCGGCAGTTGAGGGCATCTTCTTCAGTGGCAGTTTTGCGGCTATTTTCTGGTTGAAAAAGAGAGGTCTCATGCCCGGGCTTACATTCAGTAATGAACTTATTTCAAGGGACGAGGTAAATTACAACAATTAGTTTAATAAAATTATTTATCAAAAATATTTGATTAATTTAGTATTCAGCACTAAGGAAAAGACTTAAAAAAATATTGGTGATTTCGCCAGTAATTGACCAATGGTTTTGCCTCATGTCCTGGATTCAGCTGTAACTTTGCTAATGTTTGATATAGCGTGAAAAATAGTTGCTCGAACTTTTCTTTGTCTTGAAAAATCAAGTTAACTATATTATTGGTCGAAAAAAAAAAAACTTTATCCAATAACCCATCGGCGACCCACTCTGAAAATAACATTTTCGGTATTTCATACCAAGTTGCTCAACGGCCGACCCTCAATGTCCAAACATGTTTCGCGATTTTTCATATTGTTCTTCCGCAAAAAAAATGCATGTATAACTTCCGTCAGTTTTTTTTTACCGTCGTTTTAAAAAAATATAACTACTTAAAGCTAAACAAAAAACACAATTTCTTATTTAATCAGAATATTTAAAAAAAACCCCGAGTGGAAAAATAATTTAAAATTTTTTTTTCATTGTTGTATTTTATAATGTTTTTTTATGGATACTCAAATTTAGCGCCAAATATTTATCAGAGGAGGGTTTCGTGAAATTAAACTTCGAGTTTCTTGATATGTTCACATGTAATAAAAAATTTTCATTCTATCACAATTTAAGCTAAGCATTAACATTTTAATGAAATCTAACTTGCAGTTGAGGATGTCTTTCTAAGGAATTCTATATCGAATAATAATAAAGATTATATGATAGCTTAATTTTTACGTTGATCGAAGTTGTAGGAAAGAAATACTAACTTTTTGGCGCTATTATTCAGAGATTTTTCTTATTTAAAAAATTCATTTACGATTTTTAACTCTGTTATCAAGTTACTTTACTACTTTTCCGAAAAGTTTCCGAGCTTAAATGAAAGTGACCTTAGATTTAACACAGGTTGAAAATCTTAAAATTGTGTTTTATTCATATTAAATATGAGAATGACGTATTTTTAAAATTGTTAAAAAATGTATTAAAAAGAAAAAATATGTCGTTACAGGGCTTGCACTGCGATTTCGCGTGTCTGATGTTCAAACACATTGTACAAAAACCGTCGACGGAGCGAGTAATATCGATAATCAAAGATGCTGTCACCATTGAACAAGAATTCTTGACGGACGCTTTGCCCGTCGAAATGATCGGCATGAACTGCAAGCTCATGTGCAGCTACATCGAATTCGTTGCCGACAGACTGCTCGTCGAGCTTGGATGTCCGAAGGTAATCCACTACATAAAAATTATTTTAATTTTTCATTGAAACACCTCTCTATCTTCGGGCAGTTACTTTGTACATACATTTCTCAAGAATGGAAATTTGGGGATTTTTATGGACGGTCATAAAGACCGTTTGAATGAAAAATTGAAAAAAATTCTAGTATCTCGTTAGATTTTTATTTCATCGTATTTGAAATTTAGTGAAGTTTTTACACTAATAAAACCCGATTTTATTGAATTGTCTGTAGAAAAAAGAAATGTTGTGACTGAATTTCGGTGATATATAAATAACTCATCGATGAGAGACTCTGAAAACAACATATACCGGGTAAACAAATTCTTAGCTTTTCAATAGAAAATCCTCTGTCGTTCCGAAAATCATCCGATCCTCGTCGGATCCAATACGACTCAAGTAGTAAAAATCGATTGATAATTCAGAAAATGGGTTTTCAAAAGGTTTCGAGTCTCTCAATTATTTATTGCTTTTTTTTTTATTAAAAAAATATCAAACAAACATTGTAATTGATAATATTTCAGGTGTACAATTCGGAGAATCCATTTGACTTTATGGAGCAAATATCCCTGGAGGGCAAGACGAATTTCTTCGAGAAGAAAGTCGGCGAGTATCAGAAGTGGGGAGTAACAACGAACAGCGACGAGGGCGCTTTCTCCGTGGACGTCGACTTTTGAAGAAAAAACGAAAACAAAACAATGACGACATACCGATTGACAATATAGACTTTAGAATGCTGTGCATCACGATAATTGGATTGTTTTCCTTCATTTTCTCGTTATTTATGTCTAACGGCAGTTAGAAAACATGACTTGGAATTCCGAGAGTATTATTTCTTCAGAAAAAATGAAAATCATCGTCTGAGTGAGGATCCACGTAAATACAGACGTGACAATGGCGCAAAATGTAGCCACCCTTTGTAAATTTAATTTTTTTATATAGCGACTGCAATATTATTGGCTGCAATCTCAAGAGGAATCTTTGACAATACGTCAGAGCCGATTGGCGATTTATTTTCAAGCTTGGTTCTGAAATTTTTCTTTCTATTGAGGCTCTATAGTATACTTAACATTTAACACGTGCCTTATGCTAAATGAGAAACAAGGATTTAATTTAAAAAATGCGTTGTCTCGTCTCGCGTTCGCATCGAATAATGAGCCCCAAAATTGAGGCGCATTCAGTATTTGCACTTTTAAGATTATTTTTAAGTTTGTACATAATGATCGAATAAATAGATTTCTGTAATTTCATTGAGGCATCGTTTGACTGTTTATTAAAACCTCTTGTTAATTTTGTAAAATTCGGTATAGGAAATGGACTTAAAAATATTTGCATAGCAAATTTAATACGGACTAGGAACCATCACGCCCGGCTTTATCTATTTTAAATCGTAAAATCATCAAACGCTACAATTTGCTTACCGTCCATTTGAAAGTCAACATGAATGTTTATGAAATTCAGTTTCTGTGAATTTTCAAACATATTTATCGAAAAATATTTTGCCAACCCAGAAGCGCTTGTGCAGTAATATTAATGAACGCTTCCACTTTTTCTATGAAAATTCAATATAAATGATTATGAAATTTGAAACACAGTCTATGCATATGGTACTTCCAATATAAGTTTATTAATTTTGAGCAAGATTCTCTTTATGGCATGTAGATATACATGCCAGATTAACAAGGAAATATAATACAGCGGAAGGCACGATCTTTGGAATAATGCGTGTAATCAGAAAGATCGTGGACCAATAAAACGTTCGGTCTGTTTCGAAAAAATCGAACAAGATACTCATTAATCGTTTGAGATCTTGAAACCGTTCTTCAAACGTTCGAGATATTGCTGACGAGCTTCCATCTTGTCAGCCGGCCTGTTGTAAGGCAGCCAAACTGGTTCCCCAACGAAGTACCGCTTCGCTCTTATGAAATTCTGATATGAGAACAAAATAAATCAGTGATATTTTATTATTTCATCATGGGACCACATTTCATCATCGATATGTTTATCTATTTATTTTTTTCAATTATTCCACCCAACGGTTGGAGGATCCTCCATTTTTTTCAATTGGTTAGACCATTTTTCGGGCATCAAATTATTATTTTTTCAACAATTGCTTTTTAAAATAATTTCGAATACGCGTATTACGTAAAATATAAGCGGTATCGTAAAAGAACGTGAATGAAAGTTCTTTATGTTTGAGTGTACTTTTATCCGAAAATATTTAGAAAATTCTTTGAATTTTTCATCACACCGATTTCGAGTTAATAACAATAAAAATTGATTTAAAAAACATGGACATATTTTATTTTTTTCAAAGAAAAATCTCTAAAGGACTATTTGTGAAATCCAAGATTTTAAGCACAGCCGGAGAATGAGACAATTTATATTTTTATTTTGAATGAGAATTTCAATGTTTTTTCAATCGTCTCAATTTATAGATTTACTTGCATAAAGTTATTCGCCTGAATCTCAGCGCGTTATATATACATTTTAAATGTATGCGACAAACACCTATATTTTTTTTTATATTCGCTAAAAATCGTTATAAATATGTCAGTATGAAAAAAAAAATGTTATTGAAATGCACATGAAAAGTGTAATATTTGATGAAAATCGAATCCAAGTCTTTTTGAAAGTTTAATGTAAAGTAATTATATATTGCTTACGTAAAAAAATAATTTTTTTTCGAATAAGCATACATTGACAAGAAAAACACATAGACATTGAGCTTCCACATAATTCAAAGGATCAAGGAAAGTAGTCCGCGTACTTTCAAAGGGTCTCGAAAATTGAACTGTATTTTCTGAAAAGGAAGCTATTAACCGGTTTGGCACCGGAATAAAGCAGTGACTGGGGGTTTTTGTCAGCCAATTGTTTTATTACGGGCCGATCGTTATCAGGGTTGTAACTTTGGCGTCATGTTCTATACTGTAGTGGCCAGTCTGGTTTACCCCAAGGAGACCGAGTAGGTAAGCAGAAAAGAGGAGGAAGAAGAAGAAGACTGTTAGGGTTGTGGGAGACTACGTGCCAAAAGGGGGATGGGGATGTACCTGTTGCGGGTGTTCGAAGCTACATCGAGTGTCTAACCAGGGTACTCGTCAAAACACCCGACATTTGTGACAATTTTAACCGTCAAGTTTTAAAAAATACACTTTATATTAATGGTTAATAAGTCATCTCATGAAACGGGTGGTCACCTTGGTGCGGAGTCCTTAATTGAAAGATGATAAACTTACGTTCAAATCGAGCGTGAATCTGTGGTATATTCCACTGGGAATAATAATCAAATCACCGGGCTCAACTTGGATCCGTATCCAGTTATCGTTCGCGTCTCGGACATCGAAATATCCGGATCCGTCGAGAACCAGGCGAATTTCCTCATCCATATGTAAGTGTTCGGTAAAGAAATTCTTCAACTGTCGCCAAAGCAAAATTACACATAACAATATCATCAACGCTATATACTCACAATTTTCTTTTCAATAAATCTAATTACACGATTGTGCTTTGAGACGTTCAAGTCTTATTAATTCATGATAAATCGATAAATATTTGTAACGAAATAATCTTTAAAATCATCACAACAGATATTAAGAGCATAATTTTTTTCAAACAAAATGCGATAAAATTATTGATGAATATCTAGATTTTTTAAGTAGATATAGAACAAAGACCCTGCATATTTCTCCAGATGCATGTGATATTTTTGAGAATCCTCTTTTTTCGACGTTTTTTTTTATTATCATTAAAAAGTAAAAAAATCATTGAACGGTTAAACGTTAAGAAATTACAAAAATTACATGCATTTGGAGAAAAAAAACGCAAATTTATTCCATAAGAAAAACAAAACAAAAAACATTACTAAAAATAAGGCAAACTTTTAGAAATCTAAAAAAGATCTGCCAATGTTTTGAAGATTTTTTTTCTGCAATTCTAAAAGTACTCAAGTCTGAAGAACCAAAAAAATGCCTGGGAAATTATTAAAGATGACAAAAACATTTCTCGAAATATTGAAGATCCATGAAACGTATTAAAGATATTTTATTAAGATTGTGGAAAAAAAACGAGAAACATTGTCAGTAGTACGAAATGATTAAATGGAGAAGTAAAATAATAGGATAAGAAGAAAAAGAGGAAATATGAAAATGTCAATGAAATATTAACTAACCTTTTCCTCGTAATTTGGTAGGCACGCTTCGGAGCATACAATTTCATCCTCGTACGTGTAGCCGCGCTTTTTCTTGAGTTCGTTGAGAACGCCGTCTCTCGCGTAGTCCTTCGAGTCGATCTGATAATAACAACATTAGGGTTTACAATTTTCAATCGTTTGCCGGGAAAATAATCATCAACAACACCAAAAAGCGGCGAATGAAGTATATGACAAGAAAAAAACGAAAAACAAAAAAAGAATAAAAGTAATATATGCGAATTAAGGAAAATGTTGGCTCGGCGCGCGACGATTAAAAAATGTTAATACTCGAGGTGATTATCGAGTTTTTCCTCGGAGATTCTAACCTTGAAATACTCGACACCGGAGAGATGGAACAATTGATCGAGCGGAAGAAATTCCGGTGGTTCTCGGTGATGTTCCGCGCGTTGATCGGAATCGCTTTCGTCCATGTACCACGCACGTACCATCGTGCGATTCACCTTTTAAACTGATCTGATTTATTATTTCAGATCGCCGGGAGACAAGAAATACGCAATACGACGTTCACGATCCGGGACGTTGGTTAACAGTTGGTGGGAGGAGAAAACTCAATTGGTCCATTCACAGTGATTACTACTTATCATCAACTCGTTGGTAAGTCTTAATCTAATTTAGTACATATATAGCTCGTACCTATGAGGCAATCCATATCGAATAGACAACTCTCCGACTCTAAACATCTTGGGACAGAGATGCAGTTTTTGAATTTGAGAAAAAAAAATTTTTTAATTTTTTTCTCCTGTGTTAACCACATCCAATGAAGTACTGTACTTTTTTGTTGTTGAGATTTTTGAACCTACATTTTTTTCCGTCTATGCGGTAATATTAGAAAACGCAAACATTATTTCCAAATTCTCATATTTATCAAAGGAATCATTAGAAAACCTAAATGGATCTTCCAAAAGTATAGAATACACCAAAAGGCCTTTCAAAGGTATTAAAAACCTTATTTTCAATACCTTTTAAAAAAGTATCGGAGATGTACTTATTTGCATTTTCAAAAAATGTTAATGACCCAAATAAGATAATTGAAATTCAATATTAAAAAATTATTCTTAAATCCTCATATTTTTTTACTATATAGCAAGTTCCTATAAATATTGTGCATATTCCAAATGTATATTAACAAGAGACGATTCAAAATTTTTTTTTTTTCCCACAGACAACAGTGAAAATTGACTTTTCAAAATGTCCAAACTTTTGTTTCCTTTGAAGAATCATGAAAAAAAACTGTACGCAAAAGGGATTATTTCAGGCCCTATTACAGATTAATCATTGTGATTTTCATATGAATTATTTTGAGTTTTACAATTGTATTTTATTCGCTATGTTTCTTGTGAAGTGTTCCAAAGCCCAATGACCAAAGCTCCTTTGTTTTTCGTTGGTTATATCATTTTTTTGGTGTTATATTAGTTCGCTATATACCAGAGTAAATGGAGTACCCACCATTTATCTTGGATTGTTTATAAAAGAGCGTTCACCTATTTAAGGATGATGAGAGAAAAGAGAAAAATGATTTTTCAGAAATTAAATATTTTTAGGATATAACGAGTATTTAAAAATATTGCAAACGAATCTTGTTTGTTTTAAAGTGTACATTAATTTGAGAATATTGGAAAAGCGATTCCGACCTCCTCGAGTGACTGTATAGCGACTGACCATTGTAAATATAAAAGCAATATTTATTTTAATTTTTGATAATAAGAGATGAAAAACATGGTAATTGCGCGAAGCAACTTGCACTGTACGTAGCTTAATTTCTTTGTTGTTTTACCGTGTACTTTGAATAGGAGTATATGAATTAAAAGAAATGAATGTTCTTTTAGAGAGGATAATTGGTGTCAGCGATGGAGTGGATGGACGACGTGTGGTCGGAAATCCAATGTTTCCTTATGAGAAAGGACACGGAATGTGGCGAATTGATATTTCTAACTTCAAGAGCGACTACGGAAAGTGGCGCGCACGTTGAAGATGTGTGCAAAACAATAGGAGATATCTTACGAAGATTCAACATTCCGATAAAAGAGGAGAGTTCAAAAAATGATAAACGATGCGTTCAGACTTTCAAGTACCTGGTGGCGAATACGGGTTTGCAATGTCAGGAGAATCTGGCTGAGGATTCGGAGAATGGTCACCTGGTGGACATGTGTCCTTCGCTCTCGCTTTATTTGCTCATAGAAATTCTTTGGTCTCTGAGATACGAGGAAATAGTGGCTGAATCGTTGCTCTACATGCCGCTCGATGTTTCCGTCGATGTTCTCACTATATCACGGAGAAGCATAACTCTTTTGGATTTTGAAAGATCTCTCGAATTCGTCACTACGGCGGCGCTCAATTGTTACAAGAAGATGATAATAATCAGTGAAAGAGGCGTACAATCGATATGTTTTCGCGAGAATCTCGCGTGCCTGACGTTTAATTGCCAGGAGTTGATCGCGTTATTGTCCGATCCAGAATTTCAGAGAGTCAACCAAGCGACAAGTTTAAAGAAAAGCGAAAGATACGGACTAATATTGAAGAGAATTATCGAGCTCATGAAAAATTGTATTAAAATCAGAAGAGAAGGCGTTGAATTGTCGCCGGAAATGGAATCAATGTACAGATTTACTTTCGGGAGAAGAGAGGTGGTTAAATCTGAGGGCGATTTGGCGAATGATCCGTCAATGGTGGCTCAAGAAATAGGGGATCTTTTGGTGGAGAAACTCAAAGAAATCGATTGCAATACTTACCTCGATTGGGCGAGCATCGAAACAGAAGGTGATGACTCGATTTCCATGCAACAATCGATCGGCTACGATTGCTACTATTTGGTTGAACTTATCAAAGACACGACCACCGAGCCCATTGTACAATACGATAATTTGATCCCGTTTTTGAAGCATTTCTCATGCGAGCCCAAAGTTAAAGTGAGTTTATCGAAAATGGATCTGCGGGATTTAAGGGACGAAGCTGCTGCAACCGGTAAAGCAGAGTGCCTCAAGGAATTGCTTAAACGATACAGAAAATGGACTGATAATCACGAGACTTTCCAAATTATCGAGAGGAATAAGAGTCTCCTCGACAAAGACGATTTTTATAAACTTCTCAGTTATCTTGTGCACCTTAGGAAGAATTCCGACGACGGTGATTATAAACAACGAGTATACACAACGATTACGAAGATTTTGCCGCAACTGGACATTGGAGATATGTACTACGTTGCTGTAAACTGGATTGTGTCGCACGGCGTAGGAGGAACGCTGGAATCCGGGCTCACCGTAGAAGCCTTTATTAAATTCATGGCTAAGAACAAAGACTTTAGAATCCGGCGAAACTTGCGCATACTCTTGTTCTTCTTGCTAAAAAGTCCCCTAAAGTTGCTCACCATTGTTGTGAAAATCGCAATCGGTGACCCTGAGTTTCGGAACTCAATTATATCGCCGAGAGATTTGAAGCGGCTCTCACCGCTCATGATTATTCGCGATAGTGAAACTACCTCTGTCATTCTCACTTCATTATCCAGCGTCTGCATCGATAATGTCGAATGGGATGCGAAAAAATTTGCCCTTTTTGTCCAAACGATGCTCGACAGTCGTATATTTACCGCCGACGAAATGGTCAATTATGTTTTCATACCCTATTTGCGGAATGCGGACCTTTGTCGCTTATCGAATCTCGGATGCGTATTGAATTGCTTGCGGAAATTCTTTTCACTCTGTACGAAAGAGACGCGGGTTATGGATTTGCTTGAGGCTCTCGCGAAAAGAATGTCGCGCCTCCGAAACGATGTTAATGCCTCCAAATATTCGACCAGTGAAACTTTGGACTTAATTTCTCGGGTTATCGATATTTTCTTGTGTCAATCGGAAATTCAAGTCGACGCGCAGGTTGCGAAATTTGAGTTTGCCCTTGAGCCATTGGACAAATATCACTTATCAAGCCTCTTCGCATCATATTTGTTGCCTAAATTTGGCATTACTTACGCGATAAAAGAGTACGAGAGAAAATGTTTCTTTGTGATGAACAGGGTCACGTCTCAAGGATACAAAGTCGATGACGAAGCGAACTTGGCTAATTTTCATCGATTCGAAGATCATTTTTTTCGACATTGTTTTGTCAGAGCAACGGAAATTGAATACGTCAGGTTTGCCTTTGAAGCTACCCTTCTTTGTTGGAGCAGTTTTGGATGGAACGACCAATACGAAGCGTTCGATAAAATAGTGAAAATCACTTTCGAAGCGTGCGTTTATTGTCTTGAGTTTCCAACATTTAATTCAATCAACGCGTTCCCGTGTTTGCTCAAACACTTGACGAAATTTGCCCGATTTATCACGAGTATCGAGGAAATCTGGAATGAAGATAGCCTCTATAAATGTTTGGTTCACGAGGTAC
This sequence comes from Tromatobia lineatoria, assembly GCA_949699805.1. NCBI lineage: Eukaryota > Metazoa > Arthropoda > Insecta > Hymenoptera > Ichneumonidae > Tromatobia > Tromatobia lineatoria. The sequence goes on along the minus strand of OX453046.1, from coordinate 141,211 downwards.
GAGCCTTGCACAAATACGTGAGAAAAACCAGTTTTGCGCCCTTCTTTCCGCCGATTATTCTATTGATAAACAATCGAGCTAATCACGAACCAGTGAGTGAATCAATACGGCTACTGGTAGAATCCATTGATGACTTCGTCAACAGGTGCCTCCAAATTCCACATAACGAGGTGAAATATCATCGATCCCATTCATACGAGGCTGCGACATATAGAATCGCTTACAACTTTGTTAACCAATGCTTTCTCGTTAATCACGATGAAAGCAACTACTCCTCGCTCTTAAAAATGTACAGATTTTTGACCACCCGCATACCATTCCTGTAACGTTTAATCAATAAATTACCCATTTTTTCATTAATCAATGTATCTTTCTTTCTTTCTTTCTTTCTTTCTTTCTTCCTTCCTTTTTCGAACCCCGATGGAGATTATTTTGTGTAGGTCTTATCGACTTTTTTTCAGGGACACGGTATAATTTTCAAAAAAATCCATTTCCTTTTTTCCTCAAACAATCCTTTATTATTATCGATATATAAGTTACCATTTATATTAAACACCTTTTTTAATTGCCGTGACAAATAACTCGTACTATTATTTCGATTGGCTTCAAATTCGGACACCATCTCCATCTTCATATGTAATTTCACAGAGAACTACGTACGAATTTTTCGATTGACTGAGAAATTCATTTTTCATCATTATTTTAGTACGAAATTTTTCACTCAAAATTCATACCGTAACTTCCAATAAACGTCATTGAAAAAGGAAACACCGATATCACTTTAATTTGAATACGTACCGTTCCAGGTATTCCCATGTAGAATAACGTGAATTTTTCTATTTTTTAAAATTTAAAATGAAAAATGTAGAGTTTATTAGTATATATAGAGTTACGAAAAATCACCAACAACGAAAGTGGCGGCAATTCCCTATTTTCCAATTCAAATTAATACAAAAAAAAATCTTTCATTATACCTTTATATGTGAATTGAATAGATCCGTGAATAGTTTTACTGAAATATATCTTTTTATTTCTTGGAAAAAAAAAAAGTCTCAATATACATATAATTATTTGTTTTACTCGAATTTGGATAAAATAAAACTTTTGGTAAGGAATGTATATGGATCAAACATTTTTTAGAGAGTCAACATAAACAATGAAGCTAGGAAGATGCTAAAAACCTGGGGAATTTAGTGTGTTACTGTTACACGTAAGTTTATGAAGCGTAAGTATATGAGTATCATAGATAGACGTTGAAGCTTATACGAACAAGTTTGGATGAAATAATTGGGCGCGGCATCATAGCGGCGATGATTAAAGTTATAAGGTACAGTTGAATTGGGCAGCAGTCACTACAAAGATGGATGACTGAAGACAATATCATAATTATCGGTAGCTTTGTTGGTCGCTTTTGGAATAGTAGTTGATGCACCGCCGGGTACGACACGGCTAGTATCGTGTATTATTATTATTAAATTTAATACGAAATAGTATATGAAAAAATAGCTGGAAAAGAAGGCAGAAGGAAGCCGCGAGTGAGCGTCATCGCGTGTAACCACCACCATAACATATAATGCCACTAAATCAACTGGCAATAGTCCGTTCTGTGTTACTATTCGGGCGGTTATTCACACAACTTTCAAATAACCGAAAAAAAATTTTCAACAAACTGTCGGTTACTTCTGTGAGGTTTCATTTACTTTCAAACCCATTGGTCTCTTTGTAAGATTACTAGTAAAAAAATAAACCTCATAATGACAATTACCTGTATATGACCGTAAAGCAATGGAAAAAAACTACAGTTGCACGGATCCGCCATAGATAAGATCATGATATTTTTTTCTTGAAAACTAAAGTAGTCAATACCCTTTGGGAATAATGAGAAAAAAGAAAAACCTTTAAAGGTGGGCTTTATCTTTATTTCGCTATACCGAATCGGATCATGAAAAAAAAACATCACGCACCAAAAACTTGAAGATCAGATTTTCGTCCGATATTTCGTGGAACAACCCAAATATTTCGTTGAATGAAAACTATAGTTTTCTTGAATGTACAGAATATACATGTTCCGGGTCTCAATTTACAAATACATAATTGGTATATTCAATAAAATATTTGGTTTCTTTCGCTAAATATTTTATTTTATCTAAAACGAGTAAGTTGAATCAATTGTATACAATATATCTAAATTCAGTTCATCAAATTCTCTTGTTTCTCAGGTGAATTAAACTTATATTATGAAAACGTGTGGTGAAATTAAAGTAATCTTATATTGGAAAAAAAAAGACTTTCACGTTATACTCGTGGAGTAAATGTTCTATACTCATTTCTGTAAGAGAACTTCCGGCACTGCGAAATAACTATAAATATTTTTGACAGTCTAGGCTTCGATTTTTTGTCTTACAAAGTATGTTATAAAAAACGGAAATTATATTTGGAAATTCTACAATATAAAATTCGGTTAAATTAGTAAATTTTGCAAATATTCGGTTGATAAATGAGGTTTAGCAAATATCGAAGGAATTAAAATAGAAATATCGGAAGTGCTTTGATTTCAATTTCTCGGAAAAATGATAAACGAAATATTTTCACCACGAATCGAGGACACCAGAAATTCTCACTGATCGAGCAGCAAAGTTTCAGCCAAAGCAGCAGCAGCAGCAGCAGCAACAGTTTCAGTACGGATAACCGCAAGTTCCTGCCACGATATCGGGGAAGGAAAAACGACACATTTAGAGACCCTATCTTTTTCCTCCCTATCGCCGGCTCTTATCTTACTTTATATTACATACATGTGTACGTTTTTAGACACAAGTAGAGAGTATTTCGTTCGTCGTGTTATACCAACGATTATTATGTACAGGATGCGTAACCACGTCTTTTTTTCCATTTTATTCTCATTGTGAAGCGTCGAAAGAATCCAATATGAATATCGACAGATAATAAAAATGCCGATGCGTCGTATAAGAAGCTCCAACTTATTTAACGGATCATCACAGTGTAAAATTTTCGAAAAGTTGATTTTCCGTTTGCATTGTTCAACAGTGTATACACGATTATTAACATTCCGTTTGATTTTTTAATGCAATTGGCATTATTTTGCGCTTAAGGCAAAGGCTGTTGCTCGTTCTTCATTTCGCATAAGTTTAAGAAAATTGCAAATACCTCTAGATGGTATGAAAATCTTAAAAAATTCATGCATATTGATAATAATGAAAAGAATCATTTTTAAAATTTTATTTTTAAAAAAACCTTCATAGCGTCGTAGCGGCTTTCCTACAGATTAATAATAATTAAGAAAAATTTTGTTATAGATCAAATGTGCGGATGCAATCCTGGGCATTATGCAGAAGCATTTTTTTCCAGGTTATTTTAAATGAATAAATAAATGTTGAACGTTGAATAAAACAGTTTTAATGAAGTTATTGTTTATTCTGTCAGTGCATAATTGTTAGAAGAAAAAAATCAGACAGAGTAGATCATTGTAAACATTGAGAAAAAAATCGCGAGAATAGGCTTTATTGTTCGGACGTTTACACTTTCGTGACCCCTTGAGAATGCAATAAGCTACCTGTAAAGGGTGTTAGTTAAGAGGACCGTTAAATGTTTTTACGTTTTTTTTTTCCATTTCTATATTATATTTGTGCGATATTGCCAAAATGCCGTTACAATGGTGAATAATAAAAAAAAGTGGAAAATTCGCGTACAAAGAAAAAAAAATGTGCATCAGTCGTAGATATATAAAAATTGCCAAACATATTTATATATATGTATATATATAGCAGCGTAGCTTGCAAACTTATGTCAGAGTTTTCATGGAAAGTTATCTGTAATAAAACACCGATTTTTGTTGTTGTTGTTTTTAATATTCCGAAATAAAAATATTGACGTAAATGGCATTATTTATTGCCACATAGTCCAATTAGGGAAATAAACTGAGTGCATCTCTCCATGATTAATCTTTCATACGAGACAACTCAAGCTACCAGAGTTTTGTTATATGACTAGATTATTAAGCCAGTGTCAATGTCTCAAATGTACGTGGATCGACGTTTGAAACATCCAACTGGTGTTACTAAAGGTAACACACATTATCAGTGTGACATCTTTTCCACTGATATCGGATCGCAATGACTCGCTACGACGTGTACACTGTCTATTCAAAAGTTTCTTTTTGGTTTTTGTTGTTTTGAGCGACGGAAAGTCAATCTTCGCAGTTGTTGGAAACTTATCATACAATAAACATACAATAAACACCAGTTACCTGGTGAAAATATTTCTTTGACGATTTGTATGAAAACCCGTAAGCTGATCGTTTCAGTGATTTACCGAGGTTTTTTGTTCCGACTTTTTTTTGCTAATATAATATTCGCTGAATATCTCTGTAATTTTCGTTGCGCAAGCTCCAGCTTTACCAATTTATTTCAACTGTGTCAAGTGTGTAACGTCACTATCACTCAGTTTAAACGATCTTTCAACCAAATCTCTTGTCTTTACAGCCACTTTTACTCGCAAATTTACCGATTTTTTTCAACATAAATTTTGTTTAGTAACCTTAACCTATTTCAAGTGGCAATATAATCAAATGTTTCTCGTTACATCGGTTAACAACATCAGTAACACGAGACTTGTCATTTTTTAGGTAAAAAGTCGATTTTTGCCAATTATTTTCGGTCAAAATTTCGGTAACACAGCTTACCAGAGAATTTAGTGTTTCTTTCCGGAAAATCGGGAAAACTCTGTTTTTTTAGATTAAGTCCGCCGAGGAAAAATAAAAAAGATTTTTTTTGAACAAATACATTTTCTTAAATACTCAAAAGCTCCGTTTCTTTAGGATCTTGTAGTTGTGAAGAATTGCAGAAAAGAATAAAGAATTTCAATTTCATTTACTCAACACATTCTTTGTACGACAAGTTCAGCGAAAATTCGACTTTTGCAGGAAATGGTTACTCAATGTAAAAGAGAACCAGCCTTTGAATAACAACGATTTTCATCATTTATCAGACAAGTTGGCAGAAAAAAATAAAAAAATAAAAAATCGCAACCATCGGGAATATTTGATTCGGCGATTTTCGAGGCAAATTTAAGACAATTTCATAGAAATATTTCCACCAGGACAGTATTAAGAGTAATAATAGTAATAATAACAATAATAATAATAATAATTGTAGTAGTATAATTAAGATATTCCAAATATTATTTCTGAAATATCCAAGCATTAGATTAATAGAAAATGAATTAATAAAACAGAGATAAAATAATATAGATTTTACATACTTTCACCTATAACATATAATGCACATTTTTTTTTGCTGTAAGCTTTGTTCACTGTCGTCTTTTTACGTGAGAGATAGTTACTTTTTATTAGATATATAACTTGATGCTATAATATTTACAGATTCTTCACATTGTAAAAAATATAACATATTTCGTACTCAATACCATACGCAGGTAGTACTGAAAGGCCGATATACATCTAAATTGTGGTGTTTTTATCTTTTTCATGTAATTTTTTTTCTTCAAATGACCTGGTTGCGCGAATAAACAAGCTAGTACAAACCTATACACATCATTGTATTATAATAATTAATACGAATCATTCAAAACAGTTGTTAAGTAGGAAATAATTAATAGATCGACAGACCGGAAGTAACAAAAGAATTCTGGTCCTTATGATGATATGCTGGCTGACACAGGCAGAGCGTAAACCTTATTTCTCTTATCCTCATAACTCTCAAAAAACTCTCTCTCTCTCTCTCTCTCTCTCACTCTCACTCTGACTCTCGAATGACGGGCAGTAGTTCCTTTTCATTGAACTTTTTTTTTTTTTTTTGTAATGAAAACGCTACTTTCGACATATTTTTAGAAAAATATTATGCAATTTTGAGTTCGACAAGCAAACGACTATGAGCTAACATGGTGGTGTTGTTGTTGTTGTTGTTGTGTCTGACTCTCTTGTAGAAATATATAAATCGATATCAAACAGATTATCGAGTGTGCATACTCCTATTGCCCTAGCAATCTTGGAAAACCGTCGTTTTTGGCTGATTTACTGGTAAAAACCAGCCACTGTTTTTTTTTTCAAAAATAAAAAACCTAAAACTGATCAACCAGACTGCGAAAACAACCGTTTATCGAAAAGTGACCAGATATTTATAAACAGTCGTTAAGATTCATCGACTCAGGGCAAAAATGACCGATTTTTATTGTTTTTTTTTAAGCCATCGTTATATACAGTTGTTACGACAGATTTTGAGGGAGGGGGTTGCAATAAACCACCTCGTGTTTTTTACAGTAAACCGGCGGTTATTGTGATTGCTAGGATATTAACCGGATAAAATGTCTGTGTTTGCATCGTTATTTTTGCAGTTACTTTTATTATTTTCGTGGTTTTATTGTTTTTTCTTCCATTTTTAATCACCGTGATAATTAGCAACCTGGAACGTACGAAGCACAGGCTAAAATGAAGCTCGAGTAACGGATATGACTCGACCGCTATATCGGTAAGAGGCCCTTTGATCTTCATCCCAAAGGCTCGGAGCGTCGACCCTCGTTATTACAAAAGTACGCTGAGAAAAAAATATAATTGAATGTATAAAATTATTTGTTTTAAAAAACACACACACACACACACGCGCAATTTCTTTTCAACAGTCTTTTACTTAAACGTCGAAATGTTTGATCGAACATACTGAAAGTAGTGCGATTTATAAGCACAAATTCACATAATCATATAAATAAATTCACATGATTTTTTCTTTAAATTCAGCAACGGAATAATTTCATTCGTTTCGGATACTCAATAAATTCGACAATATATTTTTCTCAGTGTGTGGTTTACATCTACAGGATCACAGCAAGACTATTCGGTATATCAAGTAAAAAATTGATAATCACAAACGAAATGTATTTCAATCAGTTTCGGTATTTTAAGCTTTAGCGTTTTATTTTCTAAGAATCATCCGAGCCAATTCTTACGTATTTTATTTTATTTTATTTTATTTTATTTTATTTTTTTCCTCGTACTATCCCGAAAAACATTCATTTTATATCAATTCGGAAAAAATTGTACGAAATCAAGAAACGCTGATTTCAATCCAGATTTTAAAAAATGTTTGCTGATTTACATTACCGAAAATGTTATTTATCTGCTTATATAGTAAATTTAATACGCGATGGAGTGAAATTATTAAGTTTTATACTAAATTACTTAATTTTTATAGGATTTAGTATTTTAAAAAAAACTGCAATTTTGCATCCCACTTGCATATTAAATTCCTTACATGAGTGTATTTCGAATAATAAATTGTTCGATCAAGTTTCCGTTTTTATTTCATAGGATTTCGTGAAAAATGCTGTAATTTCACATTTCTCTTGCATATAAAATTTAATATACCAGTTTCTGTAAAGAGCTACTCTCAGATTTACCTGTAAATTTACACTAAACATTTTTAACAGCGTATTTTCATGACAGAGTGTGGCTCTGTCCAAGAGAGGTAAGAAAAATTGTTCTTATCGTCCGTTGTGCCAATTAAGAATGATTCATTGGGTATATCTGAGGCATCTTTCGATAAAAAGAAAAAAAAAAAAAAAAGAAAAAAAAAGAAAAAAAAATGCGGATCGATAGGTATTTGCCATTCCTCTGTTCCCTGCAACGCAAAGCAGGAATGATTTTTCACTGCTAATGACGTTAGAAATATTAACATATCTTATTAGCAGGTATCGCGAAGTATTGACGTAAACATGAGCGCCGATCGAACACAATATGAACTGCGATTTGGATTTAGAGCTACGAGAAAAGCGCGATGATACACTGTTAAAAATATTTTGAAAATTAATATATGTATTGAAATTTTTTTTTGCAGGTACGTAATATTTTATTTAATCTAAATATGTTGTAAAATTCCAATAATTATATTATACGCACAGCTTTTATGAAGTGTATATTGATGAATATAATGTGTATTAATTCTGAAACCATTTTTTTATGTATCAATTAACTTTAACTTCAATATACGCGTATACGCGAAAAAAAATTCCAGTACTTTATACTTATTTATCATACGAACATTTCTAACAGTGTGGCAATTTGCGAGGGCTCAGTGCAGCCGTTAATTTTCACATAAAAATTGAACAATTATTCTTCGTACTTTGATCGCCTATTCTTTTCAATCTATTGAATATAAGTACGCTGTAAATTATTCCGTTTACAATGACGCCCGTGAAACACACAATTTATCATTGTTCAATCAATTATATTTTTTTCTTTTCATCAGTTAGGGTGGAATAAAAAAAAACGAACAATAAACCAACACTTTGGATATAGCATCAAACGTCGACGAATATACACGTTTCTTATGCAATTGTTTCATTCACCAATAGAGTACTAAGCTATCTGTGACTCATTGACTTCAGTTATTCATCTGTACATTTTTTTCAATACACATGCGACGTTTTGCAGATATACAATTATTATCTGCAGACACACAATTGGAAGAGAGCACTTGGGAGAATCGAGAAAAGAGGGGGGGGGGGGGGGGGGGGGAGAAAAAACAAAAGACGAACAACGAATAATCGGGTAAACTTAAAACAATGGGACAACCAAAGCAAAGATACAATTACCGAGATTATTGGACAACGGGGCGTTTTATTAATTTTTGTCTTTTGCCGTGAGAGATCAGAAGATTTGGAGGCGATTTTCCGTCATCACGTTTCGATTTAACGCTTACAAACATTGTGTTTAATGTGTAAACGTTATATTGCATTATCGGAAACATTGAGCTACACTTTAGTTAGCAGCTCTTCCGAACCTCAGCGAAAATTTTTCAATTTTCTTGTACAAGCGGAAAAAAAATTATTATCAGGAATATTGACATACATTTGTTGAAATTCTTTATGCATAAACAGTTATATTGAACACGTTAAAAAAGTTACGTTCGAGACAAAAGTACTGCAATATTATTGCATAATTGTACATTCAATTTATCGTTTTGCACGTAAGATCTTCCAATAAATGTATCTGAATTTCCCTGGACACTTGGAAGTGTAAACAAAAGATAACAACTTTCAATATTGTTGCAGAAATCGCGCAATACAACAGACAATTTCATAGCATGAAGAAACGCTCGCTCGATATACAAACATCAAATATAACTGATTTCTAGAAACAAAATACTGCGATTAAAAATGGAAAAGCCTTTTTCAGCACCTCATGATTTCGCTATATGAATAATAATAATAATAATAGGTGTGTCCGGTAAATAGTTTAGCAGCAGCAATATTAATTCTCATAATTTCTAACATTATTCTTTTTCTTTAGTCATCCTCAGATTGAGCAGAGAAGCCAGTGATATCAAATGTGTGTGTGTTTTTTAATCCCTTTAACAATTAACAACCAACGCACGGAGCAGCAGCAATGCGCTTTACAAACACTTTGACTTTTTCCCTAAACCACTCTCTTTTTTCCTCTTATTTCTTATTTTCTGCGCAGCTTGCATATTGGTCCGTTATAAACATTGACTCTCAAATCTCTCTCGCTCTCACAAAAGTTGCCCGCTTAAAACTAGAATAATATATTACAATAATGTTACATATAATACTATTCGTGTATATTAAAATATTTGGCCGTGGCAATTCGGCAGCCACGATCTTCCGTTATTAGAAAAAAAAAAAAAAAAGAAAAAAAAGAAAGAAAAAAAAACCAACAAAACCCTAGGATGGCGCACGAATTGCGCGCATTCCCAGTCGTCACAGAGTTCTCGTTATGTCGTTAATTAATTCTTACATTTCCACAAATGTTCACAGCACATTTCCAGCCGAGCCCTTAAAAAACTGCTTTTTACCGAAAGCTGCGTAGTGTCTTTGTAAACTTTTGTCACACGCATGGAAAAAAAAAAAAGATTTGGTGGGCAATAATTATCTAACGTTTATCAGTCTGATTAACGAGGCTTTTGATTAAGTATTAGAGTACGCTGCAGCAGCAATAACTCTTCTTTTCCTTTTCAGGGCTGACGTTCATCTCTCGTACAATTTCTGCAAACATTTCGTTAACGTTTGTGCGATTCTTAGCGGAAGCTTCGACAAATGGACATCCCCAAAGTTGAGCAAGCGCATTGCCCTCTGCGGTGTCGATTTCTCTCTGATGTTCAAGATCCAATTTATTGGCGACGAGAAGGACGGGAACTCTTTCGGTCCCCTTGACTCGTGTAATGAGTTCCTTCATCGTCTTGATATCCTGAAAGGTCTGTTGATTCGTAAGACTGTAAACAACAACGAAACCTTGTCCATTTTTTATGTACAAATCGCGCATACTCGCGAATTGTTCGGTACCCGCGGTATCGAGTATCTCGAGTACACACGGCGAATTATCGACCTCTATTTCCTTTCGATAAAAGTCTTCGATCGTTGGATCGTACTTTTCCATGAAACAACCGGATACGAATTGGACTGTAAGGGCGGATTTTCCGACGCCGCCCGATCCGAGCACCACCACCTTGAATTCTCGCATTTCGACACTTCTTTATTATTTATCCCAAATAATCGCAAATTGATATATCGATTAGATCGACCGAGTTTGCCGCTAAACAATCGCTATTAACACATAGCAGCAGCAGCAGCAGCACCACCACTCGATGTTAGCGCTACATTCACTCGTTTCTCCTCACTTCTCTTTGAGTAGAAAAACCTCCACTTAACCAACAAATCCACTTTATAACTGTGATGTATATATATGTCTATATATGTGCACGAACACAAAGAAAACGAGTCACTTTACGTAATTTCCAAGTTTTCCCGCTGATAAAACTCAGGATAACGAAAAACAATGTTTTCCAGTCCGATAAAACGAGCGACGAGTTCTCAATGCTGCATTTCTTTATACATATTTTCGAAATAACTTTGCGGCTAGACAATCGTTACTGACGACACATTCTTAATAACACTTGAACTTTTTTCCTTGTATTTGATCATAAAAACGTAACTATGCACAGAAGAGTACAAAAAATCCACTTTTAAACTGATATATATGTATGTATATATGTGTGTATACTATATAGACGCACGCACAAGAAAAAAAAGATCGACTTTACGTAGTTTTCCAGTTTAGCGTCTGGTAAAACTCAGGGTAACGATAAAACACCCGACGACGAGTTGTCAATGCAGCATTTTTCGAAATAATCGATTGGCAGATCGATACATCGATAAGAACGATCGATTTTGCGGCTAAAAAATGGTTACCGATAGAAGATAGCACTTGTTATTGGCGTTGCACATTCACTTGTTTCCTTGTGTGTCGAGTATAAAAGGTAACTAAGCACACGAGTATAATAAAATTCACTGTGTAACTGATGTATATGTATATATGAAGGGACACACGAAGAAAATGCGAGAGTAAAGGTAGCGGCGACCGCTACCAAGTTCTTAATTTCGAAAAAGTCAGTACAGTGAAAAGGGAGGTTTTGCAACCGGTGAAAATGAGCAAGAAGCTCGGAATGCCGGACAAAGGCATTGGACGATCGTTTCACGAGTAGTAACAAGTCGCACAAAGAGAACCCTCGTAACTGCGCGAAGACATGACACCGTCTCCGTTCTCGACGTCGTTATACGCTGCTGCCCTCGCCGCCGCCGCCGCCGCCGCCGCCACCACTATATTCCTATATAGCTATATACAAGCTATTGCTGCTGTCGATATTTTCGCTCTTTCCGTCCAAGTTTTCCCAATTTTTCCTCTTGCACTTGATAAACTTGGAGTTTAATTCTTTCTCACCGTGTCCTTTGGTTGAATCGTTTTGTCCCTCTCTTCGCGTTAGTCACTCTCGCTGCTATTCTCTTTAGGCTCTCACTTCTCGATGATTCTCGTCGTGCTGCGTGACGCCATCTTATCGTTAGACGGGTTTTCCAAGAACGTTCCTTGTGTTGGAACGAGTGCATATATATATTTATGCGAAATGCGTGGGATGCAGCGGATATATTCACGAGAAATATACTGAAAATCCCGAAGGAATTAACCCCGATGCTGCTGCTGCTTGCAGATGAGGTATCAGTGACACTCTGGATTATTTTCCACTTGTATATGCGAACAAACGAACGACGATAATGTCATGGGCGAGCAAGAGCGAGAGAGAGATTGCGATAAACGTGCGCCTAATAGCTCGTGTAATTTTGTCAGCGGTTTTCACAGAAAGACGGACAGACGGACGGACGGACGTACCGAGAGCAAGGATTCCACTGTTTCTGTCGGGGTTCGGACACACGCGTAACTGCGAGAGTATTGCCTGGACGAAGCGCACTGGCTCACTGTGCCAGCGCCGCCTCGACGACTTAACGAGACATCGGAGGTACAGTCACTTCAATAGACTACCGACATTTCAAAAATACCCTTTATCACATTTTTCAAGCGAAACTTGTACATTGTTAATTTACCGTGACAAGTTATATGAAATTTATAAAACTCATCTATCAACTTAGTATATTTCATTCGCACTTGAATTAACAATAGTCCTGTAATATTCTTCCCGGGACAAAAACCATTATATTTAATTATATAAAATTATATATGCGCCTCTACGAGCGATTCGACTTTTTATTTCCAATCGGATTTTCTTATTTCAATACGATGAAAATAGAAATCCGATGAGATACAAAAATTTTCAAATTTTTTATTCACACATCTTGGCTCACTGTCATCTTACATACATTTCTGAAAAATATGAGTATGTTAAATTTTAAAGCCTACAACAAAAAAATGTATTCCAATTTTTATCGGACATTTAAGGTCAAATTAACTCGAATTTGTCGACAAAATTGACGACAATTTTGTTTTCTAAGTACGCGTCCTCTTCAGCCGCAAGTGTTTTCCTCAACATCCGTATATGGATATCGAATTGTTAAGATTTTTTTTGGAATGGGGTTCGGAGTTGCTGGCGATTCTTAATATGACCATCAAAATTTCTGCATCTTTAAAAAAAAAAACTTTGTCGCGTTGTAGCGCCGTGACATTAATTCAGAGAGGAAAATGCCTCGGGACTTTTTTGTTCCTTTTTTAATTCCCGATGGCGGATATTTTCGAAAAAGAAAAAAAAAAAAAAAAAAAAAATTTGTTAAATTAAGACGATCTGTGCAAATTGACAACTTTGTCACGCTGCATCTTTTCCGTTTTGACTCGGAGAGAAAAGTTTGTTGGAGACATTTTCTTTCTTTTCTCATTTTGAAGTGGCGGTTATTCGCTAAATCGGAGAATGAGTTGAGTTTTAATAGCGGTAATAGCTTATCCGTAACTGCGGCGGTTTTTCTAGGACGTCCGCGACGTGCCCGAGAGTCGTGGGATCCAAAGCGTCAATCACGCATGATAATACTCGGTAAGGTAAGGTAAGGGGCTGGCTTCTACTCGGACGCTATTTTCTATTTTTCGGAAATTTCAAAACTCTATGAAATCGCTCTTTCGATTTCGGTAAAACTCAATACCGAACAGCATTAACCGTACCTCCACCTATGAAGAAGTATTTAGGAAAATAATCGCCCAGTTTACGAATGCTAGAATGCGCACGTCCTTTTTTTTTTATAAAAAATCCAAAAAGCCATAAAATAAAAAGCTGTACATGCATTTTGTAAAAAATTGCAACAGTGAAATACCAACTGCTGCTTCATTTGTATGCGAAATTTCAGGTCCATCGGTTGAACGGTTTTCGAGTTACGGGTAATTGAAATTTAGAAGCCCTGCACGCGCACGCACGCACACATCCATATGGTCTGATTTTTTCTTAATTACTTTTCTCGCTTTTTTCACTATTTAGAGTGCGCTGATATGAAAAACGAAAAAAAAAAAAAAAAAACGAAAAAAAAAAAAATCCATAAAAACAAAGCTTCCTCTATGAGGACTGATATGATAATATATCCCATAGATTATTAGCGTAATGTGATTCCGAATTTTCCTGGAAATAGTCATAGCTTGACTTTCGATAACACTAGTTTTCCTTTGGAAAGAAGTTTAAATAATAGTTGAAAAATTGCGGTAGGCGATTGAGGTGACTGTACCGTTGGCCAAAGGCTGCGTTGATGACAAGCTTTTGGAGGCGTGCGCTCATTGGTCGAAAGTAACGCGGCCCGGAGAGTTTTAACCTCCCAATAGCTGACGGCAATCCACCGAAAGCTCATGGGCTTGTTATTTCTCGTTCGTCTTTCGTCATTCTTTGTCATTCGTTATCGCGCGAGGAAGGTCCCTCGCAATGCGCGCCGTTTTACGCCTATCTTCCACTACTGTGTCATACATTATCCGCAAGGCCTTTACCTTGGGACTCGCGTGGAAGCTCTTGTCGCGTGCACACGTGCTATTTTAAAACACTCGCTCTTCTTCACTATCACTAATTGTACTTTCCATGGATAATACTCCACAAGTGTCGTTCTTGTTGTTGTTGTTGTTGTTGTTGTTGTTGTCGTCGTTGTCGTCGTTGTCGTTTACGTTTACGACAGCGGAAAAAGGCAACGAACGTACCCCCAATTACAAGATCTGAGAAAGGAACAAGTGCACGCGGTGAAGAAGAATTCAAGGACATTCGTGAGTTTATGAGCGATTATTTCATACGGAAATACATTGAGACTTGGATTATTGTATTTTTGAGTATAAAATTTATCGTGTGATGAATCCCCTGATAATCAGAGCACAAGCAATACAGAATACCGAAACAATGTCAGCGACAAATGAGTACAAAGATAGTCCTCATTCAGAAATTTGGCAGTGGTCTTTTATCGAAATATCGAAATACATCGCGAGTTGGCCATTGTCAACTTTTTGTTCGTCCTGTGATTGGTCATATCACCGGGGGCCAAGTTCATGTTTCATAAATGACAGTTTTGTCTGAATCGAAAGATACGCGTCGGACGTAACACCAGTTATGTATAAATAGTACGACCTTGAATTCAAGGTCAATCGTTAGTTTACGAACAATGATATTATACAAAAAAACATGGAGACAATAGTACTTGTGTAGACAACATTTATTTGGTCCTGTGATGTATCATCCCCTAAAACAAGAAATACCCCTAGCAATCTCAACAAATCCCTGTTTGCCGCAAACAACCACCGGGTGATTGTTTGCAACGACGAACCGTGAAAATCGACTGTAACGATTGTAAAAACAAACGCGAAAGAAAAGAAAGAGATAAAAGAAGAAAAAAAAGACTGTTCATCCAACTTATAGTCGATCGTTCTTTACCTGTAAATTAGGTTGTTACAAAAAACCATCCGGTGCTTGATGCAAGATTGCTATGGCCAATACAGAAATAAAGTCAGCGACAGATGATTACAAAGAAAGTCTTTCTTCAAAAATTCGGTGCCACTTTCATATCGAAATACATCGCAAAGCGAGTTGGCCGTTGTTATTTATTCGTCCATCACCTGGGGCCAAGTTCAGCTTTCATAAATGACAGTTTTCTCAGAATCGAAAGATAGGTGTCGGCTTAACCTTAATTATAAATAATTAAGGCGATCCAAAAGCGATAGAGACGTTGAATGAAAAAAGGCACATGATCCTGCATTATATTATCTTTTATCTAGCCAGTCATCATCGTATCGTCATTAAGTGGACTAGTGGTTGTAATAGCGTAGAATGTACGAAGACGAGTCGACGCCGACAAACTAGGAGAAGTGCTCGTGAGTCATTCGAAATACCGAAAACGCGAGTGCCGCCAGGGCGGCTCGATAGCGATAGTCGGTGGCGAGTTTTCTCTGAACAACAAGAGGAAATACAACATAGAGCGACGACGACGACGGCAGCGTCAAAGCCGCTGCTGCTGGAAAACAGCTGGCGCAGCGCGAGATCGAAACGGAGAATCGAGTCGAGTGGCCCTCCCCCTCCCCCACCCCCACGCTCGGCAAATCTGCAAATAGAAAGCGTGGCGGTTGTGCGAAGCTGCGTCGAGCGCGCAGGCTTGGCATCTATGCCAATCAGTGCCAATCGTAACGCTCCCGCTTATTCAACATTTATCATCAAATGTGCCTTGATCGAGGTTACCGGTAGATCGAATACGTTTATCTCATAACCGGATATGGAGGATTCACAATTCACCCGAGACACGACAGCAGATTATGACTAATAAGCCGCGTGTGCTTTTTTCCCCACTTTCCCTCTATCTTGTACATATCTTTCGAACCTCTCATACGATTGCAATACTTTGAAATATTATATTGTTCTTAGATTTCTACGGGACAAGCTCAACATATTTTAGAAATATTTTTTTTATCATCCGGCCACCATGACATTTTTTTGGCTCATTAACTTTTTCTTCGAAAAACTATAGAAGGTAAATAAAAAAAAAAAAAAATTTAAATAACAATTGTCAATTAAGACTAAAAAATAGTGTCTGTACTATGAGGAAGCCAAAAGCGATTAACATGCTTCCTCATAGGGGTGACTTTGTAAAAAAAAAAAAAACGAAAATAATGAGGAAGCCATTTGTAAAGTTCAACTTTGCAGCTTTATCTTATTTTTAAAAAATCAGGTTTATAAGAAGGGAATTACAATACTTTTTTTTTGTAGAGAATAAATGCACATATCATTATTTAAAGAGTTATCACATAGGAGGTACTGAATAGATTATTCTTGTAAAATAATATGTCCAAACTGTTATTGATAGATTAACGGGAGGAGGAGGAAAAAAAGAGGTTTAACAAAATTATCCGGCAAACTAATTTTTTGTTAAATTCAAGAAGAATGAATAAAAGATTCGAAAAGTGCATATTCCTGGCTGATACAGATGGAGATAATAATATTTGAACTTGTACTTGGCAGCGTAGAGTGCGTATAATAGATAATATGCCGGAAAGAGTGTGAAACCTTGGCGGCTCACGAGAGCCACTGCATTACGATTTGTCTAATGGCGGTACTTGAGGTACCAATTTAGAATTGACGCGTTCACCTACACGCTGGGTGCACGTGGCGAATTCTTTCGTTAACAGCTGATTGAACTTCCGCCTCGAATTTCCCTTGGAACTTGAGGCTGTCGCGTTTGTATGTTCGCCCTCGATTCGTACACACCGGAAATGGGACGAGGCTCGCGACTCCCGAGAACTTATAAGACCAACGCATACGTCCGACAATGAGGGAAAATAACGTTGAAAATAATGAATACTCGAGGCCTGAGACGAGACGAGCGCAATGTCGCTGCTCGAGTGAGTGCGTCACGCCACGTGCGACTCTATCCTTTTTCGTCTCCTCTTCGTTTGTCGCGTGCCAATACACGTAAATTCCTCGGGTGAATCAGACTCCAGAAATTCCTTTGCCCTTGAATTTTCAGATTGACTTTTTCGAGCCTTACAACATTCGGGAATTTGTCGCACTGATTATCAAGCATAATCAATATCCGAATAAAAGACTATGACAAATATTCTTAGCCACGGATCGATTGATGTAATTATGAGGGACCGTTAAAAAAATCAATTCTCATCGAAAGGGAAAAAAAAAAAAAAAAAAAAAAAAAAAAATCAATGCAAGATAATTTATAGTCTAGTATCTATTCGTTGCTCTTTGTTGAGAATTTTTCAACGTTTCTAAAGTGAATATTTTGAACATATATTTATTCGAAAATTGTCTATTCGTGCGGATCGGATAATTTTTTAAATTCATACATTGATGTATTAAAATGTTTTTGAGAGGTCATGTCCGTTTGCAAAAATCCCAACATTGGGAATTAATTATGAAATATTGTAGGAAGTAATGTAATAGGTATGAAGAAAAATATTGGAAATTTCGACACGATCAATAATTATATATACTATTAAAATCTAAATCTAAATGTAAAATCTATAAAAATGAACACTCATGATAATTTCTATCCCGAGGGATATTTTATATTATAGTCCCTCGGAGTGATCCTACCGTTTCGTTGGTTGGTATACGGTTGGATCTTGATAGGATTTCGGTAGGATTGTAAGAACGGTCGATATCAAGCCGAATTTCGGTAGGATTTGGGGTCGTACAACCGAAATCCTAGCGGTTGTATTGTGCGAAAAATAAATCGGTAACCAAGCAGATTTCAACGGTTTGAAAGCTAGCCCACAATTTCGTGAGTCGAAAAGGAAACACGGGGATGCGATGAAGCTCCAGATGTATAGGTGAGACACACACAGGTAACTGTGGGGGTCACGTGCATACAGCTGTATCTGTGACATTCTCGACGAAAATCGTGACGTCGCTCCTCGCCGGTACTGTCAAGCCAACTCCAAACTGGCTATATCGGCATAGATTTTTCATTATCTTTCCCTCACCAGAAATCCTATGACGAATGCGATATAGAGGGTAAAATTGGATGCGGCCGAATGATAGCCGTAATCCCCGCAGACGGGGAGAAATACGAATAATAAATAAAAATATCACTCTAAAAAATATTTGAAATAAGTATTTGCGTGGAATTGTTTTTTTTATTTTATCAGATGCATTTGACCGTCCAATAAATCCTACAGACAAATTGACGAGTCAAATCGAGGAGGTCGAGGCTCAGGTCGTATCGGACATTTTTTTTAAACCACTTTTCTCGACGTATTCGATCATTCCAAGTGTTCCGAGGTACAAAATCTCAAAAATCTTTTTTTTTCCCCCTCTTTTCCCGTGAAAACAAAGCGTGAGAAAGCAAAATTGATGAAAACAAAACTTTTACAATGAGGAAGTGAGTTTTTAATATTAAGGAAATGGCTGCGCACCTGAATGCAATAATTCAAGAAAAGTGCAATAATTAGAGGGTTATGATAATAGGGTGGAAAAAAGGAAATGTCGAGTCTCGGTTGAGCGATTCGGAAATAAATCTGGCGACCTTCGCCTCCGAAGATGCATCATCATCATCATCATCATCATCATCATCATCATCATCATCATCATCATTGTTCTGAAAAGTCGAAAAGTCGAAAAGTCATGAGTTATGGTAGTATCGGTGTAAGCGCGGTTAGTCGCTCGTCTCTGGGAGGGAGAACATCCTCTCGGATAGAAGAGACGAGGCGCGTCCGCGAGGATCGTTCCCTTCATTATACCACTCGTTGCAGAGGTCGTTGAAAGCTTGCGACGCGTTTGTTGCAAGTGTGCGCGTCATGTCACTCACTGATACACCGAAGAAGTGGCGCGCCAAGTTTTACGTAGCGCCGGGTCCGTCCGTCCGTCCGTCCGTCCATCCGTCCGTCCGTACGAGTCGAGAATAAAATGTCGAGGAGTAGACTGGTGCGATGATATCATCGGATTAAAGTGTACATTCATAGCTGAGCGATGCATCATTTAATACAACGCGTGTATTCCCGCGGGCGCACATACTCTTTCACACACCACACACCTCCGATGATTAATCAAAAATCTACCGCACTTTCCGAAAATTTTACAAATTTATATATTACAGTACTTGACTCACTATAAGCCTTGGTAATTATGCATATAGGGGAAATCCAAATACCGTTATGCTATTCAGGGAAACTAATTATCGTATACGGCAAAATATCACTTCATTTATTCGATAGCAGTGTTTGTTAGAGAATGACGTAGCCTACGTAGATGTAGAAAATTAACTATTTCAAGTACACGTACCGCAAGTACTTTCCAACTTGTACTTACGGTATTTTGCAGAAATGAATTACTTATTTGTTTTTAGCATTATACATGTTTACAGCAATGGATGCAAAGTATATAACTCATAGAGTCGAGTTGGCGAAAGGTGAAAATAAAATAGAAAATAGTTTCCATCGTTACCAAGTATGAAGATTACCAGTACAAGTGTGAAATTACCGATAAGTCTTGAAACACATGTTTCACATAATAGAACGTTATGTTTATGCTTAGATAAATATAATAAGTTGCGGAGATATAGTGCGAATCAATGGTATCGCTGGCACAACTTGAGCGTGACCAAAGCCAGTAAAGAGAGCTCGGATATACGTATATAATAAATTCATTAATGGCATCCCCTCGGGGTCGTGTAGGATGAGGCCGCTGCCGCTGCCGCCGCCGCGTACAGGACAAAAGGCTAATTCACAATGCTTACATTATTAACGAGGTCCCTGTGCGCGTGTGTGTGTTGTTTGAGATACGAGTGTCTGGTGGTCAGTTTCGGATTCGCACGTATCACACTCCCACTATTCTTTCCGCAAGACTAACGACCTCGAAAATCAATGGTGATACGCCGAGGACGGGACGACGACCTGTGTGCAATTGAATGATAATAATAAAAGTATATGCCGCTACCGCTCTGCTCGAGTGCCCACGCGGATAAAAAGTATAACTTTACCTGGGTCTCACTTTTTTTTATTCAAATTAATAATTTATAACAATTTTGATTCACAGAAAATGCGCTGAAAAAAATCTTAAAAATTCCAAACTTCTAACATTCTAAAACTTTTGTCAATTTCCGTTTTGAAAAAAATCGTAATAAATAGATGCGAGGTTCGGCCTACTTTGGAATTAAGTTAAAAAATATTGATATTTAATACAGTATTTATAAGAATTTCGTTGGATTCAAAACAAATGACCTTCAATATTTTCGTTAATAAATAAGCATAAGTATATAAATTGTTTAGAGAAAATTTAATAATAATTGTGCTTGCCGCTTGAAGATGGAACGATGACATGAAAAATCGGGGATGGAATCCAAGAGATTGAGGATCAGAGTCACGTAGAGTTGGCGTGGAATGCCCCATGTATAGTCTCTTTATATATAGCTCCACTGGTGGAGCTGCCGCCATTAATGCGGACGTTGTTGCACTTTGATTCACCAGCAGCTGCACACTGCCGGTGACTTTTCCAACTAATATACCATATATTCCTATGTTGCTAAACGATTCGTATTATTGACTGTTGATAATGCCGAGCTCTGCGTATTATTGTATTGCTTTTCTTTTCTCCGAAAATTCAAAGAAATTACCGATGACTCCAAGGTGAAAATTGATTTCTCTGGAAATGGCTGAAATTTTCATGAATTATAGCGACGTTTCGCAAACGTCATCACGTTCCCGTCATCACAGAACTGCGGGGCTCCGATAGTGAAGCTTTAAGTCACGAAATCGTTGCCAAGTGCAATTCTTTCGTCATGTGGTCCGTTGATTTTCTCATGGACCATGACGAAAGCATTGTACTTGATTAATAGTACATAGACGCGCGGCAACCTTTCGCCGAAGTCTCCAAGTCCGATGACAATGTTTCAAGGCAAACCGCGAAAGCTTTAAGCCTGCGGATACAAGTCGCAACCCTGGAAGCGAAACGTGCAGTGCCGGCTGGGATGCCGTGCGTGCCGCCACAAATGAGTTATGTGCCACCTAATGTAACGACACGGTGACGGCACAACGTGTTCAACGTGCTCGTTTGCTGTACTACCAGCACCGTGTCTCGTTACATTTCGTCGCACATAACTCTCTACGGTACCGATACGACGAGCGATGCCGCGATGCCGCGATGCCGCCAACCCCTCTTCATGTCCCCATATTTATATCTAACAATGATTTCTCTCAATCAAATGGTTCTTCTGAAAATTTATCGAACATTCTTGATATTCCAAGCCCGCACGGTGACAAAAATCTGATAATCGCATTATTTAATTTAGCATAGTAAGCTACACCGTAAGAAAAATCACCGCGTGCTACACGCGTATAAGAATTGTTACTACGTTCTAATTTTTCAATTAGAAATTTCCGTATTACAATAACCCGGACAGAAAAACATTGAGGTGCATTATTAAAGAGACGTTAATGGGTAAGAATGCCGCGACTTTGCCGACACGTGTCGCAACTTCGGAGGCACATTACACCGGCATGAGCATGCCGTGCCGTTAATAATGCGACAACGTCGACGCGATATTCAATCTTTTGGGATATCTGTTACAGATCTTTTGACACTTGGTGAGCGCGGTTATGATGGAGGAGACAACTTTCGGTGCGGAATCATCGAGATGGCCGGAGACCCGACAAAATTGGGCAATCACGACACCACCTGTTCCCGGAGTAAACAACCTCACCTCGATAGCGCTTCCAAGTTAGTCGCGGATACTCTTGAAATTCAATTTATATTCACACAAGACACTGGTTTAAAAGAATATTTTTTCCGCGATAAAATTTATTCCATGACACAACCTGCAAATATACGTGTATCATAGTTGTTGCGGTATATTATGGAATGCGCAATATTGCAGTGTCCTTTTTTTTTTTTCTTTCAACAATGTCTTGTTTAGCGTTTTTCAGGCACATCACCAAATACCCGTTGCTCAATAACATTTCTCGATTTTCCGAATAAATATGAATTGTGCAATAAATCGAGACCGAATTTTTTATTTCGTTTTCACAAATTTTGGCAATTCCATCGACTGTTGTAAAGAGAGCCTCGCACATCAGCATGAGTTTTTAACATATACATGGCACAGGGGCCATGTCATATATACCTACCTACATGCCATATGTACGGATCATCTGGCCGAACGTTAATATATAACGAGCGTATAACGTAGCGCCTGCTCAAGTTTTCAACTATTTCTACTAAATTTTAACAAAAATCACCGTTGAATGTAAATTAGCACTTTTTCGGTTACTTCGGCTACTTGGGGTAGTCCGGCCAATTCGAGTACACAATTTCTTCTTTATACATTTCCTCGAGTATCGCTGCTTTATTAATTAAGGTAGTTTCTTAATTAATTCCGAGATAATTTCCCACACTTGTCGATGGAATAAAAATTTGAAGAAAATCAAGCGTATAAAAAGTGCTGAAAAGATTAATTTTGGATAATATAATAATTCCGAAATGTAATTATAAAGTAGGTGAAAAAATCAATGGTTGAACAAATTATCCGTCAATCTAACTTGATTTCTCTCGTGAAATCTCATGACATCTGTTTGCTGATCCGGTAGAAAATATGAATTGTTATAATCGGCAATAAGAGATAGAATAAAAGTGGCCGTTGTGAGGAGAAATATGGTCATGTTATATAGAGCTCAAATGGTGATTGAATGATGGAGGAAAGAGGGTCGCGCGGTAAGCGGTCTCTTGTCGCGAGAGTAGCCCGCCGCGCCAGTCCACGTTGTTGCTTATCATCTCTTCGGTCGTCTCTTGACTCCTCTCAGAGAGATGATCGAGCAAAACCGGGCCATCATAGTGCCCGCATCCATCGCGCATCCACCCTCATCGTATTTTAAATAGTACTTTTATGCGCCCAACATTTCACTACTTGTCCGATCTCCAATCTTCAACGATATCAACGTTTACTGTGTATAATACAATTTATTCATGTATCAATAATCGGAAGCATCGACCTCGTTTAGAATTTCCATTTAATTTCATGTAGAAATATGGATTAGAGAGAGCTTAACGAAATTACACGGGAGAGCGAATAGGTCAAGCGGTCTGTGTGAGTTGTAAAATATTTCGGTAAACATGGAGATAAGAATGAAGACAGAACGTGGAGGACGACTTAAACCTGAGTAAATTAGATAAGAGAAGTGCGGGGGGGAGCGGCGAACCGACGTCGACAACTGCGTAACGATTCATCAGTAGCGAATGCAAGAGGCGAGAAGGAACGTGTGCGACATTTTAAAGAACCGTCGAGAGCTCCTGCCCCGACTTAACATTTATTCTCTTTAATTCGCGGAACATAGAAGAACGCGAGGACGGAAACGAGTGGGCGAACGCCAATTCGCACTCGCATCCTATTTATCCAGTGACTGTGTAACTGCGAGAATTTGAGACAATTCCCAGAACGATACTTGTCCTTGTCGGTTTTCCCGGTGGACAAACCTTTTTTATCTTAATACCGACGCTCAATTTTCCAGTACAGCATTGCTGAAATGTTGCTCTGAAGAATTCACCGTAATCCTCTGAAGATCTTTGCGCTGATGTTTCTGGAATTCGATGCAATTCCTCTGTAAATCCCGGGAAATTACTCTAAAAATCTCGGAAATTCTGTTAAAATATCTACATTTTCTTCTGGAAATCTCGGAAGGTTTCTCCATTTTTTTCGGAAAATCTCAAAAGATTCATAAATATTTGTCGGAATAAATACCCCGAATTTCGACCAGTATTTCCAATATTCAGCGAGAGTCAATGATTTCGCCGAATAAAATATTTCCGATTGTTCTGAAAATTGAAAATACCCCTTCCAACTTCTTTGATCTATCACGAACATCGATGATATTCTTAGTCTATATCGGGTATACGTACGAGATACATGTTACGAAAATCCTAGAGATTTCATAAGTTTTTTGACATTCTCAAACTCACGATACTTAATAAAATCCGAGATTTTCTGGAAATTTTTTACACCCTTTACACCCTTATAGTTTCGGAAAATCTGTACCGTTCTGCAGAGCTTTTCAGCATTATTCAGGGGAGCAAAAAACACACACACACACAGAAATTATCTGATAAATTGCAGCGACAATGAGAAAACGGCCAAGACATTCGGCAAAATAGCTGATGATACTTGGAGAAATGAAATGATCCGGTTATAGTTTAGATATATCGTCATAGAAATATTTTCATCAGAGAAGTAGGAGCATGACATTTTATTGTGTATAATGTCACTGTGTTGCGCGTTACTTCAGGCCTGTAATTGTAACGAGATAATTAAGTAATCGTCGGTGGTGTCGTTGAGGACAGGATGTCAGTTGCAAGCGTGTACGCTCGCACTGTATATATGCTGATAACCAAGAGGACTACTATACATTCCCGTTGAATTAATAGCTTCCGGAGAGACAATCAAAAGTCGAAATCAACCGAATACCGATAGTGATTGGTTTGGTGTTTGAATTACCGAGTGAAATCGTGGAAATATAATAAAGCCCAATCGGTGATCTATGGATTCGATATACGAATCTGCAAACACATCATTCGTAAGTGGAAGAAAGGAAGAAATAATGGATTCCGAGTACTTTGAAACTTCGTGGAGATTGCGGATAAAACAACTGCGCAGACGAGTGTTTAATTTAGTGAGAGAGGCGGCGAAAAAGTACAGAAAGAGGAAAGAGTACACGAGATTTCTCACAGAAGAGGAGGAAAGGTTGAAAAACATAATTAATATATTATTTATCCAGTGATTAAAAAGCATGTGACGTTTATTAATTATCGGGAATAGCCGGTAATCTGTGTCTTGGATAATGTACCTTCAAAAATAGTGATATAACGTACGTTAAGAGCGTGGAAATGTACGACAATCGGGTTCGGAATAATCTGTTAAAAATTGCAAAATTTATTGCCGTTGATAAAGTAAAAGAGCGTCGGGGCGCGTTCCCTATTGGCTATTGTCCGTCCCCGTCTCCCCCCGCCCGTTCAATCGCTTATTTAGCGTGACCTCTTATAATTAATTGCCTATACAGGGTTGCAAGTTATTTCACTTGTGGAAACTCGATGGAAGAATTTGTTTTTATGTTTTCCAGGTGGATGGCCGCCGCTGAACTCGAATTGTCTACCAGGGTTGGAATCCCTTATGCACCTTGACAGAGTATTTGTCGATCAGCACGTTGACAGACTCGAAGGTATGAATTGTCGCATTGTCTAAAAGATTTCGATATTCGACTATTTTTAGTTAGGAATCTCGAAGCACCACATCTAATTTCGTGTTATCCTCGAAAGATTATCAAGTTGGGTGAAATTCGGGGATTTGTCCGATAATATTTGACGACGACAAAATAAATTTCTTTTTATCAGAGGAATATCCAACTGCTCATCGGCACCTTGTCTGAGTCGCCCATAAAAAATGTACGTCTCTCTCGACTATAGTAGGACTATACGATAAAATTCGGTGCTGGCGCATCGATATGATAAGCTTCAAAAAGTTCCACTTAATTTTATCCTATAAGCCTCAGATTTCGCAAGACACGTTTTTTATAGAGAACGTTCAAAGGTCAGTTGAAGATGAGTTGAATATTCCTCTGTTGTAATAAAATTGGCCTTCGATAACGCTAAATAGGATTTGCCGAAAATCGCGATTCTTCAACAATTTTGACATTATTACGGTAGCATTAAATATTATCGATCCATAGTGCCGAGCCGCGGCAAAAAAGATTTCTTTGTCGCAACGTATTCAATAATTCAAGAGCAACTGAAAATATAATGCTGTTTTTCTTTCAATAACTGCCTTACTGAACAAGTAAGGGGGCACAAGGAAATTCGTATTTACTGTTTTCAATACAGTACAGATAATACAGAATTTCATATAAATCGAGCAACTTGCAGCAATTGGTTCGCTATATTGGATCCGCTATTTTTTTAATTATTTTCGAATTTTCAACGACATACTCATTGAACTTCTCATTACCACATTTCAAGTAAATTGAGTGTAAAGAAAATATGTATACTCTGATATATAAATATAGTGATTTTACGAAAACGAAAAAGTGGTCGAACTTTGGGCAACGATATAATATCGGCCATTTTGAATTTCATAATTTTGACAGTTGATTCGTAATGAGCGATCCTATAATACCCATAATCGTAAAAATTGCGACAGATCGAATGGTACTGATGGATGCATTTTTATCTGATTTTAAAAAGATGTAACACCGGTGTTATATCGCGCTTCGAAGGGTCAACCTACGGGTGATCCTTACGGGCCCTCCCCCTTAGAAGAAAATAAGACAATCCATGTATGATTTGTGCAGCGGTCGTTGGGTGGCCACAGAAGAACAAGTATGTCGTGATGGACTCGAATGGACAACAACTCTTTTATCTGAAGGAGGAGTCTTCGGCTTTCAGCCGCTTGTGCTGCGGAAATTCTCGAGAGTTCAACATCAGAGTCTACGACAGAACAAATCGGGAAGTACTTCGGATGCACCGACCAACGGAACTTTGGATGTCGGTTAGTGACACATTAAACTAAATAAGTAAGCCGATCGGTCTTTATTATCAATCATCACTGGACATAGATATCGTTTTAAAAGTCGTGACCAGATCCACGGGTACTCACGAAATATTATGAAAAGAATCCTTAGCAGTTCAACTATTGGAATTTTATTTTCCTAAAATTCACAGAAAAGTCGGCATGAGCTTGTGTTAGTTGCACGGAGAAAAAAATTCCTTGTGATGAATTCATTGCCGCGCAACCACGTCCAATAGTAACACCTCAATTATTCACTATTACTTCGCGTAAAATAGCTGTAGAGCTGTAATCTCAAAAACGATGTTTCCAACTCTTCAATCGTGCCTTTCGGGACACAATTTACAGTAGTGCTTAGTCATACATTTAGTATACGAGCGGAATACTCCAACGGTCGTGTCAACTAATAGATGCCGCTCTAACGGATCGGACAACCGTGAAAACACCGTTAAAATTTTTTCAACCCGGTAGAATGAGCCACAAGACCAACCGATATTCTTGAGGGAAAAAAAAAACACAAAAAACACAAAAAAACCGCAAAATCGACAAACCAACCGAGCTTTCAAGAAAAATCAATCCACCCATTCCTTTGACGTCAATGAAATTTTTTCTCTCGGTGGCAGAACTCGAGCAACAAGCACGTCCAATTGCTATAATGAACCCGCTTTTACGCATCCTTCTTCAACTCTGATTTTACTCGCTTCGAGTAGAATATTTTCTTATTTGGTTGCCAAGTGAAACATTCATCTTTAAATATTTTTAAATTGTAAATAGACGCGGTACTTTTTTGTTTTTCAGCAACTGGAAGTGTACTCGGGTAATATGCGGCTCGGAACCATTAACGAGAAGTGTGCCATGTTTTATCCTGAGTACGATATTTACGATGACTACGCTAATCGAATGTTTCAAATAAGTGGACCGTGTTGCATTTTCGACTGTTTCGGGCCAACGCAGTTTCAGGTAATTACAATTTTTGCTTCCTCATAGACGGGCAGCTTTGTTATTATCAATTTTTTTCGAGATTTTCATATCAGAATACTCAGCAAAAGAAAAAAAATTATTCGTATTTGTGCGTGCGTCTACGCAACGCTCCTGATACAAGTATCGCTCGCGTTTTATTTGCTTAATATCTACCGTTAGTTGCAAGAATATTCCCGGATCTGGGGGCAGTCATCCATCCAAGTGCTGATTCTGGTGATCACAATTTCTGACGTTCTAACATGTTGTTGACATGACATGCAGCGTATAATTTCAGTTTATTTCATAACTTTTCGCACATGTAGACAGTACAGCACTAAAGTTTTTTATTTTTATTTTTTTATTTACGCAAATGTACTTGTCTCAATTTTTGTACCCATTGTTTGTTGGGGCATGCAATTATATAGGAACGAGATGTAGAATTAAAATTCAAACGTTGTTTTGAAATTTTCGTTAATTTTATTTGTGTGTTCAGGTTTGTAAATAGAGACCTCAAACCTTCCTAAGCTCCTAGTTTTACCCACATTCGTCTAATGTACTTGTGCATATCATCCTCAAGACAGCTATCATGAATATAAGTAAAAGAAATTGATGTTATCGATTTGGTCTAGTGGGTAGCGTGCACGGCTTTATGGGTGACTCGACTAAAGTTTTCTACACAGGAAAAATACTAGTCCGCTCTATTAAATGCCAAATTTGATGATGATCGGTAAAGCGGTTTGGATTTCATAAGATTTTGAATTTCCCAAAAATTATTCGTTTTCTTCTAATTCAAGTAAAATTCGAATAAACCGACTGAAATTTTCTACATGAAATAAATAATATTCAGTCGTGCCAAGTACTAATTTTACTTTCTAAAAGCGTCATCCACGAGGAAGTCAAAAATAAAATACACTTCCTAATAGAGGCAACTTTGCAAAAGATGGAAATGAATGAGAAAGCAATGTGCAACTTCTACGTTCCATCAATTTTTGTTTTACGAAAATCTCATCGATAAATATTATCTGTGGATAATAGGTGTTTTCTGCGGATGCTTCACGCGAGATCGGCGTCATCACGAAAACCTGGTCGGGCTTAATGCGCGAGCTGTTTACCAACGCCGATGTTTTTGGTGTTTCATTCCCCACGAGTCTCGACGTGAAAATGAAAGCCCTTCTCGTCGCAGCAGCTATTCTCATCGTACGTATCGTATTCCTATACTGATAAATAAATAACAAATAAAACAATTGGATACACTCAAGTCCCAAATAAATCATTCATTTAGTACTATATTCAGGTGGGCAGTTGATTTTAATCATTAATATTTAACGAGTAATATTCAACTTTTTGTTTCGTTGAGAGAAGTTAACATTTTATTGAGTCAACAAATTATTCAATGGCCTTTACTGAATATTGTATCGACTCAATCCAACTGTTGTATGAAAACGTCGGACAATACACTTGTTGATATTATATCGTCAATCCTACCAACTTATTTCATCGTTGAATCAAAACCATATTAGTTTTAATGTTTCTTATAGTCGTAAATATTCATTTAAATTTGTTTAATATTCAATTTCTTCAATAAAATGGATTTCTAAGCGAGAGACATATCGGATTAATTTTTATTGATTAAATGACTATTGGTTTGAATATATATTGAATCCACACAATCATATATCGATTCAACTTACCGAAATATATAACTGTAAGATAATTAGTTCAACGCGATATGTTGGTGTTTTGACCGAACGTAGAGTTTCTCCCGATACCCAGATTTTATCATCATTTATATATATATATATATATATTTCAAATAAATGATTCAGTTTATCCAGTCGTTTCCCTTCTCATAGTGTGAAAAGCTTTATACGGCTTTATTGTCAAAAACGTTTAGAAATTTGCATTACCGAAAATTCCACTCATTACATGATAAATTAATTTAAAAAATCGAGTGCAGTAAAATTACAATTCTATTACATGGAATTCGATTATACTTTTATATTTAATATCCTGAATTTTGGATCATTTAGTAGAAAAACTGGAAAAAGGAACCTCTTTTTGTCTTAGAACTCATCTTAGTTCGCATTCGTGAGGATTACCCATTGTACAAAATATTTTTAATAGTCTACTTGGTTTCGTTTTATTAGAATAATCATGAAATTCATATTGCTGACATTCTTTATGTTTCAGGATTTCGAGCACTTCGAATCAAATTAATTTTCGTATTTAAGATAATAGATTTATTTTAATGTGTTTAAATAGTTATCCATAGCGCTCAAAATTCCTGATTGTTGTGGCCAACCGTTGTCCTGCGTTTTCGATTTCTAAATGCTTTTGTTAGAGAAATATTCGTTGAAACGGCACAAAGAGGACGGGATTATTTTTTTTTCTATTTTTATAATCAGAGTTTATACTTGAAGCACACATAGTAAGCGAGAAAATAGGTATTTCACTATTTCGCCGTTTATGAACGTATACACTTGAAACTATTCCATAACTTTCGTTTTCATACGACTTGTTGACTTGTTCGTTAAGAATTGTATATACATGATTTAAATAGAAGTTTTTACCATATTGGTAAGATAATGTATAGATAATTTAACTGAAAAACTAAAAATATACGGGTGATTTCGCAAATTATTAACTAACGATTATTCCTTATCTCATCGATTTGGGTGTAACTTTACTATAATGTTGGAATATCCGTGAATCGTAGTTGCTCGATTTTGTTCAGATTTTTTTCAAGAGTGCCTTGTAGATCCCCAAAATGTATGGAATTATTGTAACTTTTCGATTTTCGTCTTAAAATTATTTTTAGACGGGAGTAATGATCTTTGAAACAAAAAGGTCAAGAGATATTCCCAAAAAAGTCTCAGCTTTCAGAGTGGATCATCGATGGGCTATTTGGATATATTTTTTTCTGTTTGTTTCCAATTAATAATAAAAGACACGGGTTTTTTTTAAAGACAAATTGTAAAAAAATGTATATCCAAAAAGCTCATCGATGATCTACTTTGAAAACAACATATATTTAGTGGAACATATTCAACTTTTCAACAAACCAAAAAAATACAATAAATGATTGAGTGATGCGAGCCCTCTCAAACCTTATTTCTCGAATTATTAGGCTATTCTTACCATATTGACACTTTGGAATCCGAACAGCGGGATTTTTTTTGTTGCAAAGCGAGACCAGTACGTAGCAATATGTCGTGAGCTTCTTTTTTAGAGATCGTGTGTTCAAGTGATTTAAAAAAAAAAAAAATAATTCGAGCCACTATTTTTCACGGTATATTCAACATTAGCAAAGTTACTGACACATCAACGAGGTGAGGTACAACCATTCGTTGATAATTCGCGAAGTGGCCCCTGTTTTTTTTCTCTTAATGTCAATTTATTTGGAATCGCCACATAAAAAAAACCATTACTTTGAATTACCTGGCATTTTATTAGGAATAATGGTAAAAAATAATGGTGAAAATGTATTAACATCCAAGGTATACAAAATTGAAGGTACTGACAATACCTTTTTATGGAACACAACATTCAATTATAAACGAACAAAAGAAAGACACGAATTGAAAATCTTATACCATGTCTATAATACCTTGGAAAATATTCAGTAAATTTTTTTTAAAAATCATAATCATTTTGGAATTTATTTGTGAATCGCTTCGAAAATCATAAAAACTATTTTTTTCTTCAGTGTTTGGGCTGTCAAATTTTCTTTGCAAAACGAATTACAATTATATATATTTCTTTAGAAGAGGCGCTCCTTTCTGGTTCAAAATAACTGGTCAAATTTTATTTTTACTCTATTGTCACCTAAGATATAAACAGTTGAAGATACGAAAAATTTTGTTTTTTGGTATTATACGACTACGGCTCAATGGAAAAAAAATATATTTGTGGCTTTAAGTCGTTTTTTTATGATACAAGGGAACATATTTGTGACTAGCGAATAAAATTCGGGACTTTCGGCCAAAATCTGTCCTGGTAATGGTGGAATACCCCGTAAGTAGCGTCGTAATCCTTTGTTTTGTTCGACATATTGATCATGTATGACGTGTGCTGTGAATCATCGAATCCTTCACCTACAATTATTATTATTATTATTATTATTGTTGTTGTTGTTGTTGTTACTATTATTATTCCCATTATTATTATTATTGAATGTGGTAACGAAGAAATGTGAAGGATAATACTAGTGGTTTAATGTCGAGTAATATTTTTTCTCAATATGATAAAAACGCCACAAAACTTCAATATACGTAAACCTCATTAAATCATAAATTTTAACCAACATATGTGCCCGTTGGCACTCGACACGGTCCGAATTGAATGAATTAGTTCCAGATCAGAGAAGCGTGAAATAATTAATCAATAGACAGAAAATCCAATGATGAAATAAAAAAAATGACAAGCAATCTGCAAAATGAATTCCGTTTGGAACGATTGCAACGAAATTTCTAATACCGAGGCATACTTTTATGTAGCTAAAGTCGTCGTTGTGTTCATTGCCGATTGTATACGACTTCAATTTTCCATTTTGCTAATAATTTGTCAGCCAATTTTCTCAATATTGCCTTTTGATCTGCCAACGATTAGGATATAACACGATATATTCTTTTAAAACTTTATTGTATATACAGAACAAAGATGCTCAGGAGCATTTTTACTGTTATTTCGTAAAATATCTACACGTTACCTATTTCTACGAGCAATATACAACATTGCTTATTATGATTAAAATATATTTCATAAGATTCATCAGTTCAGAGGTTTATTTCTGCGAATCATGTGTCGATGCAAGAGCAACAAGAGCGATGCTATTGTTATTGATGCTTTGCTTTATATATGATTATACACAAAGTATATGAAAAATAAATATTTCATAAATAAGATGTTTACCTGCTTGATATGAAATGTTGTTTTCTTTTGTGCCTTACCCTATGGAAATAAAATATACGTAGATAGAACATATTGAAACATGTGCGAAATATATCAAAAATTTATGCGACATATACGAGAAATTCCATATGAATGTCACCGTACAGAAATAAAATATTTCCGAAAAAAGTATAAACATGAGCTTCAGTGTTTATAATAAGTACACTAAATTTTAGTTTTATTAAAAAATTTCTTAGCGAAATATGTCACTTTTTGTATATATTTTCCAATCAATTTGGTAATATCTTGGGAACGATTCATCGTATCAACATCTCGAAAAAACGAAAATGTTCGTTTTTCGTGGTCCAGAAGGGAAAAAAATTATTTTAGAATAAGTTGTATAACTTTAGGCTATATGTTACGACAAAATCAACATAAATATTTTTTCTTAGCGGAAAAATTCCTTAAAATCTGCCTAATTTCAACTTTCATGTACATTCCCTAATGATAAAAAAATCCCCAACTAGATAATTGACAATAGTCTTAAAATTTTGTTAGTTTTATTTCAAATTGATCGCATTATTATACCTTGTAGAGGTATAATATCGTAATATTATCGAACACTACGTTTTTTCAATATCGTTTCCAACGTAATTGTTTATGAAAATTCAATAGACGAAGAAATGAGATATCAATCGTAGCGGCTATGAATTTTCAAACATATTCATGAAAAAATATTTCGCAGCGACGGAAAAATTGGAATCAATTGTGCCGTAATATTATCGAAAGCCGTTTTTTTTTCGATACCTTTCATATGTAAATTCAATAGGAGAATGTATATAAAAAATTTAATACACCGTTTATGGATATCGTACTTTCAATACAAGTAGATTGATTTTAAGATTTTTTTTTACAGTGCATGGATAAGGGAGAAATAAAAGGAGAAACGATGATTTTTCGTCGGGTGTAAGTCGTTTTTTAAACTTTATTCGTGTTCTAAACTTGCATTCGATACATTTGGTTTCGTTTGCTTGGATATCTCAACAATATCATTAGAATGCAGAGCGCTTGCGACGTGTTATCGTGTACGGTGGTGGATGTGTTTCCAACTATTTAAGATGTCATAACGTCGGTTATAGAAACGAGAAAATAAAAGATTCACAACGATGTACATTAACGGGATAAGAGGAAATAATTCGGCGACAATTCAATACCTTTTCGTCCGGACTAGGAAACCACTACGCGCTCGCTGCTTCTTTATTAATCTCTTATTTATCGTTAATTCCGTGTAAACTACTTCGGCGTTAAGTTCCTAAGACACCCGTTACTTTCTCCGTGCTTCGGTGTTTTTCATATCAATTAAGCAATTACTTTATTACGTAACAATTGGCGTTTATTCGTTTTTATCCGTATTTTTAGGGTGAGAGATGATACTCAACGATTTTCCGTACTTGGTGCGATTCGATATATTCGCTGAAGCAGCAACTAGCGAGATATGATAACAAGTGGTTACGCATATCGCAGTGAACGATCGAAACAGTATTATACCGTATAATCAAAAATAGCGCTGTAAGTATTAAACGAATACAAGCAAACATTCTAGGAATTGATTTTAATTGCCAGACAATGCAAAAAAGAGAAGAAAGAAGAATAGTAATGATAATAGAAAAATCAAACGTACATATGATAATTAAGTTATGGAAATAAAGGGCAGTACGAAACGAGAAGAAGAAGAAAAAAACAGATAGGAAGAAACAAACAAAAAATACTGACGATTAACAATGCACTTTATTCACAGCACAAGCTGCTCTCAGTTTAGTTTCTTTAGTTGGATGTTTGTTAAACTTTATCTTTCGTATCTCTCTCTCTCTCTCGATATTTCGTATTTTCTTTTGGTATAGGCTAATAAAAAGGAACTTGTCAAACGTAATATACGATAATAGGAATTAGCTTGAGAGATGATGAGAGAGTTGAGGGGATTGAGGGGAGAGTTTGGGGCGTTTGGGAGCAAGAGGAAAAACGAATTTAAAGCTCCTTCTCGATCTTGATGAGCTCCGCGATTCCATCGTGCATCTCCTTGACCGCCTGGTATTCGGTCAATCCGAGACGACGCTTGTTTGAAATATCGTAGATTCCGCCCTCGGCTTCGGTGTGTTCGCCGCGGGTACCACGAACCTGGAGATTAAATTTGCTCGCGACTTCCTCGAGCTTCTCTTTGTTGGCCGCGAGCTTCGGTACCTTGATGTGGACAGAGGCACGAACGGTCGTGCCAAGATTCGTCGGGCAGAAGGTCAAGAATCCGAAGCGATCGTTGTGGGAGAAGGGCAGCCTCTTCTCAATGTCGTTTACCGCGGTTACGAGTCGTCGGTAGACTTGGCCGAGATCCCCGCCCATTTGCATCGAGATAATACGAAGATGATCCTCTTCGTTGCACCAAACGAGGAAGGTTTTCGCATCGTTGTGGAAGATACCACGACCAGTCGGCCAGTAACGACAGGCGTTTGCCGTCTGCAAGAAACGGTCGCCCTCCTTGAAGAGGAAGTGGTCGTCGATGAGCTTCTGCTGGACGTCCTTGCTCATTCCCGTCAACGGGTAGAAGGTTCCCTTGAGCTCACCCTCCAGACCCGACAAAGTGCTCGAGACCTTGTCCTCCATCTCCTTGTATTGGGCCTCCGTCAAGCAAGGGTTGAACGGGTAACCGTCCAGGGAACGACCGCATCGCACGCGGGTCGACACGATGTACTCGCCCTGCAATTTTTCATCACAATTATTATACACCGTTCACCCTAATTTCCTCGCAAATTCAACAATCCTTTTAATATTATACATATATCAGCCATCGCGATGTAGCCCGATTAACCATTTGAAATTCAATATAAAATTTTTCACTTTTACCTTTGAGCTAAAACGGTAACGCTCATATAGCGTTACCGTTGCTTCCTCATAAAATTCATTTGTAGACAGTAGACCGAGTGTTTCTGCGCCATACAAGTGCGCTATTGTTCGATCGATGAGACCGATTTAAAATGATATTTTATTTGTTGGATGATATAGTTACTTCTTCTTAATTAATAATAGCTACTATTTCTATTGTACTTGGCTCATATAATTTCCGTTTCGTTTTTCAAAGAATTTTTTCCTAGAATACTATTTTAGTGTAAATTTTCCATGAGAATAATACTTTTTTAAAGCGATTTTCATTCAAGTACTTGGCGTCCATTTTTTAAATATTTTTATTATCCATATTTCACAACATGTATCGAGCGAATTCTCTGAAAAAAGTCGTGTTCCTTTTTCAATACTCGTAGTATTCGTTGAATAGAGAATATAAATAATGTAAACTTACAGTCGGGTCGAGATTTCCCAGAGAGTCAACATCTCCAAAGTCCTTTGGTGGATGCTTGTCAGTCTTCTTGAAGCCCTTGTGGTAGTCATCGATGATCGGATCGAAGAGATCGGCAAAGACGGTATAAGCCTCGGCGTCCGGAGCGTAGATACCAACACCGGAGTCGTGATTCTCAAGACCGGACTGGATGACGTCCAAAAGGGTAGAACCGAATGAAGTTTTCTTCGTCTTGAGCTGATCGAAAATTTCCTTCGTCAAATGTTTCTTCAGCAAGGATTTGCTGTCAGACGCGGCGAGTTTAGCATAGCCAGCCTCCAGTTTATCAAGAACAGCTTGGTCAACCATCTTGTTTTTACTAGAATCATAGAAATACGGAAAAATTTTTAGACTTTTATTTCGAGTTAAGAAAAGTTAACGAATATTTAAGTTGCTTCGGTATAAGGGCCGGAAAACTTGGATAACAGGATCTGTTGCAGGACAGGAAGTCGATTGACGCCCGGGCAATACGATATACGCGCTTTGAATGCACTTGAATGACTGCAAATAGGGTAGCAGCGCACTCAGAGGCTATATCCGCCCGAGGAAATGCGTGATCCGGATTTCGATTTAACGTTTCTCGCATCCGTTTCGGTATTCCACGTGATTCGAGTGGATAATCGCGTTACTGCGCTGCTCAATATCTACTTGTTGGTGCTCACTCCTCGGAAAATCTCTCTACACGTATTTATCAATGCGCTGCAAACCGTTAGACGGATCAAAAATCATCCTCAGGCAAAAAATAATCTTGGACAAAACATCTACGAAAAAAAATATATCAAAGAATCAGAGTCGAACCCGAACCCGCTTGTACCTTTGCCCATCGTGTGCAATTTTCATGTCACTTTGTATGCTTGTGTGTGTTTGCACGTTATCCTGCATGTGGTTGTGTGTGTGTAAGAGAATTGGCATTTTTTAATTCCTCATTCTCGTGATTTTTTTATTTATTTTTTTTTTCATGTCAATATAAACGGAATCGCTTACAACGTTTAGAAAAGTGGTTTACAGAACATGGATAAATTAACGTGTATGGTATGGCCAACATTTATAATCCAACTTGGATACCTATAAAGGACGGCTCTATCAATTGAGATGAAATTTTGCACACAACTTTTCTTTTTAATCATTCTTCAACGAATTCAACTTAAGATTATTGAAGTCTATTGAATTTAAAAAATATGTTTTTAGTTACTCGAGCCTCAGAATATTTGTAGCTCTCAAGCTGGATAATTTTTTACCAATAAAACTACATGGTAAAAAAAATTTACCGTACAGTGCCATAATACAAAGATGCAAAGGTAACCTTGTTTAATGCTTCCACTTTATTTTTCGCTTCGTCCAAAGCTTCCTCTATGAGGGAGCCAAAATTGTTTAACACACTCTTTCCTCATGGAGGTATGTTTTGCGAAATGTGAAAAATAATAAGGAAACCATGTGCAAGGTTCTACGTTCCATCCTTGTTTCATTCTTACATGCGGCACATGTTCGGAATATTCATTTGTATATTTATGAACATATTTTCAATATTTACTTGTATCCGTGATTTCTCCTATCATTGACCAAACGTCGTGGCAAGCCTCGTCAATTTGGCTGCAACTTTGCTAATATTGAATATACCATAAAAGGTAGTTATTTGAATTTTTTCCAAATTTTTTTCGGATTCACTTGAAGGTTTTCTAAATGTATCACAAATTATTGCGGTTTTTCATTTCTTTTAAAAAATTATTTCAACACAGGATGAATGATCTCTAAAATATAAGGTCAAGACATTTTCCTATGAAAAAACTCTCGGCGTTTGCAAACAAAAAATAGTGTGTTTCCACCCATAATTGAAAAAACGAATTTTAAAACAGTTGGCATCATTATATCGTTCATAGTGCATATTTTAAGAAAAAGCTGAACTTGTTTCACTAAATATATATGTTATTATTATAATGGGTCATCGTTAGGTTATTTAAATATTTAAATACATATTTGGTTTTTATTTCGAGTTGCTTGCGATAATTGACTTATCTGTGCTAGGTCAAGTTAGGTCAAGTTCAATTTTAGCTATATACTGTATTATTATTGTTTATTTGCATTTATTATACGTAGTTATTTTCTACAATGTATGACTATTATGTTTATTTGTGCTTTTGGGAAATTTGTTTGTGAGCACTCGATAAATTTCATTCATTTAATTCACTTACATGGGGCTACATATTTGGGGATTGGCGGTGTCAAGCTGGACGAAAGCTCGGACAATGAAATTGGACGGGCCTCTACGGTATCTTGATAATTTTTCCGGCGAGTGACAACTTATCAATGCTTTTAATATGATCGGGACGCGTAAGAAGAGAGTCATCAGCGAGCCGGCTGGCTGTTCACAATCCTGAAGGACAACAGAAGCCAGATCATAAGCGGATACCAATGATACCTTGGTATACACATCTATAGTTATCATCTATTGAGAAATTACAACAGGCATTGAGACATCTAGTGGATAAATTGAGTTCACTCTATCCCCGTCGTATAATCAATAATGCATTGGAAAATATGATTCTAATGAACATTCCAACAAGACTTTTCTCTAACAATACCAACGAATACAACGAGTATTAGTCATATTTTAGGATTGCTCAAAAGTAACCTTCCACACAGCTGCCATTTTTATTCGGAGTGTTACTTCACAATTGAGACGAGCTCCAGTCTTCCAACAATAGACTATCTAAAGTATCAGACTTTGTTATAATTCCCGCAGGTCTATTTTCTTGTTATCGATGTGCGATCGGAGGTTATTGTTTAGATCGTTTTATCGAGGGGGGAAAAACAAAAAGAAGAGTTTCAGAATGTTCCAAAACATCGAGAACAGTAGTTTAGAAGACATGTCTGTCTTGTTAGCAAGATAACGTTCGTAATTGTTTATCTTATTTTTCGCATATCGGCTGAAAAGTTCAAGTTTCATAGTGTATTTTGAAAATTTTGAAAAATATTTTTCTGGCATAAACAAGGTCGTAAAGTAGAACCTTGCAAATTGTTGTAAATTATTTTTTGCTTTCTGCAAAGCTTCATCTATGAGAAATCCACGCTCGATCAACATACTTGCTCGCAAAGATAGGGTTGCAAAAGACAGAAAAAAAAACATAATAATAATAATAATGAGGAAGCAATTCGGAAAATTGTATTTTGCAAGCTTGCTTCTTAAATTATTGTAAAAGCAATGGAAAGTAAAGTGAGTAAAATATTTTCGACTGATCGACAGTATCAATAGGGAAAATGCTTATCAAACAAGTATGAAAAAAATTGAACGCGATTAGAAATCATGTACTTTTCACGTTCAAGAGTACAATTCGTATGATAGAACACGAATGATTGCGTCATTCCGGTACCGGTTTGCACGCGCCGAACTCCAGCTTGTGGCCACACTGAGCGATTATTCAACAATTTTAGCGTCGCAGTTTCGAGGAGGTGAGTGCCATTTCGTAAACATTCACAGTATTAGCAAGCATAGACATATAATTTACCGCCTATATGACTTTCGATAGCGACAGACGCACACTGTCATCAGATATGTTCAGAGTACAAGGTCGTGCTTGAGAATTCGTGGGTTTACCGAAGAAGGAAACGTCGATCCTGCCACCTCACCGTCGATTTTCGACCGATTACTCAAGGTCCACATTATACACCGATACACCAATAGGTTCGGCCAGTATTTCAAATCCACAATGTATAATAAAATAATTCTCAGGTGTTTCGAGTACTTGATAAAATACAAATTACTTTTGTATTTTCGGCCCCTGTATATCCGGAACTTTCTTTCTATACGTAAAAAACTTCATCTTAAATTTGAATCTGATTGTGTAAATTGCTGGAGCCAGAATCATCAAGAGATATTGACACATTTTTCTATCTCTGTGTGCATCTCTTTTGTTGTTGTTGTGCTCCCTCATAAAAGTACCTTTCTTCGACAATGTCTTACTACAGATAAAAATAAAGAAAAAAATTTCGTTGAGATTCTTTATCCAATTATAAACATATTTTCACACTCGTCATATACATACACTTGAATATCTATTTGATTTTTTTTTTTTTTTTTTCCAGAACGACGTACAATATTAAAACATTCGAGACCAGATGCAAAATTTTTCACGTGTAACTTTCAGACCAGACGACACAATGTTATCTTGGCTTTTGAGGTCTTGGGGATTTTCAAATGACATGTGTGAGATAATTTAATTCGGGAATCAAAGTGTTCGATTGTCGATGAAAGCTTTCTTTACGAAGAAGAAAAAAACAAATGAATGTTCCAAAGACTCAAGTTTTGAATTGTCTAATAACAAGTTAATTGCGTAAACAAGAAAATGTCTCGAAAACGTCTCCAGAATTATTATTTTCCGAATTTAGATCCACTAAAAAAACAAATAAATATTTATGATGTGTCTTTAACAACATTACACAATTAGTACCACACTCGATGTATGCGCAATGGTTTATAATTGAATTTCATATAGTTTTTTTTAAGTATTTTGAAAAGTACTTAAAAATGTATTTCAACTACCAAAGGATTGCAGTACCGAAAGTATTCTGTATTTCAAAACGCCTCAAGTATCGTGTGTTTTGAATATTTTTATGTGTTTTGCTCAGTTCTAGACGAAATCATACTTCAATTATACTATATACGAATACCGAATATTTTTACGTTAGAAATTTCATTTTTCAAAATTCACATAGATCGATTTTAAAATTTAAAAAGAATACTCGAATATTTTATATTGTATATTATATTTATTGTTATTTATATATTTCAACTGTATGGTGTGTGTGGGTGTGTGTGTCCTTTACTACCTGAGCACGTTCATCTGCTCCGCAAAACTTTGATTGCTGTTTTTCTCGAAACAACATTTCTCGACGGCTTGTTGATAGAACTTTCGAAACTACTGAACCGTTCCTTATGAAATCTTAATCACATATTCTTTACAATATAGCGCATACAGGGGATTTATTCAAATTTTGATATGTACTATCCTATTTTTAGTGCCAAAAAACGGTGTAATAAAAAACCGTTTTTTTTTTTTCCAAAATCGTATGATATGCGCTACAGCCATTAACATACTGAATGTAAAGCAGTTTGATTTCTGTTCCGGATGATCTTTCATCTCCGAGATTTCATCAACAGCGCAGGCCAACAATTTTTTTTAGGACATTCTTGTGCCGTATAAAACTATTGATGATATAAAACTTGAATAAATAAATAAAAAAAGTTGTTCAATGTGTTTCGAAA
The DNA here is from genome assembly GCA_949699805.1 of Tromatobia lineatoria. Classification (NCBI taxonomy): domain Eukaryota; kingdom Metazoa; phylum Arthropoda; class Insecta; order Hymenoptera; family Ichneumonidae; genus Tromatobia; species Tromatobia lineatoria. Next base: position 99,905 of record OX453046.1, on the reverse strand, counting down.
GTGTAATAATCAAGTGTAAGTGTTTTGGATCGAAATCTATGATATAATGCTATCAAAAAAATACGTGCAGATAGACTTTTTCAGGCGTCTATAAAGAGAAGAGAAATCTTGCCGGCAAGAAAAATACGTACTCGTCGCCGGAAGCGGTATCCTTCGAGGTACATCCGCCCATTGCGTTGACTAAAAATTCCGAGCTATTAGCTTGTCTGTCTTTCCGGTAACTTGGCACTTACGAAGGTCTCTTTTTCTCGGAAATAAACGACCGCTAGATAGATTAGTTTCTATAGAGTGTCGTACCCAAAGTTTTTCGTAATTCAAACTTGGCAAAATATGCCGTTCGCGCACTTACACGTCACACGCACGATTGTAAATAAGGAAAAAGTAGGTTTTTGCTCGCTACAAGCAGCCGGAATCGTGGGTTTCGAGGAGCTGACGCGTGTGCCGGCTTTCTCGCAGGTTGTAACCTGGCGCTCGCGGTTAAACCTCCCGTTGGACCGTACGTTTCTGCCGGGAGAATCGCCAGGTGGATAGAGCGAGCGAGGCCGGAAGGGTTGAGCCCGGCCGGGTGAAGGTCGCAGGAGCGCGCGTACAGCGAGTAAACGAGAGAGAGGGTTGCCTGTGACTCTCGTAGCTGTAGTAGTCCCTGCACAGAGGCTCCTGAACGCTTGGTTCGCGCGCGCGGTAACAAGAAAGGGTGTGGTGGCTCGCTCGCGAGCGTCTTGTCCGGAAACTCGCCGAGAAGCGCTTCTTATCACTGACCGTTGACCGCACCCCTTACCGTTGAAACCTCTCCTCACGAGTTTCAATCGACGATCTCGAGAATCGAAATCGTACTAAAAAAATCTAACCCAATGTCCGTAAAAATGGTATAAAATTGTCCAAATTTATATTATCGTATCGTTGTTACTATTATTATTCTATATACAGAGAGAGAGCGAGAAAAATTTGCCAAAGCCTTTTGAATGTGCGTTTTATCAAATATATGTGGTATATCAATATAATTCGTGGTTATTGAACAATTTATTTGGTACTGTTGTTCAAGTGGTTTAAGGGCGCGTAAGTGGGTCTCACAAAGACGAGCGGTGGCGGTGGCGGCGGCGACGACGACGACGACGACGAAAAACGTTTATCGGTGTATATTGCGAACTGTGGGGTATTATGAGATTGTGATTTGTGGTGTGGTGATGTGAACACTACAGTCTCTACGCTATCACTAAGCAGGAAGAAGGCATTTCTGCGTGCCCGTGATCTCTCTCTCTCTCTCTCTCTTTGTCCTGCTCACGCGACCTCTCTCGGTCGTACACAGTCACGCACAGGCGCGCACACACGCGCGCAGGTTAGGAAGTGCTTGAGCTACACACCACCCGAGGGCGGCCCCTACTCTCGACAGGGTGGGGCACACCGGCGGCGCGTCGTCTGTCCGGTAGAGCACCGGCAATACGCAGAGCAGAGAGACGGAAGAATACAGCCAATGCTTCGGCTGCTGCTGCTGCTGCTGCTGCTGCTAGCCGGTCGATAGCGCACGCACCTCTCTCACTCTCTCTTTTCTATACTATTACACGATAAACACATGTACGCGTGGAGGAAAGTCACGCACACGCCTGCGCAACGAGCGCCATCTCGCACGCGCACTGTAAAAAAAACCCTGGCGGTGTATGACCGTGCAGGGTGTGCGCGAGGAAACGCAACCCGGAATCTTCAAGGCAAGAGGAGTCTCGTTAATCCGGGTGCGGGCTACCCGGAAGAGACAACCTTCACACGAAAGCACATGGAAATACCAGTGACAAATTTGCGATTTAATCAACCATTCAACCACAAAAATTTTGTTATTCTTGGAAAAAAAGAACACGCTAATTTTTTAAATAGATTTTTGTTATTTAGTATCTATTAGAAAGTAAATGCAAGTACAAGAGAAATTGGTTGAGGTCGTAGAAAATGAAGGGGCGCGACATTGCACACCTTCGACGCGAGATGCATCGTTCCCCCAGGTTGTGCTCTGGATATTAGCACTTGTCGCTTGTTTAGCTTTGCTGTTATACTCCAGTGCACCCTCTCATAAAAAGCTCAAGGGCTTGTGCGCCTGGCTTTTCCGCATCTCCCTCTTTCGCTTTAATGGAGACTCAACGAAGGAGAAGGGTTAGAGCCGTGAAAAAATAAAGGAGCGGCTGCTCTCGAAGGCGTTAAACTGACTATCGCTGATGCACGCGCGTCATCTCATCAATCTGACATTCCGAGGAGACACATTCATTTACATCGAATAATAGTATATTACAATACGAGTGCGAGCAAGCTTTTCCTAAAAAGAGTGAGTTCGGAGAACGAGCCGAGGCCGAGTCTCGCGATCCAACGAGTTGAGAAACACTTTCTCGCACGAGTTTCGTATACAATTTTATTTCACTAGTGCGACAAGTGCAATTTCTCGCACGCGAAGCTAAGCACATCTCGCACGGAGCTGCATAAACTATTCAATTCCTTAGTCTCATCATCACCGAATTCCTTTCTTTGTGCTCTGTAAAAAATGTTTGCGTTTTTCCGATTCATACGTGTATGAATTTCGTAAACCTCGGTATAGGAAAACAAAATTGATATGTTTGCATAGTAAATTTGATGCAGATACAGAGAATTTTGATGAACCGGAGATAAAAAATTACAGCACACGATGATTAAATCAACAATTATAAAATAAGTACATGAAAATCACTATGCATTTTGGATATTTATTGGCCGGTTCGAAATTTAAAAGTGTAATACATAGCTTATGCATGTGGTACTTCCAATACTAATCCAATACTAATTTTGAGAAAGATTTTTGTACAGTCTGATATTGTGAATTGAAATAAATCTAGTTCTCAGTACAATGGATTTTATCTGACACCCATCATCATAAAAAGTTCATTATATGATTTTTTAACAGTACAGTAACAAGTACTTACTCGAGAGGATAATAATCGTCGTCGGTGTATCTATGCGAATTTTTTCCTGTCTCGGCAATTATCGCACAATCTTGTTAAGCTATGTATACATACACGGGGTGCTCTCTCGATTCTACGGTTCGACAAACAATTTCGCAGCCGTGTATTTCGGTGTCTTATCTCCGCGTGTCCTTGCCTGCCTCGGTGAGCTACTTTCCACTTAGTTGCGCTACGTGTTGCTAAGCGCGTTATAAATTTTTTTTTTTTTTCAACTGCAACAATTTTACGATCGCACATCTTGATGCGAAAGCCTTATTTCAGAGACAGAGGGAGAAGTGGAGAGTCGATAGAAGCGATAATTGCACCACTGTTTTGTCACTGCTATGTGTGTTATCTGCGGTGATTAGCTCACTGGGAATAGATAGATAAAATTTACGATAAATAACAAGACGTATCAGAGATTTGAGCAGTCATTATGACGTCAAAGTTCGTGACCTTCGAATTACTTTCGAACTTATTGTATTAGTTTATTTCATTTAACGGGTTTTTCAAGATTTTGCTTCGATTTTGCCAAGGCAACTTTGTTTTCGTGGGAAGAAAGAGAAAGAGGGGAAAAAAAAACATCGAGATTTTTCACGTCAAAACCTTGAGGATAGTCTGAAACGTCGGGAAAAGTGATTTAGAAATACTTTCTGGATGTATATACAGTGTATGCTAAGTGTGCGATGAAAGGCTAAAAATTTGTTTAACAGTAATATGTAAGCTATTCCACCGAATCCGCTTGAATTCAATACAACATGTACCGTACTGACCAGTCTTAATTTCCTATAAATTTTATAAAAATCGCTTAATGCATTTCATTATTATGAGAATATAAAAAGTACGTAAACGCTGTAGGTCAAACGAATTTTTTTGCTTTCGAGCTGAAACATTGTATTAAAATTAATTTAAAAAACTATGTGATGCGGCCTTTAACATATTGAATTTGGCCAAATCGATAAAGTGGTTCGGTTTTAATGAGATTTTGGAATTTGAAAAAAAAAAAAAAAAATCATTCTGCTATAATGAACGGAAAGTTTCAACGAATCGACTAAAAATTTGTACACATGAAAAATAACATTCAGTCCTGCTACTTATAAAATTCGTTGGTGATCGGTAAAGCGGTTCACATTTTACGTGATTTTGAACTTGTCGAAAGAATTTCGTTTTGCTCTAATTCAGATGAAATTTCGCAAATCGATTGAAATGTTCTACATAGGAAGATTCGAATTTTACGTGATTTTAAATTTGTCAAAAAATAATATAAACTTCCTCATAGAGACGGCTTAGCGATAGATTAAAATTAATAAGGAAGCAATGTGCACAGTTGTACTTTGCATCCTAAAAATATTCTATACCGCATTTGTAGTAAAATGGCTAAATTTTTCGAACGAAAGCTAAACGGGATTTTACAAAAAATCATCGAAAAACAGTGTGCCAATGTACTTGTTGTGTTTCTTCTTTTTATTTTATATTTTAGTATTTGAAAAAAAAAGTTTTTTGCAAGGTAAAAAGTAATGAAAGAGTGCAGCCTTGTAGGACATTTATCAATCACGATCTTTTTTTAACTTTTGGTTGCTTATACAATGTAAAGTCACCGAAACGCGTGCTAAATAATTACAATAACTGCGAAAGATAGAAAACAAACTTATTTTTTTACTAATCGCAATTCATTTAAAAGTGCGACGCTGTTTGAATAATGGATCGTTTAAGGCACTTGAGCAGAATTATCGGCCTCATCGCGACGCAAATATACATGAATCAAATATGCACAATAATAATTTATTGTACCTTACACATAGAACTTGGTGAAACTCGTCCATCATATTTCGGGCATAGTTATGAAGCTAATAAATCGTTCTTCGCTCACCTTCCGAATCTTTGATGTGAAGTGCGGAAATTACCTACATTACGTTGTGTTATTACTGTGGAACGCCGAACTTTCGACAAAACTTATGAAGTTGGCTTACTCACCAACGAATTTTTAAAAATAATAATAACATTTTTTTTTTAAACTCGCGGGATTGGATTTTTTCATTGATTTAAAAGAAATATTTCTTTGCTCTCTAAGATAATCTTGCTTTACTTCAAATGAGGTTTTCTTAATTTCAATAAAATTCTTTCCATGAATTCAAAGAAACGGTTTCCATTATTTCAACCAAATTGTTATCTTGATTTTAAAGAAATCGTTCCTTCATTATAAAAAAAAACGATTTACTTAATTTCGAGAAACAGTCTCTTTTATTGAAAGTAACTAGATGCTTAATTAAAAAAAAAAACTTTTTCCTCGATTCTCCTAAACGACATTATTGTTTTAAAAAAAGAAGTGACGAGTAATGGATAACCATCGGAATCGGTAGTTTTTTTTTATTTGGTGTAAAATCCCTCTTTTAAAAAGGTCATGAGTAATGGAAAGCATTGTTAGCAAACTATTCGCGCTGTGATTGGTTGCTAGGAAAGTCCGCGAAAAACAAGTACAGTTTGGTGTCAAATTAGTAAAAAATTAACGATTGAGAACACCAACAATGGAATCGGTCGTTTGCTCAATGTTTGGGTTCGCGTAAAATAAAAAAAATAAAGGCAACTGGATGCGCTTGCGAGAACGAACGGTTGCGGAAATGCACGGCCGTTCAGACTGCTAGATTGTGGGTGCACGAGGTATGGGCCTGGAAAATAGCAAATACAATAAATTGTATTATTCAATTGATTTTCGAGAGCCAATAACGCGAATCATCGAAATCGAAAGTGCGTCCTAAATATGGATTAATGAAATGTCAGGCAAATTCAGGCCTGAAATTAATTTTGTCTGTAGAAAGTGCATCGCATGACTCTCTACGATGACATTTTGGACAAAGAGCAATGAGTAGCGCAGCAGGTAAAGGATACCACAGCTTATCCCGGTTATCAAAATAATCAAGACACATTCACGAGGCCTGCTGTGTTAAATAATTTGTGTGTCACGTCGTGTTTAACATAACAACTAACAACACGCGCTCTGTTCCAGAAAAGGCCTTGATTACAGCTGGAAAAAAATGGCAAATGATATGAGAATCGTGCGGTATGCGTCGTGGATGACGATGTTTGGGTATCGTTCCACCAGTTAAGCCGGGGCTTCCACTTAACACCACTCGCCAATGACTTGGTCGTTGAAGTGGAGGAGGAGGAGGATGATATTGTTGCTCGGCAATAACGTCAGAAGACCATTGTCGAGAGTGCTCGGAGCTGTGGGTTTTATTACGTTGCTGCTCGTTCGTCAATTAGCCGTCTGGTTATATGAGTCACGCCAAATGGATAGAGAGCCAAGGGCCGCCGCCGCCGCCACCACCACCACCACTACTACAATGCTATTAAATCGCTACCACACTTTTCAAAATATCCAGTGTAAATGTACACACTGCGGCCAACGGAAGTTCTTTAACACGATATAATATATTGAGGGGTAACACCGATCAAGAATTTTCCAAAAATCGATTATCTATTATTTGGCTTAAAAGACACCGAAAAACAGTCATGAGAAAAAAATTCTGAAGATTATACGCTTCTCTAAAAAAAATAAACAATCTCATGGTATTATCTTAAAACCTCATCAAGTACATACCAAGCATTGTAATTGTGCAATTTTGTAACGCCATGCAGGGGATGTTAATGGTTGAGGTGAAATGAAAAATTTTCAACTCGTCGCTCTTTTCAGATCAAACCGGGGAACAAATTTTAGTGTTTGGTGTTTTATTTCATTTTTCGAAGAGTGCATTCTAGAATAAGTGTATACCGATAGAAAAATACACGATTCAAGTAACAATATTGTACTTTTACGATAGAGCATACTACCAAAGAGGAAAGTCAATATTTCGTTGTTATGCCAGTGATAAGAAATAACAGTTGCAAGGACTATTAAAGCTCATCCGTAGTATCAATCCAGTACAATCGATACAAACGATTTCTTCTGGGAACTATATCGGGCTGTAATAGGACTTACACATGGAGCATTCCATCCCGATGCGACCTGGGTCTGACCTTCGATCGCTCCGATTTGCCTCGTAATTTTTTGTAACATTCTTTAAGCTCTGTATGTATGTTCGAAATTCCAAGATTTGCCAACATTTTTTTTTTTCCCCGAAATTACCAAACAATTGACAGTTTTGAGTGTGTGGTTTCAAGGTGGCCATGGAATGGTGAACGAGAGATTTCAAGTCGGTTTTGAGCTTAAGTTGACGACGGAATTTCAGTCGAGCGGTGTGATGTTGGCGATCGAATTGTTCAAAATTAATTCCAATTATTCAAGTTTCACTATATTTTCTTCTCAATGTAGGCATTTTTCTTTGAGCTGCCGCTTCGACAAAGCTATAATTTCGAGTGATTAAATCAATCTTTCTCGATTGTAAACTCACGTAATATTTGGTTGAATTCAGTTTCCATTGGATCCAGTATTGCTACGCTCATCCTAGAATGCATTTTTTGACAGATAAAATAAGACATCTTTTACTAATTTTGAAAAACTAATTTTAAACTTTTATTTATTTATTTATTTTACTTTTCACCTCGCACCATTTTGTTGCATCATATGTCTCTAGAAAAATTGCAGAATTATAATGCTTGACATGTACTTAATGAGGTTTAAATGTAACAGTTTTCGAAAAACAACAAAATATTGTATCGTCTACAACTCTTTTTTTTTTCATCACTTTTTTATGTATTCTATTTTATACACTATTACCCAAAAAGTGTGGGTACGACGATTTGACCGGAGTAAATCGGCTGTAAAAAATCGTCCACAATTTTGTCGAAAAAATCAGCGAAACGGATAACAAAAATTAGAGTGCAACTTGGTGGAATGGCAGACAAAGCACATATTTGAAAGAGCCGATAATTGGGAAGTTCCAGGAATGAATCATTGAGCTCGAGGAGTTTTATGACTACTGAGCGAAGGTCGAAGGACGATCTACCGGATGCGTATAATCGCAGAAATGTAACAGTTGCGGCTCGAAAAGTCAAGTTACACGCTAGCTCTTTAAGATTTCTTCAAAATCCTCGATAGTCGTTTGTCGCTGTAGCACTCGCTGTTTTTTTAGTTTCCGCGTGTTTATGGTTTTATCATGAGAAGATGAAAATACGATTGTTCTTTGTCCTTCGAACAGACCAATATAGCGAAATTGTTTTCTCTCTCTCTCTCTCTCTATATATATCTCTTTGCTTCAACCGAAGGTTCAAATTACGCGCCAAGCTTGGCTAAGCGATAGACAACGCGATGAATTCTTGGTATCGAGTATCACCTGATGTTAAATATTGCGAGTACATTGGCGAGCTCGTCTGTCCGAGAAATAAGAGACTCTAGCGGATTCGGTCAAGCGTCACGCAGAGACGCTTTCGAAACTGAAGCGTTGAACACGACAAAACCGCGGAACCGGCTTTGTCCGCGATATGACTCTAGACAAAACGTTTGTTAAACTTACATGATTCTCCTATGCAAACTGTAGACATGTGTAGAGACAGAGTGAGCTTTTAAGCTCCTGAAGTTTCGATTGTAAGAAATAAACGCAACGGTGGGGAGAGAGAGAGAGAGAGAGAGAATCGAGTGTATGCTTTCTCACGATTTATCGATCACCAAATGAGCAATAGAGAGACCTCGTGCTCACTCTTTGTCAATTCATAATCCACAGCTCAGTGTCAATGAAAATCATTTGACTAGGCAAAATGGCGCACTTTTTTCCCCCATAAATGTTAATTATGTGAGTATAACAGTTACAGAATCATCGCCTCAACGAAAACGAAGAAAGGGCCTGGTAAAGATAATTGGTGTAAATAAGAGTAGCGCTAGCGTCTTGGTTTTAATAGGTACCTACCGTCGAGCCGCTACCGCGTCTCTTGATAATATACCTATACGGATGCATGCAAGCATTACTCAAAGGTAGAAACTATTTCGAGTGAGAGTAACTCGATTTAGAATAATCAATATCATAGAAAACTTGGAAAAACATAAAATAAAATAAAATAAAATAAAGTCTATAGTCCAACAATTTGGGGCACCTGTTGAACAGGGGGACAAAAAACAACCACTGACATACAGTCAGAAAAATAACTGTCTTTTGTTTGAATAATCTCAACCCTATGTAAATTAATGATATTGAATGAAAGATTTATTGGTTCAAGATAGTTCTGTCGCTTGGTGTTTATTTCCCACAAGTTTGAGGAGATATGCAAGAAAACTGCAAATATTTCTCGATGGTATAAAAATTTAAACAGATTCATGCATGGTAAAGATACCGCTGATGATCATTTTGCCTAAAGATAATTTCAATATTTCTCTAACAATTTACAGCATTGCCGAAATTGAAGTTAGAAATAATAAAAAGCATGCACTGAGAATAACTATATAGTTATTGTTACTGTATAATATTTATTTAATTAGTTGAGGAGCTATCATTTGTTTGTCTTTGTCGTAATTATAAAATATAATCATCTCTCCTGGTAATTGTGTATTGTATGGTAAAAATGTATAGAATTGTTGCTTCAATCAATGTGTATTGTGTGTATAAAAAACAATTTTTTCATTTTGAAAAATTATTATAACTGATTGAAAGTTGAGAAAAAAGTCGGTAAATAAATAACACCGTTTTTTTAGAGTTGGGACATTCATAATTCTGAATTAATTTTGCGTTGTTGTAATAAAAAAAAATAAGTAATTTTTGTAAAGAACGCGGAGAATGTAGTGGAAAAAGTACAGGAGGAGTTAGAGCTCCAATGGGAATTAATAGGGTTTATAATTGTGGCACTTGAACCGGCGCGGACGTTCATTCCGTTAGCTTTATCAAGTGCTTTGAGACGAGCCAAAATGAATTTGTACATCGGTAACCGTGGCACGGTGACAATAGTATGTATTACAAAGTATTGCATAGCGCGTCTGCGCGTCTGCGGCATACGTGCGATAAAAATAATGAAATAGATGTTAATCAGGCCGCGCCAGATGTATTGTACATTGCTACTCTATTTGCTTTCGACAAAGTAAATAGAGGTGTGGCATCGGGTTACGAGAAAAGAAAACAGGCGGCTCAACGAAATGTCCTACACGTTTATGTCGTTCTCTGTGCGACCGCCAATCGCCTTTTCTCGCTCACTCTCATAGCGACGCTCTTACTATAGAGTATCGCTTTAATCGATTCCAATTCAACTGCGGTGCCTAATAACAATAATAATAATAATATCCACTTTTTCGCTCAAGCTTCGAGTTTTATCCTTGGGTCGACCTTGAACGTTGACCCGGTAAGTCCGTGACGAAATGGCGACGGACAAGCTCACTCGCGTATGAAAAGGAAAGTTACGTTGTGTCTCTAGTCCTCGCGGTTCGTCACGTTAAAATTTACCATATCGCGACCTAATAAAAATTCCTTATCACCATTTATAGCTGTAAATCAATTAAACTCGTCGAGACAACCGTGATTTGTCGCTGATATACCGTCAAATCCACCGGATGGTTTTTCGAGCAAAAATTAAACTTAAACTTGGACATAACGACTGTAAAAACAACTGTCCTTCAACAAACAATGTATTTGCTTCAAATTTATGGTGGTGGCTTCCGTAGTGATCGTTTCTGTAATAGACGAAAACCACCGGATAAAAATCTTATCAACTCAAAGTTTCACAGTTGTTTAAATCGTTCGGCAATGGTTTTTACAGTCATCCTGGCCGATGTTTTTTTTTCAAATCATTCGATGATTTTTTACGGAAACCCGGCTTGAACATTGCTTCCACATTATTATTGTCTTTTGTGCAACCGCATGTATGAAGAAGTGCGGCGTTAATCAATTTTCGCTTGCTCATGGCTTTTCAAAAAACGAGAAAAAACTGTGGAAGCAATGGGCAACGTTTCTCTCTTGTTTTATGACATTTTATAATCCGAGCCGCTTTACCGTTACCATTGTTAGTCTGTAGAAAATTTCAATTGATTTGAGTTTACGGAAAACGTAGATTTTGAAAAAACACTCGAAATCCTATAACAACTAAAGTCATTAGGGATTTCGGAAATTACGAAAACGGACGTGAACGGGAAAGAACGATCGAGAATCAACTTGGATTTCTCGGTAGATATAGCTTATCAGTGTGCGATGATAATCGAGAAATGAGACGATGAGAGTTGGCATCTCTTATCACTGCGGGAAATAGCAGGGCCTGCGAAATAGTCGCCACCTCGCCGACGTACGAACGGGAAGCATGCGTAATCCACCAACCGCTGCTTCCTTTGCAGTCGTCGGTAACATTGTCGCATAACGTCGTTCGTAAATTGCCGGAAGATAAAAGTTCTTCTCAACATTCCAAAAATATATATCGTTCCCCTAGAGATTCATCACCGTTGAGAACTAACCGCCTGCCAAATTACCGACGATTTTGTAAAAACAAGAAAAAAATGTTCTCCGGATATTTATAGATATTAAATAAGTGGTATTCAGTTGACGGAAGATGAAAAACGCTATTTATTCTTTGAGCCTCGTGATCGACGGCTACCGGGCGGAATTCAAACTATAATTCCTCCATAGCTTGTAATTCCAATGGAAGACGGTAACACCGATAAACCGCACCGCCTCGGCCCTGGTAAAAACAAATCCGGCCCGGAATTATATTTAGACATTCGGGTGGACAGAGCTAATGGTGCTAATAGAGCTACCGTTAAAACTACGCGGAAATCCCTAATTTTGCTAGACAAACACGGCCAAGATCTATCGAGGCCTATTCCAAAAGATACTCCATAAATTAAGATCCATTTGTGCTGAAAAAAAAAAAAAAAAAAAAAAAAAAAAAAAAAAAAAAAAAAAAAAAAAAAAAAATTACAGCGTATGCCTGTATGAATGTCGATATGGGGGAACGGTGACATATATCAAGGTTCTGGTATAAAAAGAAAAATATCCATGTGGTAGTTTTAAACAAGAAAAAGATAATTTTTTTTGCACCCAAACCTTATATATTTTCTATATCGAAACATCGGTCGGTGGTGTACTCCGTATCTGGCAATGCAGACTATACCGATGGTAAACCATGGTACGAATTTTACAAAAATCAGTCGGGCGGTAAAAAGTTCAGGAGCCTTTGAATTTGTAGAAAAATGTCTTACGACCGTAAACAAACTTTGAAAATAGAACCTTGCAATATATTCTCCCGATTATTGAATGCATTTAACGGAGCTTCCTCTACTATAAGAAAGCCAAAATTAATTATCACAGTTTCTCGGTTTCCCGGAGATGGCCTCGCAAAATTGTTCAATACATCGGAAAGCAATATTTCAAAGTGCCATTCAACAGGCTTGATTGTGTGCATTTTGGTGTGCACAGATGAATTTAATTGAGTCGCGTTATTTACGTTTGAGAACCTCTCTAAATAATGAATTATCATCGAGTTTAAGTGACTGACGGTCAAACGGTATTAATGGATGTAAAGTACTGGCAAAGCAAAATAAGCTGAGAGTCCGTTCGGAAAGTGCGAAGACATGACAAGGTCATGGCTGAAATAGAGGGATAGAGGCGTTGTCGTCATAATATGAGCGGGCCTCGATATTTATTATTACCGTGGTGGAGGATATGGCTAAGTCGAGGGCCTCGGTACAACCCTCTATCAATAATTCGCTACCTCGGGCTTCCAAGGCATCACACCGGGCAATTGTCGTAAGCGCCCTTGCAATAGCCCGCTATAGTACACGACTCGTTGATGGACAAGTCTCTTCGTGCGATAGCTTTTTGTGTGGTTTCTTCTTCGCGGGCTTCAGTTTCACGTATTTATCTATACTCTGTGTACTATTAATGTTGAAACTCTTTATACGAGACGACAGTGTAATTATGAAAACGGATCGATGCGACTTGATATATATAACTAACTATTGCCCCCTACACTGTGGAAAATAACTTTGTGCGACTAGATTGCTACTTTCCGTAAAAATAACTTGATTCAATAATCAGCGCCGATAAAAGTCTGACATTTCTTACCATGAATATCAATCGGTTTGTTACGCGTACCGGCTATTCAACCCCCTTCTTCAGAGTTTATTATAATTTTTTTCCAATATTTCCACATTCCTATTGACAGTGAAAAACCTTATCGACCATCCGATCCAGAGCTTCCAACCACACTAGACCTTTCCTAATTTCTACTATACTTATTGACTTACTTCCAAATAAGCTTCACATTAGGCGGAAAAAGAAGGAGAAGAAGAAGAAGAAGAAGAAGAAGAAGCCTCGCTGATAATCCAGGGAGAGTTCACTCAACCTTGGCTAATCGTAGTTATATAAATAGCGAGTACTAAAAGGAGAGAGGCACCCGCGCGGTCCATGGCTTTATTTTGCAGCTTGCGACTTGATGTCTGTGTGCGTGCACAGTAGATAAATATAAATATAAGTAGACGTACACCGCGAGGTGTGTATTCTGGGAACGATTGGAATAGGTAAGTAAAACTTGGGTCCGAGCGCAAGCACAGTGGGTCTGGAGGGTTCAAAGACTTGTCTTCTCTCTCCCGTCGTCGCTGCTGTCGGACGAGAATAGACACACAAGAGATTCGTACCGCGTTATGTGCGAATCTCTTCTGCCGTTTTACCACCGGACGATGTATGACTATTTTGCTAGAGTGAAAATTGCTTGTTTCAAAATAACAATATTAATAATTACCGGTGGGGTTTCGCTTTATACCGAAGAGAAAAAAAAACTACACCGAGAGACAAGATTTTATTGACGCTAAAGAAATAGGTGACTCGTTGTTTTTTTTTCCTTCTTCTTCTTCTTCTTCGACAAAATATTTCTTTTAATTCAATTGATAGCTGTGTAAACAAATATGTACCTATATCTTCAAGGTTCATTTTATTAGCGTTGAATGTATCGCCTTTGTTTCAAAAGTAGATGTCGCTAAGGGTACGAAGACGGATTTGTATTTGAGGCGTGCGGACCAAGATAATGCATGCCGAAAGAGCGAAAAACGTAAAGGGATCGGAAGCAAGAGGTAGGTAGGTAGGTAGGTAGGTAGGTAGGTAAGTAAGTAGATGGGAGGAAAACCGATCGCTCCCCTCACCCCCCGGAGACGAACGTTCCCGAGCGTCGAGAGGACCGTCAACTATCAATTTCCGTTTTGAATTACCGTACGCATAATGCGAGCGCATGCATTCTCGCCGCTCAGATGAATCTCCGGCCACGTTGCGCGTAACGTCTGACCTCTCTCTGTATTCGCTTCTGTATTCGTTACCACGAGAGCAGTCAAGCCTTGTTGCTTGACTGCTCGCCTAACTGCGCTCTCGCAATCATTAGTGTAACAAGAACACTAGCGCGGTCCGATGAAAAACTGCCCGCTCCAAAAACTCAGCCTCGATACTCGTTATTTGCACCTTATATCAAGCTAGTTCTGTCGCTTGGTGTTTTTTTCCCCGCAAGTTCCAGAAAAAACAATACAGGTACGGAATGAAAATTCAAAAATGTAATTCACAAATTATTCAAAAAATAAATCAATTGACAAACTTTCCGGCAATCTACTTTCTTTATTACGCAAATGGTTTATTTATTTTTGTCAATACTTATGAACTTTTTCCGATTGTTTAATTTGCTTTGGATTTTGTGTTATCGAATAAAGGAAAAATTCAAAGCTAATTTAAGTATCTGAAAGAATTCCTGCGTTTTTAGAAAAATGAGCAAATCATTTTCATAAAAAAAGAAAAGATGTGTTGATACACTGAGAAAAGATTCATTGAATCTTTTTTTAAATTTGAGTTACAGACCATTTTTTGAGATGGAAATATCGTTAAACCAAATTAGAAAATCTAAAATCTTGTTTGAAATAATTGGGAGAAAAAAAAAGTCAAGTTCTTTGTGGGGCTGGAATGCATAATCTACAATAATAATACGATATATATCTCAAGTTCTTTTGATAAGCATTAAAAGTGTATAATGGTGGATTATTTAGGAGGGGAGGTAGTTTGCGAAGGAGTGGGTGGGAAATCGTCGGAGTATCCTCCCGAGGTGCGGTTGTAGCTGTAGCGTCAGCCGCGTTGTACCGCTGGTGTTACGCAAGTGGACGGTTGTCGGGCTGCACCCACTTGACGCTGCCTAGCCCATCTCTTTTCTCCTTTATTATCGTAATCCATCAATACTTTTGACAGAGCGAGTTTGGGCGTTACCCTCCCACCAATCGCTAAACGGAAATTCAATGCTATTGACAAAATGTTTTCCGTATTTGCGTGTTATTGAACCATCATCGACGTGAAACGTAGTGCCCAACGGAAACTTAATCAATATTATTCGAATCAATCGAGGGTAGGACGATCTACCTCTTCAGTAGAAATTTAGATAGTCAAGGCAAAGTGCAAAAAATTTCCAAGTATACGGAACGTTCCGTTAAATTGTAACGGAATTTGCTTTGCATTGTTACGACTGATCGATAGAGTTCCGCTAGTTTTGTTTCACCTACTTTCGACGACCAAGTAAAAGATGCCAGACGGATGAAAAAGTTTAATAACTACAATATTACTTGAATATGCAAGAGTTTTATTAATGCTACAATTATTCTTGGGATGAATGAACGCACACACGAACGATCTTGGAGTGCATAATCCCTTGCTCGACTTTTCACATTTTCTTCAACGTCAAGCGAGAAAAAAAAGGGGAGAAAAAATAATTTCGCATCTAAAAATAAATTGCCAACGGAAAAAAATTACGGCTAGGCTCGTCTCATAATAACGAATAATTGATAAGGAGGATTAAAAAAACCGGTTTATGGATTGCTCTCGTATCCTTGATACAGACTGTCATTTTTCATTTCTTTATTTGTCAATAACTATTTACCTCATTAGCTGAACAATTGGGAAAGCTAGAGTGAATACAAGCATTTGAAAAACAAAAATGCGTCTTATAAATGTGTTTCACTTTTTTTTCGCAAATGTATACATAGGAAGGGGTGCTTTCACCAGGCTACCAAATTTTAGCTTCATTGTTAAAGACCTCATCGAGATACAGCTGTTTAAATTCTGCAAGCGTCGAAAAAAAATTAAGGAAAGATTAAAAAAGGCATAGATGTAATTAGTAAAGAGTTTGAATGAAAAAATGCATCGCTGAGGCAAAAAAATTACTGCCATGCTCGCCTCATAGAAACGAATAATCGATAAATGGATAAGAGAGATTGAAAATAGTAGGAAGTAAAATTCTTAGTGTAGAGTAAGGCCAATTTTTGGAATGTTTGTCCTGGACGTAAAACGAGTTAGGAACCGTTCGTTCGTGTTTGTATGACGGGCGAGTGTGCGAAAGACGAGCTTAGACCTCGATCCAAGTTGACCTAACCCCCTCGCCGTCTCGTTGGTTGCACAACACGATACCTCGAGTGTAACCGATATTCTCGCTCCTCATCTTCCGCCCCCCCCCCCCCCCCCCCCTGTCCCGTCTGTCGCGCGTTCTTTCACTGACCAACAACACATTTCTTATGTTACGACTCACTCGCGATTTCCATGATAAATTATCTATTTTTCGTCACTCTATCACCGTGAGAGAAATCCTGTCACAGTCCATCTGAGTAACACACAGATGGACTGTCCCAAGATCAATGAATTCACCAGTCAGCGAAGAAAAAATATCGTAACTTTCACTGATTCTACGATTCATGGAACTGAGAAAAATAATTAATAATGATATAATTGCTTTAGCGCAAACGACGATGTAGGTCGAACTCATCGATGAATCGACAGTTTAGCAAAAGGATTGACTTTATCATGATTTTCTATAGAATGTAATATTTGTAGAGTTTAGTTGAATTGTCGAGAAATCGATGAGACCCGATGAATTTCCCCAATTCCAAATAATCTATTTTTCGTCACTCTATCATCGTGAGAAAAATCGTGCAGCGCAGATGGACTGGTCCAAGAACAATCAATTCACCGCCCAACAAAAAATCTCCTCACTGATTCTATAATTTATGTTGTGAAAATAGATAAATTATGATAATGACTATGGATTTCCTCGATGGGGAAATAATAAATGATTATTCCTCTGCGGAAATTACCGAGAACTCGAGTCAATATAATTTTTTCCCCAACTCAAATTATCGATTTTCCGTGACTCGATGAGCGTGATGAAAAAATCCGTAGCGCGGCTCGAGTGAATTCACCACCCGGCAACGAAACGAAATATCGTAACTTTCACTGATTCTACGATCGATGCCGATGAAAATAAATTAATAAAATGTAATTAAGCGCGAACGACAATGTAGTTCCACGAAGTTATAACGGAATCGTCCGTGCAGAAATTACCGAGAAATTGGATGAGTCCCGATAATTTTTTCAATAAACCCGATGAATCTTGGATTGCCTTAAATTTTTTCAATCGCCACTGCGAAATCTCTCGGCTTATCCGTTGTTTCGTTGAATTTGATAAACGCGACGGATAATTATGAGGATGAGAGTTAAAGGAAAAATTACGTGTCACAAATTATGACATGTACGTGGAAATAGTAAGGATCGTGAAGAAGTTGAGGGTTTAAGGAAGTTAGTAAGAGAATAATAATAAGATAAGAGACTGACCTTTGATAAACAGTGACAACGGGGGGGTGGTAGTAGTAGAGAGTTTAACGAAGAAGACGCAGCAGCGGCTCTGAGCGGTACGTCGAACGGTTACGTGAGTCGGAAAGCAAGTGCGCCGCGACGGACTAGCTTCTCGCGTTCTCGCTTCTTCTCTGTGCACACTCGCGCCACCCGCTTCCTCGCTATGACTCCCGTGGCGCTCTCTACGCTCGCTTCTCTCCCTCCCTCTCCTCGACCCTCCCCAACATCCCTTCTACGTTCGCGGCAACGTTTCACGACCAACACACCATGTCCTGACACTCTACATATCTCTCTACTACCCGTTTATCCTCAATTCTAACGTTATTCTCATTTTCCGGTGAAAAATAAATACCAATAAGCTCTCTTTTCTTCAAGTTTTGTTTTCCATTGTCGAGGCTCTTCTGTCGTGTTCCAAAACATCGAGAAAACTCGGTTAAAAAAGATGTTTGTGTGTGTACTTGGAAATTTCAATTACACATAACAAAATGAGCTCTAATTTGACACACGCAAGCAAAGCAGCAGCAGCTTAACCTCGACTCTTGTCATTTTTTCCAACACTTTGTCGCGGCAACATTTTAAAACAAGGGCTATACTCGTAGGGATACTTTGCAGCTTTTTTTCATATTTCTTCGATAACTCATCCAATGATTACCATCACTATTTACAAGAGGTTTTATGTGCAAATATATGAGAATTTCGAATTTCATGTAACACGAAGGTAGTAGTCCTTGCGCTTCGATGTTTCTGAACTTTGAGTGTTGACTATTTATTGTATTATAGTTGGAGATGGTCTGGTTGCGACGACCAAATTTGAAGATTGGTTATCGGGCCGCGCGTGGTCAAGAAAATAAACATAAATACGTAGAGTTATGCATCAGCGCTTATGGAAAAATAACCGACCTCGAACTTTCGAACAAACATTAACCTTCGTTAATTCAATTTTTGTGCCATATTAAATGTGGGCACAAAGATTCCTTAGATATTTGTCATCGGATATAATACCAATCATATTGACGTCGACGAAGAAATTCGGGAGTAATTGTCGATTAAGAGAAGTTACAGTCGTGTCACGAAATTTAAATTCAGCAGAAAATATCCAGTCAAATCCGCGCAACTGTAAGTTTCTATTGCCGACAAAATTGGTTTCTCGCAGTAATGCAACATATTCAGAAATACGTATTTATCGTGAAAGTGATTAATTAAATGCAGCTTGTTATTTTACGCTCGCGATTTACGAATATTTTCGAGCAGTTTGTCATTCGGGTCGCAAGGTCGCTAACTTAAAAATATTGGAAAGATACTGTTTGCCTATTGGTAGAGATTCTCTTAGAGTTGATCGATTTATTCATAAACAACAGTTATTAGATTCTCGAATACAAAGTTTTTCCAATTTTTGGAACAAAAATTAAAACTCAAATAGACAAATCTCAAAGAATGATATATCGTATTCAAGTTTTGTAAACCGAAAAATACGCTTACTTTTGTTTTTACAAAATGCACTGGTCGTTACGTCGCCGGTTATTCGCATAGTGAATACCGCAGAGGCTTTTGCTCAACACAAAACATTGCCAGGATTGGTTTTGGCTCATTGCTGTGGGAGGGATTCTTTGAGTCTACGAATTAGCGAGCATTTCGTCACTGGAACAAGTTATTCGTCGCGGCCAATAAGTTTCGTCGCTCCTAGGATCTCGGTAAATCTCTTAGTGAACCCAGAAAAAAATATAATCTAAGCTATTGATTATTCAATTGATTCATTAGCTTTAATTGACTTGGATTTTTTAATATAAAAAGGATATGTAAAAAAACACAAAATTCAAAGTGAATTGAAGAATCTGAGGGGGGTAAAAATGCCCCGAAAACGGCTGTAAAACGATTATATCGTGCATTTAGTTTGAATACAAAAGGACTAAGCGTGTATAATGTGTGTGTTATGCAACATTGAAAACTCACTACGACAGCCAATGTATGTGCGCAATGCCCTGGAATTGAATTTTCGATAGTTTTTCCGAAAAAGTACTTAAAAGTATATTTTGAGTACGAAAGGATTAAAGTAGTGAGTAATTTCGTGTATTTTAGGTGGCGAGCTCTGGTTTGAGAAGTTGAAAGAGGATTTCGTTATGTAATGAGAGGGCGCTGGAAGGTTGCGAGGCCTAGAGAGTCGTCCGTGGGAATTGCGCCGATGGCCACAAGATGAGCAGCTGTGGCCCGGTCGCGTTGTTCTAGGTCGTGTTGAACTACCACCTCCCAAGCTTTCCTCGGGGTAGAGTCTACCCTTCGGGTTTCCTCTACCGCGTGAGCTCTCTCGGTAGTCTCTCGGTAGTCTCTCGCTCGACGGGCTCCTCTTTTCTTTTCGCTTGCGCGGAAAGGGCCAAGCTCCTCGCCAGGGCGCGCTCGATGTGCTGCGCGCGGCCCCAAAATTTAAAGGTCACGTCTGGAACACTTCCGTGCGCCGATCAATACCAAACCTACGTACCCTACCTACCCTACCTACCCTACCTACCCTACCCCACTACTCTCTCTCGCTCCCTCTCCCGTTCGCATTGGTACGCTAATAACAAACTATACTTCTATATAGTACCTTTTCGCGCCTGAATGAACGTCAGCCATATGTTGTTCGCGCTCAGTGAAAAAATCATGCAAGCCAAACTAGAAGAAAGCTCCGTCGTTTCAGGCGTTATTTCCGTCATCACCGTGATCAAATGGTACAAAATAATTTCGACATTTTTTAATAATTTTTGCCATCGTAATGCCGTCACTAAACCGTCACAATTTCCGCTACGGTAGATATATCAATGTTTTTATGTTTAATAAATTACCTGGTTATTTTTTTGAAAATTCTTTTTGAACGCTTTTAATAAAAAAAAAACTAATTAATTTTCTTTTTCGCCAAAAATGGCTATATTTTTTGTCGGAAAGCCTGGAAAATTTCCTAGTTTTGAGAAAATAAAAAAATATCATCCGGAAAATGGGTTCAGGTGATATTGCTCATCTACAAATTTTGTCTGGTAATTGGTCACATCAATTAGAGGTGCTTGAATATTTTTTCAATAAACTGAAATGTAATAGGAAAGTTTGGTGCTTTGGTGAAAAAAAGTCATCCAGAATCGGTATATTTAAATAATGGAGTAGTGGCTACGGCTACGAATCGATTCGTGCTACTCCATTATTTGTACCAACACGCCCAAAAAGATGATCGTCACTCGCTATATTCAATCCAGAATCCACTCCTTGACAGATAAAATACATCCAACACTTGAAATGGTTCGCCGGTTTGTCGCCTCAGATCCATGAGAAGTAAAAAATTATACTTTCCATATCATACTATTATCGAGGACTGTACGTCATTTAATCAGCCCCCGAATGCCACATCTTTTAGAAGAAGAAGAAGCAGGCTATCGCTTGAAGCAATTTTTGTTCTTATGAATTTCTTCGGGTGACTGGGGTCGCTTAACCGTCATGGCATTAGGACCTTTACTTTACTATTCTCCACTTTGATATATTTCCAACGAAATCAAAGCGAAATCGTTCCGGATGATCGAGCTCGACTGCGAGGACGGACTACAATGTCGCTCTACGATTTCCATTCTTTATTAGCCGTAGTGAATTTCACTTGACAACGAGAAAATCGTCAAGGATCCTGCTAATTTATCATACAGAGACGTTTTTGAAGGTCATACAATTAGACAATTAGTTTAATTTATTACAATTAAAATTCCTGTCTAGTAAGTAAGCGCCCATTACATAATCTTCAATGTTTGTAATGAACGCTTCCTTGTGGATAATAATAATTCGAAAATGTTTCTAACAAATCAATGAAAAAATGAATTAACCAATGCCCCGGGAACCTAACTTTTCTTTTTTATCAAAATGATTCCTTCATTCTTCCGAACACGTATCAATTTCTTTAGATTTTTTAATTTGCTTTGATTTTGCTTCCTCATAGAGGAAGCAAAATTGTTTTCGTGAAAATTTTCTTTTCCTCGATTTTCAGGTCCAAAACGTCGAGGAAAGTGGTTGGTGCGAAATGTCTGTGTGTGTCCACATTTCGTTGTTTACACAATAACTGTCGCAATTTTCGATTAATGCTCTTGAAATTTTGTCAGCAAGTGGGCTATCATAGAATACCGTTTGAGATTATATTTTACGCGAATCGGTTGAAATTTTTTTTTTTCACGCCATTTTTTAAATTTGAAAAAAATCGTTTTCACGCTATAATTTTCGCAATTAAAGAGGCACCGGGCTGAAATTTTACCCGAAAAACATTCTGTGCACCAAATTTTGCGAGAATCTGTCAAGCTGTTCTGATTTTATTACAATTTTAATTCTTTCAAAATGTCTGCAAATACTGCTCATGCAAATTCTGAGATATCCGGCTGCAATAGCCGATATGATTTCGCGATTATTGATTTCCAATTAAGATTTTGGTCTAATTGACTGTTGACGTGTCAGAAAATTTTGATTTTGGCGAAAAAAAAGAGAAAAAAGCTTTTACGACGGGGGAAAAAAATCGAAATTTTTGACAGATTTATTTTAAATTGTCTTCACACTTGGACGACCATTTAAATAAATATTCCGAGTTGGAAAGAACCTGAAAAAAAAGTGGGGCTCAGTGCGAAAAAAGCAACCCTATTATAGGCGTTTAAAATTGGACGATGAAATTTTCGGCAATGTATCATTGGCTCTTCGGGTTGTTTCTCTGTATGCTGGGGATCTGAGTGGAAAGTAGGTGTCCGCACGTAGTGTCCGAGGGAGACGTATCCTTCCCAAGCGAACTAAAAAAAGTTATTACTTTTTCCGTCTTTTCTCCGTTAAATAACTTATGACTTGTTATAATTCGTTTTAAAAATTTCAAAATACACGAATTTTCAAAGATTACATGAAATTAATTTTTCTCTATTTCCATGGATATTCAGAAAAATGAATAAATTATTTTCATGAAAAAAAGTCATGACGCCCCGTAATTATTCAAACTGTTGTTTGCTGTTTTTTTTCCCGTTATTCGTCAAGAACATTTCGAAATTATTATTCTCACGATTTTCTCGAAGTACCTTAACGAGCTTAACGATAAATTCGACATTAATTAAGATTTCTTATTGGAAGAAAAAAAAACTGAAACTATATTTGTACTAACTGTGTGTAAGGACCCGCGACCTTGTCCCTTTGATATCCGGCGTTAAAGGAAAAAATTTGGAAAATCGACCTGTATAATTGTCAGTGTCTCTTCGGCTCATGATACAATACGTAATAATAATATGAATAACGATGTTTGTTCTCATCGAATTGGCCTTTACATCGAAATGATGTAACCCTGGCGGATTGCTCCTCGAAAAGTTATGCACGCCTGACAGACTTGTGCCAAAAATTTAGTAATGTTTATCTATATCGTAATTTGTCGAGTCTTTGGCACGCAATCGTGTTCAAGATGAGTGTGAAAATTTCTAGTACGTGACTTCCATCGAGCTTGATACAGCTTTGTATTGGTAATACAAAAATGCGATAAAGTCGCCTTGGTTTATACCGACGAGATTAGATGAGGTGTTGCGATAAGCCGAAATTCAACTGACGCAGCGGATGAATTTTTGCAACGATACGATGGCGTGGTTTTTGCCCGGTCCTCCATGACTCTTCCCTATGCCGCTTGACTACACGGACGATGACCAACCGAATTCATCACCGCAAAACCGTTTTTTTCTTCTTTTCTCGCTATCTTGGGTTTCGTTGCTAAGCGGAGAACCGTAACACTTGGTCACGTTGTACGATCGTTACCCAGTTATACTCTGGAAATCGAGCGAGCCACTCCAACAACCTACATAATGTATACATACATATATTACGAGGAACTTTTTTCTTTATTTTTATCCTAAAAATATATTCTAATATTTTATTATATTTTTTAAATTGTTCTTTCAATTTTTATTTGACAGTTATGAAATGTCCACGTTCGCTAAAAGATTTTGATATATATTTTAAAAGATTTATCAGAATTCTTATTTTCTTTCTATTTGGATATCGGTATGAAAGCAGCGAATATCAACCGAGTGAAAAACCGAACGATACCCGAACCGTAAGTTCAGTTTCGAGACCTGGGATTTTCCAAATTTTCAAATTATGTCATTTTATGTCGTATTATGTCAAACATAAAAAATAGTGTAAGATATTTCGCATAGGCTACTTTGGGCCGTTGGTCGAGTTGGCGTGGAATATCCGATATATATTTTATGATTTTTCTAGCAATATTGCAATAGGGTGGAAAATAGTGTTGAGAAATAGTGGGAAGTTATGAGCGGCGATCCACCTCATAGTTGTATCTTTAGGGAACCTTGCTCTTGGCAAGTTATTTTTATATAGACTGGATTGGTTGTTCGTGTGAGCGACGTCTGTGCCCCTGGGATAGTTACGCAAGTGTAGGTTGTAGCAACCTCGGAAAGAATGCTCCACGGTATACGCGTGTTGATTATTCGGGAGAAAATGTATTTTTGGCCGCTACGGAGCTACGGAGCGGATTGCCCTCACCTACGGACCTGTACTCTGTACACGACTTTAAACCTCTTTCAAATTAGTCAATTATATCAACGTTAAATAGTCATTATGCTCGACAAGTCACCGGCATATAGTCTACTTTTAATAATCTAACGTTTCATTAATATGAGTCGCTTGATGATGAGTCGCTTTTGTTGAAAACCTCCAGATTAACATATATAAGACCGCCCCGATTTCATTGAAATTTCTTCTCCGATAAGTTTCATCCTCAAATGCATGCAGATATAGTTTTATTTTATTTTTTCCAATGAAAATAAAACAAAAAAACATCCATCACTGTGAAAATATCAAAATTTTCAAATCACAGAGTATTCCCGCATGTCTTTTGATATCTCAAAAAAGTCGCTAGACCGAAATCGATCGATGTATTTAAAGATGTGTGTTGTGTAAAAGTTGCGGAAAACGGAGGAATTTTTATTTCCCAAATAAATAATGGTCGTGCTAACCCGGCGCTTTATTTGAGATATCAACAGTCATGCACGAATACGCGGTCAAAAAATGACAAATTTTATGGACAGACTCTTTTTTTTTGTTACTTTAAGTTTTCGAGATATTGGCACGTGAAAAAAAAAAAAAAAACATTTCTCGCAGAGATGTTTAAAAAATCTAATAAAAATGTACATAGTGTGGGTTTTAGTGGTGTCTTGATATAACGAATTATGCGGGGCAGATCGGAGAGGGTCCAAGTAAAGTGCCTAATGAATCTACGGAGAATGCGTCATATTCGAAATATCACTTTTTTTCAGTGCACATATATTTGGTATGATAGGTATATACCTATATTTTCTTAGTATATACTATGTAAAAAATGTTTGCGTTTTTCCAATACAAACGTGTATGAATTTTGCAATACTCAGTATAAGAACTCAAAATTAATATGTTTGCATTGTGAATTTAATACAGATTAATGAGTTTCGATAATTCGATTATTGCAAACTATAACACATAATTATTAAATCAATAATCACTAAATTAGTATACGGAAATCACTATGCATTTTTGGAATTATAGAGCCCAATTTGAAATGTACTCGTGCATTGAATGTAAAATCAAAGTTAACGAAATTTCAGTTGCCAATATTCAAAAGTATCCAACGGAGTTTTTGCAATTTTGTCCACACGAGTATTACCATTTGAAAAATGTTTGCGTCTATCCGATTATTTTCTTTAAATCGATGATAAAATTATAGTTAACAAAGAAACTGTGCCGCAATCTCCATTATCTGACGCTATAGTTTTTTCGGTATCGTTCATATAAGAATAAATCATAAGTGCTTATGAAATTTCATGTACAAGCGGTTATTGAATATCAATCGTAACCCCTATGAATTTTTAAACACAATCTCGGAAAAATATCTTGCAGCGACGGCAAAACCGGAAATAATTGTCTCGTCGTATTATCGAACGCTACTTTATTTTCCAATATCTTCGTATAAAAATTCAATATAAATGCTCGTGAAATTTAATACACACCTTATGTATAGAATACTTTCGATAAAAGTTTATTAATTTTGAGAACATATTTTTTTGTTACGGTGTTTGACCAAGTGTACGTAATTTTCATAGGGACACGAAACGAAAGACGGCGATGGAATTTCCAGGAGGTTTGAGGAACTGGCCCTGAAGCGGGAGAAGCCGTCACGCTAATTAAGACGAACCCCGTACTCTCAACGTTCCACCGAGCGTTTCAGCTCGTTAGAGCCACTTGGCGTTAGAGCCCACCCACCAACTACCTACCTACCTACCTCATATCTATTTTCTCTCTTACTACCTTCTTTCCTCTGCCTCTACGTACAAACTTCGTAACACTGACATCGGTTCGACATTGGTAATTGCTACGCGAGGTTAACACAAAATTTCAGTCGGAAATAAGCTAAATGAAAAATACGTGTGTGTGTGTGTTTTTCAGCGGAAAATCGGATCCCACAGATTATCAATTTCGTAGACATTGGATCTGATGGACAATTTTCTCGTAAAAACGTATGATCGATAAACTGTTTATTAATATCCATATGTTTCAAAACATTTATTTTTCCTCAAAGAGGAAGATTTGTTTTTATTGAAAAATACTTATTCCTACTTTTTTCGTGTTGGAAAACTTAGATGGTTTGAAACGCCGAGAAAAGTCGTTTAGATAAAAAATTTGGATCGTGTGTGTGTGTGTGTGTTTTACAAAATTCAAACCGATGTATCTCGAAAGTAATGACATCGGCAATGTCCTGTGTTAACATTTTTTAAATTCCGAAAATGTTCATCTCGCATTTTTCTCGAGATCGAGCTGAAATATCGTTTAACAAATAAATGTGACTTTCGGAATTGTGCCCCAAATCGGTCAAGTAGTTTGGTTTAGGTAATCAAGCTAGCGAGTGTTGGCGTTTATTTCGACTTTTCTTACTTTGCTTTTACGTTTTTCGCGGCGGCTTTCCGGTGGACTAATGGGGAATAAATCCACTCGTATACTTTGAAAGTTTAAGTTTATCCAACGGAATTGATACACTCGCGGCATATTCACTTACAATAGATATATCGATCGATCTCTCGTGTCTCATTCGCTCGTCTCGTCTCTATGTAATCGTTCTTATTCTCCGTATTTTGACCGTCTCTCCCCGTGTACGGCATAATAGTCCTTTAATTTTCAGTGTCCTTACTATCGCGGGCATGCTCGTTAACTAAATGTTGTCTCATGTCCGTTGGGTTGGCTGACTTTCGTTCGTCCTCGAGCGTGAGACCTCCATCGTAATCGAGCAAATACTTTGGGGCCCGCTCGATATATTCGCTCTTTTCGGTAGCTCCTTTTTCGTCGGAGTTGGTGCCTCCGTAAACGGGTGGGGCGATCCTCTCTTCAAGCTCGATTGTCGATGCCTTTTCTCCGAGGGCTTTCGGAGGGGTTTCCGTCCCGTTGCGGTGTCATTCTCCGCACGTCGGAGTCGCGTTCGGAATCTTCGTTTTCGCTGTCATTATATTATGCACTCGCGGTGACGAGAATTTTGGCTGGGATGCGTGTGCCGTTGTCTCGTGCCGCGGACCTCGTCCTAGGTCAGTCACGGCATAGCTATGCCTTCGACTCCTCGATACTCGTGCGTCATGACGAACCCACGATAGCCTCCTTCTATACTTAATACTTTCGTACTTTGGACCTATGGAAATCCCTACGTTTCTCCTCATAACCCACAATCTCTCCTCCTCCTACCTGATACCTCACCCACCTCTCTTCCATTTCCATCATATTGCTGCTTCTTTTTATTGTGCCCCTTCGATTTTATCTCGTGCGCCCATTCTCTTCAAGTTCGTGCGGTGAACTCTACTTGTCCTTTTTATCCGGCAATTTTAAGCCTTCGTGAAAAACTTGATATACAATTGTCATAACTTTTTTCGAAACGATACAAAGAAACTCCTCTATTCAACCTTTAGTTTACTGTGTGCCGCGCGGTGTCTTCTTCACCATATGTATAATGATGATAATTTCAAACAGCTAAACCTGGCCTTCAAAGGGTTAGTAATTAGTAGCGTATGAGCGAAGAACCCCGTGAGTTTGGCTCCAACGACGAAAATACTAGCGACGTATCCCGGCCCAAGATTTATGAAATCTCTCGAGTCTCCGCGCACTCTATATATACACTCTTTAGCTGGTATAGCTATATATTTACACCGAAAATTCATAAGAGAATTGAAAAGAGCGCCAAGAGCGTCATGGGGAGAGGGGGGGGAGCCTCCTTTTGGCCGTGAAAAAAAGACTCGCGTCTAGAAACGCACACACTTACCGGTTGCCCGCGAGAGTTTGGTAAAGGGTCTCAAGTTCGCTAGCGGTAGACTCGGCCACTGTAAATGTTGGCACATGTCAAAGCAGGCACTTGCCAAAAATAATTGGAGCCAGCGTTCTGTCTCTCTTTTCTTTTCTCTCTCTCTCTCTCTCTCTCTCCTCCTCAGGCTTGCTTCTCATAACTCACTTATCGCTCTCGCCTGCGTTTGCTCAAGTAAATTCGTGGGAAACTTATTTTTCTCTTGCTTCACAGCAGCTTGTACGGATGTACGAGTGTATTGAGTGAAACAGGCGGTGTATCGTTAATCGAGATACATAGTCAGAGTGGTAAGCAGCTATTTTCAAACACGAGGGGTTAGCTGTTGTCAGGCGCGCGTATAATATTTGTCGGATACTTGGTGGTCGGCGGGTCTTTTGGGCGATGCTATACTCGAGATGTGAGGTCACACGAATTTGTTAGAGAGCGATGACGGACTGTCGACAACGCTATTTAATTTAATTCGCGGATTCTACGAATTAATTGTTGCCGAAAACGATGCGGCGGCGCCCATGGGGCCGCCGTCGTTCAATGTGATTGATCGACGTTGGCTCAATAATAGTTGTCATCACCGAGTGAACGGTTAATTGTCGACCGCAGTCGGTATTGTAGTTTCCAATGCTCACCGCAGCGGATACTTGTGAGGCCATTCCATCCCGATTCGACTTGGGTGTGAACCTCGTCTTCCCCTATTTGGCTTGTTTTTTTTGTATTTTTTTTGTTTTTCCGTGCGTTTACCACAGTGGCCCACCACCATTAATTTCGTTGTTGTTTGACCCTTCATTCACGCGCGTTTACACTAATATCTAAAAGAAATTATTATGTTCGTGTTTTTCGATCCGCTTACAAAGATTTTTGTTTAAAAATTAGCATTGCGGAGTTTTAAGAAAAATGTCTTTTTTGACTCTTGATTGCTTCTTGTAATGGAAAGTTCGACAACATCAACAACGAAAATCGTCGTGGTGTCACCGTAGTAAAAAAATGACGGTTGATCTGGGAGGAAAGTCTTGAAATTGGATGAATAATGCGGCTACTACGACGCGCCTGCACGGTAATTAAATTGATAACGTCGGTCGATATTGTAGTTTGCAGCGAGCACCGCAGTCGGTGACAACTTGCGGCGATAATGATGAGATGGTTGGGGGGGTATCACCGGCAATGGTTACGGTTGATAAATGAAAAATCTTCTTTCTCCGTTTCGACTATCATCCGAGTCTTATTTTCCAGAAACAATCATTTATTTACTATGAAATCAACATCAACATCGACATCGGTAGAGTTTGGCCCCTGTTACCTGCTACTTATTCCACATAAGGAATAAAGGCTTGGAAGGTCATTTTTTCCAAAAGTGAAATAAACTTTTGGTCAATATTATAAGAATATTTTAGGCCTATAAGGGGGAACAGAAGGTTTCACAAGCGGGTTCCGATTAAAAATAACTCTCTTGTAACGGGCGTGTCATGTAATTGTGTTGTTATGTCTGTGTCAACGACAAAACTGTTTTCGTCCAACATCCAAGTATAACAGCCTAATACTTACATATCATATCAAACAAAGTATACTCAACGAGCTGCTTCCCCGGTTGTCAATACACTTCCCCGGTTATCAAACTTGATATTCCTCCTTGAGAGGGCTCAAACTATATTTTCATGAAATTAACCAAGAGATTTTCGTGTGGATAAACACGGCTATTCGCAATCGGCTTCGTTGGTTGAATACTTATCAAAGGGGAATTGATATATTGATAAACAGCTGGTGATATTATGTTGCTGTAAAAAAAAAAAAAACGATATAACCTAATACACCATAACGAAACTTAAAGTTTCCTCTCAAGGGTTTTAATTTTCTCAACGCAAAGGTGTGATTCCACAGATATATAGCATAGTAGCTACTAGTCAGGGAACAGCTCTGGGAAAAGTTTGAGATTTTTTAAAAATAATTCAGGGAAAAATTACCAAAATGGAATTGGATTTCAAGTCGAGGAGATATAAAAGTGCGTGAATAATTCAGATTCGCGAGTGCAATTGAAGGAAGCTTCGGTGTTAATTTTAGTATTCCTCGGAGATTAAAAGGGATACGCCGGTGACGAGCTGTCTTTTCTCCTCAACTCGAAATTGTCAATCTCGAAGAATCAATAAAACTAAAACGTGTTTTCCATGGGTGGCTTTGGTGACGGACGAAATGACGAAGAATATTGATATTCCGGTGTGGCACAGCATCGCTCGGCAACGAGCCCGTCATAAGCCGCCATACATAACGGTATCGTTGACGCGCGGGTTGACGCCACCAAGACGCCACCACTTGGTGCCAATTTCCGATTACATTTTACCATCGAAATTCGTCAAATGATCCGTTGATATGTCAGCAAATTTCGATTTTGGTGAATAAAAAATAGCGTCACGAAAAAAAATATTCCAAATTGCTTAGTATTTTTTCAGATCTAGACATTTTTTACATCATTCCGGACTAAGACGCTATTCCACCACCAACAAATCACATTCAATAACAATAACATGCTTGTTAAAGATTCTCTAAATATACAGACATTTTTGAAGGGCAATCTAGGGCATTTGAACATCGGCGGAGACCGAATACGAGATTGTCCATTTGTAGCTTCCAGACGAAGAATCTTGACTTTTAACGTCTTTACCATTTGCAAATTAACCTTTATCAACCTTGGACCACGTTATGCGATAATTTAATTCACTAATCCAAGTGTTTCATTGTCGATGAAAATTTCCTTTATGAAGAAATTAGAAAAAAAAAAAACAAATTGATGTTCATGAACGGTGTAATACAACCACAAGGAAACTCCGTTGCAATCTTAATTGTCATAATTTTCATTACTTAAGAAGCTTTGTTTTCATGAATTTTCACTATGTGATTTCCATGCGAAGGCATGTTCGGAATGTTCTAAAAGATTGCATAATCACGTTCAGAAAAATTTCTGGATGTCGTAAATTGCATAAGCGGGAAAATGTCTTGAATCAACGTTTCTAAAACAATTATTTCCTGAATTTACTTCAACTAAGAAACAAATAAATATATCGATATAAAGTTGAACATTGAACAATTGTATCACAGCTTATATTGCTATGCGCGATATACTTTACAATTTAATTTTCCCTATATATCAAGTGCCAAAGGATTCGAGTCCCGAAAGCATTTTAAGTTTCGAAATACCTCAAGCATTTCATATTTTCAATATTTTGTATGTATTTTGCCGAGTTTTGTAGGTCTATTTGGAACTGGAACCTGCGACTATTTTAATCATGAAAGTGTCGTGCGTGGGCCAAGGACCATGTATATAATTCGAGAATTTAAAATCCCTGGAGTACAATGACTCGTAAGAGAAGAGGGAGACGGGGGAGATGGGGGAGGTCGCGGGGCATATAAGCTCTCAAGAGCAGTTCGACAAGTAGAATCCCCGTGGACGAGGACGGTGTGTTGCTGCGCCGCTCCAAGTAACGAGGTGTGAACTATCCCATGACACTTTCACCGCAAGAGCATTCATCGTCCCTCTTCATTCTGCCACAACGCTGTAAACATATCTGTATACACACGTGTATACATATTCATAAGTTACATGTGCCTTTGTACCCTGCAATTAAGATCGTAGAACGTCATAAGCCAGTGTTTGACTGGTGATGATTGAAATGTCGTGAGCGGCACGTGCCCCCTCCCCCCCACCCCCCGTACGACACGTGTAAGTAATCATTCTCCACCCTTTCTTTCATATCCTGTAGCCCACAATGATCGATAAGTTATTAAAATGTTGCACCAAATTGAAATTTTTTTTATTAAAATCCATTTGGATCATTATTTCATCGCCGATATGTTTGATATTTTTCTTTATTTATATCCACCTCAACGGATGGAGCATCCTCTATTTCTTTAAAATTTTTATTTCATTTATCGAGTATTTCTCAACTTTTCTTCCAACAATCGCTTTCTAAAAATTTCGGAGGCACGTATCGTCTAGTATACAAGTTGTGTCGAAGAAACACGTAGATGCAACATCATATCTGAAACACTTTTTACAAAAACGATAATTTTCGATCAGTCATGGAGTCGAACTACGATTTTTTTCGTTTTCGACGGTTCTTCACGGAGAAACTTCGTGTAAGTAAAAAATGTTTTGTTTTTCTGAAAAATTTATTATGTCAAGGAACTCATAATGATTGAAAACAGCGAGAAAAGTGGGTTTAAAATGTCTATATCTATGTGTTAATGTGCAGATTTCCTTGTTAGCGCGATGACTGTCGTAATTTTTTATGCATCTTCTTCGAAATTGGGCACACAAGTTCAGAATTGTATTCGGCGCAAATCGGTTGAAAATTTCATATTTCAAAGCATTTTGAAAACTTTGAGAGGGTTTTGTTTGCGCTAGAGAATTGATAAACTTGGATTTTGCTTGGTAAAGGGAAAAAAAATGCTGATATAAAAAAATAACTTTCCAGTGATTCCGATCGAGTTCAGGTCACATATGAACTAACGTTAAACAACGTTTGAGTAAAAAATTGACGTTAAACGGTCACTTGGAATTTCTTTCCAAGTGACCTAAAAAAATTTCACTTAAAAACTAAAGTGAAAGTGATTCCCTTTGGGAATGATGAGCAGAAAATCTAAAATTTGGGATTTAAAAAAATATTTCACCAAAAATTTTAAGGCCACATTTTCGTCGGATATTTGGTGGGATAACCGTAATGTAATATATATGTATATAAATTTTACGAGGAAATATAATTAAATATGATAAGATTGAGTAATGCGAGGGTAAAGCGTAACAGTGTGAGTGGCTTGGACAGATGTGGAACTAAGAGACTATGGATTTCTGGTGAGGATCAGGTGTTTTCTCCGCGACACATCTGCGTCGCCTTAATAAATGCCGAGAAATAGTTTTTTTTCTCTTACCTCCCCTTTGCAACTTGTTTTCTCTCTTGTCTTCCCTATTCACTTTCATGTATTCCCATACAAATACCATAGGCACGCTATACTCTCGTATGTTGCGCATCTAGAGAATAGAAAAGCTATTCTTATTATTCACTTCCATATTAATGACAATCAGAAATTCCTGAAAAATTATTTATGAGATGTATGTTTTATAGAGTTCTTTTAGGACCATATGAATGAAGCAGGGGTCTACCGACAACCTTTTCAATTCGACAAATAATCATGTGGCACGAGAGGCATGTATGACTGGTAATTTTTATATGTTGTATAACACACTCCGGACATGCTTATTCGCTTGTTAATTGAACTAGATTCACGAAATAATCGTTCGTAAGATGTTCTCAAGACATTTTTCCGTTCACCCTATTGACTTGGCTACTTTTAATTGTTAGTTTCTATATAAAAATGTTATTGGCGCTAAGCTACCGCTAGGCCATAAGAAAACATGTTTCATCAATTTCACCGCTGATATTTGACAGCCGTTTTAAATTTATAAATGTTTATTCACAGGATTTTGTTAAAGAAGAACTCAACCGAGAAACTCAGAATCTTATAAAAGTTCTGTAGTTCCGCAATACATCTCCCCCAAATTCGCTACTATGGAAGCTAAAGCGCGCACGGACATTGTTGACAAAAAAGTGTTAATCGTCTAAGAAGAAAACAACTGCATAGGAGTTGAACAAACATATTGTAGCAACTTGAGCAAAAGGCGTCGAACCCTCGACGCACGTATGCCGAAATTTAGCTTGACATATCAAGCCACCCTTATCAACTTATGTCAAATGATTATGCGCATCATATAGTACATTCATAGATTTTTGCTAAATCTAATTTTTCAGTGTTTTAGAACATTGTGAACAGGCTTACATGAAAATCATGATAAAAATTCACTAAAATGAATCTTCTTGAGCAAGACAAATTATGGCAATCCTGATTACAACACTTGATTTACACCGTTCATAAGGCTTAGTCCCCGGAATATCAACTATTTTTTCTTCTTTATAATAGAAGCTTGCATTCGTAATGAACCACTTCGATTATCGAATTGAATTATCACACACCAAAATGAATTTAACGAGGAAGCAAAGATAATGTCAACAATTTCGTATTTAGACCCCAATGTTCAAATAACATACACTGCGGTAAAAAAAAATCAAAGAGCTTGTTAAGTAGGTATTTCATGAGCGTGGAAGCTGTTCAAATTTAGATGCATAATCTCACCGGAAAAGAAAAAATGTTGAATTTTTTAACGACTCATTGTCGAACGAGGAAGCTAAAAACAACAGACAGAGAGAGAGAGAGAGCGAAAAGAAAAATATTAAGAAGGGTATATCTTGTCAAGTGTCACGTTTCCTCATGATTTCGGCTTCAGCTATTCGCACAATCAATTTCAAATTGAACATAAACTTTTTAAAATTGAGGAAAGAATACTTTTCTCGCTGGTGATTTTTGCGTCTCTGTCGCACTGTTGCTTTTTTTGGAAAATGTATGCCCTAGGCTTTATAGCCCTACAAAGGCCCTAGGGCTATAAAAAGCCTTATAGTGAATAGGATGCAGAAGAATGTTCTCATACTTGAGGAGTATTGTAGGTACAAATAACATAATAAAATCCTGAAAGTTTCGATCCCCAACTAAATTGATTTTTGAAAGAAAAAAAAAAGCAAAATACACGTAGAATATAGATAGAAAATGTATTTCTTCGGAATTGACGAAATCGATTGATCTGAATTTTTGAAATATCTCGGGGGCCGATAATAGCTCCTCATATTCTATCTACAGAGCTATTTTCAACAAATTGTTATTTAATTTGGGATATTTTTTAAGAGCTCGACTGATCGACTATCGTATAATGAATGATTACAAATAATAACGCCTGTTTATAAAAGTAATACACGCCATAAGGTATGTTTTGAAAATATAAGATTTATTGGAATATCGATATGTGGATAAGCCGATGAATAATCGGAGGAGAATGGCGTCGTTTGTGTGGGGCGTGGTGGTCTCACCCGTCGGAGAGAATTTTCATTGGATCATACGAGAAATGGTGCGTACC
The DNA here is from genome assembly GCA_949699805.1 of Tromatobia lineatoria. Taxonomy (NCBI): domain Eukaryota; kingdom Metazoa; phylum Arthropoda; class Insecta; order Hymenoptera; family Ichneumonidae; genus Tromatobia; species Tromatobia lineatoria. The sequence goes on along the minus strand of OX453046.1, from coordinate 65,069 downwards.
GACGATTGGGGAGGGGGCGTGTCTTCCGTGGGGGTGAATCTACCCTCGATGAAATTGCGGCTTCTGGGCTGGACCACCTCGTACCGATCGAAATCTTATCAGATACATTTTCGAGGCCGACCCGCCTGTGTCTGTCTTTACTATCCTCGCTAAAAATCTCAACTCACTTCCTGCACCAACCTGCAACTATCTCATTAACCAAATAAAGAAGTAAAAAAACAGTGTTAAACAACAATCTGAGTGTTTAATTAAACAGTGAACATACATCTTTGTATTAGTGCGCTAGCTAATTAATTTTCCCATATACCCTGTATTATCGGTGAACCAACTCAGTGAAAATAATTTGTAAAATGATTCTGAGAACAAGTGAAGATAACATTTTTTAGTGAAGATAAATATCAATTCGACCACCGGGGCGAATTTTGTAGGATAAGGTGAGTTTTCATTAGCGTTAAATATACGTTTTTCGACGACAATTTATTCAACCTACGTATGTATTATAGTTTAAGCTATTCCGAAGGTAATTGGAGAGTTCAAGCATCTGTCGGCAACTGAATTGCTAAAATAATTGGCATTGATAAATACATGTGGTATCTTACGGGAGAAATTTTGATTTTTTTTTATAAATGAGAAATTGATAAACGTAAAACAAGCTTTCGTGCCGTAAAAAGTACATTGTGCAAGCAAGTCGAAGCTCGTCGACGGCAATCGGACGGTTTTTATTGTATTTGAAGCCGAAATGCGAACTGTGCGCTATACGCCGGGTTATTTCATTCAAAATCCGGTCTTTAACTTTTAGATGCTCCTTTTTTCGAGATACGATTCGCTATATTAGGACAAAGAGAAAGCCCAAATCGGACATATATCGATTGTCATTCCGAAAGTGCATCGTCGATAATAGAAAAAAGTACTATGCATAAAAAGCTTGTGCGGCTCGGGATATCTCGAAAGTCTCGAAAATCCGGCACTCATTGTCATCGTTTTATTCGGACGGTAATTCACCGGCCGGTCATGCATGCTTGAAAATCTTTTCTCTTTCTTTTTGTCAAATGTCGTAAAGTGACATAAAGGGATGATAAATGTCATCAACAGCCCCAGTATGGTAAATATAAACTTGATCGTCCGATATCTGCTCGTCGAGTAACCCGCGCATAGAAATGTTTATTCTCAATGTTGATGATGACGTGAAAGTAAGCCAATTAACGACGAGGATGATCCAACCCGGAAGCAGCCCCCTCTTAAGGAGCTTGCCCACAGTTAGGCCTTAATAAAACACCTTAAAAGCGATCGTAAAAAACAAAAGCTCAGTGTTATAACAAATTCGCGAGGATGTGCCGACTATTCGAACGAACCTGTGCAATATTAATAAAGTCACGAAACCGTAAGAATCCATCCATACAAATGGTTGCGGTTTGCCATGAAATCTGGTTGAACGAGGGTCGCGAGCCCTCTTCTTTTCGTCTCTTGTACCAAAAGCATAGGCCACTTTTACGTCCTTTACAGTTCAATACTTGATAAGATGTGATCGCATGTCTCATTCATAAAGAGTGTGACGCCCGTTCATTTTAATAATGTACATGTAGACCCTACAGTGGGTGTTGGAGAATGCTAAAAAAACCCCGTCTTCATTCCACTAAAATCTGTTTTTTTTTTTTTTTTTTTTTTTTCTTTTTTTCTTCCCGTTGAACGCCTTCCCTTGAGATATACCTATATGTATTTTCGGGGATCCCCCCCCGCCCCCGCCGCCGGGCGTTAACGCTCTTGGGATTGCCGCGTCTATCTGTGATATTTTTGCCACAATCGACACGTACTATAATACAAATATTTACCGTACCAGTTATCGGCTTAACCAGTAGCAACCCTTCTGCCTTCTGCGCGCCCTTAATTTCTCTATTATTGTGCTTTTTCAGGAATACCGATGATGGACAGAGAAGCTCTGCTGCCAATATCGACTTGTTGCAATTTAAGCCTTCAGCCTAGACGCAGGTACGTCCGGAAATCTTAATACAAAACTTTTGAAAACAATCAATGATAATCAATTGCGCCAGTTGAGAGTACGACGATAAAACTATCTCTGCATTGAGACGAATAAAACCGTTAAATGCACCGAATAATTTACTTGAATCATGTGTAATTGCGACTCGAGTAGCCTGGTATTTGATCTGTTCGAATCTCTTTGATAATAATACAGTACTAACCAGAGGTACTCGCAAAAATCTGGAAAAGTTCCAATATCATTCATTCACTCGTTTCGGAAATGAGTTTTAGGTACTCACGTTTTCAAAAAACTCACCAACAGTGTCTCTACAGTGAGAAAAAAAAAATCGTTAAAATCAACAAAACGTGTGTTTGCGGGCAGCGAAAAGCATATTGAAAAACGAAAATACTATCTATATGTCACACGAACGCACTATACCAATAACATTAACAAGTATAGCGTCTTAGAACGACAATAAAAATTAGATTGTCAAGATATAGGTGCACTGTTTCTTAATGATAAACTAAACAAACTTATTTTCACTTGACGCACTTTCGACATTTCGTCAGAACGCCGCGTCCTCGGTCGAATTCAAAATCGCTTTTGTTCGCAATCTCATTTCGCTTAGGCGTTACGCCGATCGAGCTATAATATTGTTTATAGTTTTGTCATTTTTTAAAATTTTTATTTAATCATTGGCACCACACATACTCCTAACTGCGTATGAATAATCAAAAAAGAGGAAGATAGGTCAGCGAAGAATCCATTTATTTCACGAGAGAAAAGGAAATCCCCCGTTAATATGGGAAATGGCTCGGGAATTGGATCAACGACAGAGCGTCAAACTGTCGAGAGGACAGCAGAGAGAACATGCGGTATATCGCGCAATTGACATATCGCACTTTGGTCGGAGGACGTAATTAATATTGTTGATGAAGATAAAATCTTATATCATCGCACTCGATTAGTGAAATAAACGTACAATAATCCTTCTTCATATTTGCACATGAGGATAAGTGAGATTTAGGGAATAAGTAATGAGTTGAAATATTGATGGAAAATGAATTGTCATGTCAGAGATCGAGAAAATTCGATGGTCAACGGAAGTCATAATATGGGAAACGGCGGGATAGGTATGGAACGAGCGACTTCGGCAACACTTTCCCGTGAAGAACGACGCAGACGACGGAGAGCTACGCAAAAGTATCGAACAGCTCATGCGACGCGGTGAGCTTAAAAAAATATTATTTGACAATGTACCTCGAACACGGTGACGTATTTGAGTGCCTCAATCGTTGTTTCAAAACTAGTCTTCCGACCCATCAATTCGAATACGAATTCTCTATTTAAATGTCCAATTTTCCATATTTCGAAATTGCGATATCTTTGCTTCTCACGTGGCTCTTTAAGATTTATCATTTATATTGTTTATAGCAGTTGACAATGTTTTTGGCAAAAATGAATATGATTACGGATTACGATACTTGAGACTGCCATAGAGATTCTCGGCAACAGGATTCTGCCCGAGAAGCTCATGTGTCCGGTGTTTCGTTGTTGCTTGTACGCGGAACCCCTAAAGACTAAAGATTAACTCAATAAACTTTGAGGTTGGCGAAATAAGTAATTGATGATTTTTCGGCAGGGAACGAGTACGAGTTGAAGCATTCAACCTGGCGTTTGCGGAACTTCGGAAATTGTTGCCTACACTTCCGCCGGATAAAAAGCTTTCGAAAATCGAGATTCTTCGACTGGCTATATGTTATATCGCATATTTGAGCCATGTGCTCGAGGCGTGAGGGGGATTAACTATAATACAAGTACTCCCTCGTATCTACATTGTTGTCTACCTCTCGACAAATCATATCGTTGATTCATTATAATTATTTTGTCAACCTCTTGTATGAATAATCTACCACGAACCTATGTATAACTATATTTAATTGTAAATATTCTATTGTCTAAATATACGTGAATATCGATTGACTCGGAGCAATAAAGGTGATTGTATAATAACGCGTAAATCGTTTAATCTTTCGTCAACGGCCCTCGAATATGGAAACCCCGGCTCAAGTGAAACCCATATACGAAAACATGGCCGCTAAGTAGACTCTATTTCTGGTGCTTATTACTTATCAAGTCCATTCCAATATTTCATTATACGTTTCGGGTCAAAAATAGTCCACGACAAATGACATACTTGCCGAAATTTGTAAATGTGTAGTTTTTTTTTTTAATTCCGCGGAAAGTGCCTCCCACTCCGCTAAAGAAAAGTGGTACCTTCGATGAAAGAAAAAACATTGTTGATAGTTTTCCGGAAAATTTCAGTTAATTAGAGCTAAAATGTCTCGTACAAATCTGCGGTATTTATTTTATTCAATGTAGGTTATACAATTCCACACATTTCCATTTTTGAGTAATGCATGTACGATGAAACTGCAGTTACAAGACAAGTTTGAATGATACATTTTTTAATTCCAATATTTCATCAGATAAACATTTCATCTTATAGGAATTAGTTAAAGTTTTTACAATAAGAAAAACCGATTTCTTCAAATTTTCTAAAAAATAATAAATAAATGAAATAATTTGTTTCTGACTTTTAGTGGAATCGCTCATACAGTGTATAATATATTATCTATATTGTTAAATCAATTAGCGACATGTTGTTGAAAAGGTATCCTTTGAAAAATTGGAAAGGCAATGATTTCGGTAAATCAATGAGGATATTTGACAAATTTAGTAATATTATTTCCTCGGTATACTTGATAATGATGGATCAATGTAATAAAATTATTTGCCGTATGATATTCTTGAATGGAATCGTCGTCGTCGTCTCGTCATGGCTCTTGAACGATTATCGTATATGCTCGAGAAAGCTCTTGAGCGCATCTGGACACGTGTCCTGCTCGAGTCGAACTGTGCACGCTCCCTCGGGATCGCTCACTCCCGGCCTAAGTGAAAAAGAATCGGATTACTGGAAGCCAACTTCACGGATCGACGCCTTTTTCCCTACTGGCTACCTTTTCGATCAATTTCTCCTACAACGAGGGCTTCACTAAATTCGACTGATAAGCTTCTAATTTTTCTATGTTGAACGACGTAGTCGTAACATAGCTACTCAAATGAGAGAATCCATTATAGAATTATTGGAAATTGAGATATTGCAACATCCTAATAAACACCCCCATTAAAGGACTACCTTGAAACAATATTCTGTGTAATTACGTTCGGGAACGTAAGTTTAAATAAAATATTTATCAACTCTATATGCTGGAGCATTAATTATCGATTCTGTCACCCTTTTTTTACCCTCTCCAATGTTCCCTATACTTCATTAAATGAAAGTACCTCTAAAAGACACTGTACGTACGATTTTTTCAGATTTTCGAAAACAATGTTTAAAAAAATGTCATATTTCTTTCAAGTGCAAATACCACGGGAACTCAAAGATACCGAAAAGAAAAATGTCTCCCAATATAAGTTGGCGTTTTTCGTTAGCTTTTGAGTAATCGTCACATTCCGGTGAGTGTGATTTTTCACCGAAATACAGAGGAATTAATACTTAAAAAATTAAGAAACAGATATTTTTTTTAATTGAAAATATTACAGACTCTTCGTATCTTGCGAGAAAGAGAAAATTTAACACCAACAGAACTAGTGCAGATTGTTTGAAGCGGTTGATTAACATGTTGAACAAAAATATCCAACAATATTTGAATCCGGCGATCACAGAGCCGACGGTGTGCTTCGCAAAAATTCCTAAAATCAACAATAAAACTTGACCGCTAATCGTCGCATACAATAACACCTCATGTAAACACTCGGTCACAGCCTATATATAGCCAAAATTAGGCAAATACGTGCAACAAGCTGATAGACGATGACGAACGTGCTCTCCCGTCGACGATTTGCCGCGAGGAATCTTTATTTCCCCATATACCACACCTATATGGTATATATTTCGGCACCTATTTTTTCTTGAGTACTCAAAGTTTGAGGGAATGTACGGAAGAAGACTTGAGACTCCTCGAAACGCGAAGCCGTTCATTAGATAGAACGGGAAGTCATCGAGCTGAGGTTAGGTGAGTGAGTGAGAGAGAGCTTTAAGCCAACGAAACCTTTTTTTTCCGTTATTCGTTTACTAAAAAAATGTCTCTTGGCAGGCATTGAAATGTCCTCTTAAAAATTCAAGTGCTCTATTGCATAGGGGTCAAACAACTTTTTCGTGGAAATCAATGGAAAACAAAAAAAAAAACACATCAATCGACTAATTTGTTTGGCGTCAATGAAATGTTATTCCTCGCGGTGTATTGAGGAGAGCGTTAAATTATTAATGTTTATGAAATGAGAAGGAAGGTGCGCGACTCGTCTAGCAGTCTAGCCAGTCCTTACCGCCGATACGATCTAGGAGGTCTAATCCAAAATGATAAATGATATTTGCAGATTATCAGGGATGGTAGTCGGAACGGACACTTTGTGTTTGCTTTTCTACAAGTTGATCCGTTGGTAAGCCATCCCGTATGTTTAGCGTGCAGCATCCCCTCTGCCTCTTTGTATGTGAAATATTGTAGAGCCCCAGCCCTCTACATAACCAGCAGATTTTCTTTTTTTTATTTTACACTTTGCTCGAGGGTGACTCAAGTAGCTGTATAACAAAATATTATTCTTATTTTCTATCATTGATGATATTTCAGTTTGTCGACTACGATCCTGAGACTGTTATTGACTGCAACTTCCGAGCTTGAATTTAGAAAACTCCGATTGAAAATCATGACACCTCCATTGAAGATATAATGTTAATTGAATATTCGGAGACGAGCCGTTTTGTCATAATATAATATTATGATGTTCTATTATTACTTTTATGTACGAATGTTTGTTAAATTATTTTTCGATTAAACACTTATGCGTTCGATATTGCGATCGAAAGTTCCACATCGAATGGTTTTTTTTGCAAAACGTTAGTAGAAATGGAACAATAATATAACAAGAAAAATGGAAAAAGCGAGTACGTAAAATTGGCGAGTATTTATTTAAAGTTTGACCATTTTTGCGGGGGGGGGGGGTTAAAAATGATTTGGGTGGAGAAGGAGGAGAAAGATCCGGCGGGTGGGGCTCGCGTACGCACTAGAATAATCCCGAGGGAATAGAAAGGGACAAGCTTGCTCGCAGCCGGGTCGTGGATGTGTTCCCCCTCGGGTGCAATAAATCAATCCCCTTGGTTGGTGAGCTCCGGCGCGTTGTAGCAGGTGGCTCAAACGCCTACCTCGCCACTCGCGCCTCTAATTCTCAATTAATGCGAGCCTCCGCGACACGTATATACCACGCATACTCCTTCCGTCTTTTCCGATGCGGTGCGCTCCCTCATTTACCCAATTTCGATCGACCGGATCCATGCTCCGGAAATAGCAACGATGCCGTTTTTAAGTATGACGACATTTCAATTTGACGATATTATCAGTCATCATTTTTAAAATATAAGCACAACAACATCTTCAATCGCTCATGAAATATTTGAAAATATACTCGGACAAACATATATCACAAGTATTTCAATCCGGTTATATCATAGCCGTTTTTTCTCGGTTCTCGAGTTGTATTTATTCGGTTCGGCTTGAGCGCACCATCCGTCCAGTAACCGTCAAGTTCGCATTCAACTTCCGCCATATCAACGCCGGGAGATCGCGCTTGCACAAATCTTATACAATGTACCTGCGGCATTATGAAATCCTACTTGACGATAATCAATCTCCGAAGAGTATTTGAAATTTAATATCGTCAAGCAACTTGACAAATGCCTATTATCACTATCATTTATTGCGATAAAAAACGAATTAATATTCTCTCTTTTAGTGAAAAAATTTTCAAGTATTTTGTTTGTTTGTTAATTATTCATTGAATAAACCAACGAAGAAACTTTGAAAATGAAAGGATGATTATAATGCTGTTGAGAATGCATTATTGCATGTTTGCCACAACCGGTATCTTCGGTCGGTACATCAAGTATTGAAATCTACAAAAAATTATTTTCCCTTTCTAAGAAAAGGTCACCAAATTCTTTTTTATCTGCATACGAAAAAAAAAAATTTCAATAAAATATCATATTTTATTCATATTTTAAAATAATTTTTGAATTAAAAAATCTTAAGAACTATGAAAAGAAAAATATTGCCCACTTTGGCTACAAGCTTAAAAGGTATATTCAACCGAGTATTTTCCAGAATTGTTATAGATATAGAAATAATGGAATTTGATACATCGCTTTGAGAAAATATTTTTATAAAATTTGCATGTTTCGGAAAAATCTGAACAAATTTCTGAAAATCTGATAAACATAATAAATAAACATTTGATCAATCGCCGAAAGTAGATGGATTTTTTTCATAATTTTTCAAATAAAAAACAGCTTAAAAACTATAAGACGAAAAATCTTGCCCACTTTGAGCTAGAGATTTTTAGAGATAATAATCTCGTCAAACAAAGCCTATGAAATTTTTTTTTTAATTTCAATGATTTTTGGGTAATCGAAGAATTGTGGTGGCCTGGATAGTAGTGTGGAATGGCTTGTATGTATCAATTATGAAAATAACTATAGAACTATAAAACAGTATTAAAGAAAAAATAGAAAAAAAAACACATCTTTTTGAGAGTGCCTTAACTTATTGGTGTTGGACCGTTCCTTTGATATGAACGAAAACAGAAACGAAAAAAAATATCTCGCCTTGGTCGGTAATCGAAAAAATGTTGAGTATTTTTGCCGACGCAGTAGAGATTACGGCGAAATAATTGCTGTGAAATTCGAAAAGTAAAGATAGGTATTTAATATGCTTCGATAAATAATTGAGACGATTGGCTGAAGGACTACGGTCGATGGCCAGTTAACAATATATATATATATGTATATGTTGATAAGTTTTAATGATAAGCAAAATCAAGTATAGATAAGGCTAAAAAATGTACTATATATTGTTAATAAAGACTTATAGACTACTACTAATTGAGAGGAGTACGCGTGGTGGAGGGTCTCGAGAATCGTTTGAGCACATCTCCCCGGGTCGCGTGGAAAACGATTTTCCGCCAATTAGGACGTAGCTACTCGTCGCATCAATTACATCGAGTCTGTAGCCTCTACGGGTTTGTCACTGTGCGTGTACAGATGGGAGGCGTCAGTCCGTAAAATTTGGCAATTGTGTCTCTGATCCTCTGTAATCCGGTTCGGTTGGAACTGCCCATAGCCTACTTGAATAGCCGAAACTAATGCTAACACGAGATGTGAGCGGGACTAGATCGACGCACGACTACCTTTCTAAGCTTCACAAATTGAATATTTTTCCCTTTTTTTTTTTTTTATTACCAATTAACGACTAATCGTACAATTTTGTTAAAAATCTAATCTATAATAAAATACTAATCGATCAATGATATTTATAGTCATAACCACAAATTCTTTATCTCATACTGGCTAAATCAACATAATATTATGTTGCCTAGTGTACATAAAAAAATCTAGAGTCAATCCACAGAGCATATCAAGTTAATTACCGGATAAGCAATTTCCATGAATTCATTAAAAAACAATTTATTGAGACATAAAAATTCGAAGAAAATTGTTACGCATTGAAATTGAAGCGCACTTAATTATTTCTCTGTCAATTGTCATGATAGAGAAATTGATACATCAAGCGACACAGTATCGTACCGAATGATTTTGGAAAATTGTGTACCAATTAAAAAACCGTTAGTTTTACCGTATATTATTGGAGTCTCAAGTAGTCAAGAGTCAACCAACAAACAAATATAGTAAGTCACTGATTGTAGTAGGTTTATATCGAATCAATGACAAATTGCTTCTATTCGTCTTATCTATTTCACCGCTACAGGAAACACAAAGTTCAATTTCCATTATAACCTGTTTCTATAAATAAATATATAAAATAAGTAAATGATGACACAGATATAGATAATTTTTATTTCCATCCTTTCACTCTTTTAACTGTTTTACTTTTACCGCTGATGATGCTCACTGACGACGACAAATCAAGACGTTATATAGGTACATATACTTACCGACAGATTCGTCTTTCACATTTTCACTGTTCTCATTGTCCACTTTTATAATGCTGCTAATAATTATCACTCATCAATGACGACAGACTACACATACATACGTACCTATATGTATCTGCTGTATGTATATATGTATGTGTAGTGTTTTTTTTGCGTATACGAGCTATGTATATACAGGGTAAAGTTGCGCGCGTGTCCTGTACGCGGCGCACGTGTCGTCATAAGCTTCAATAAATTCTGAAACACGAAATGTCCAAAAGATCATATCTTTCTTAATACGATAGTTACGTGTCATGATAAGCTTCAATAAATTCTGAAACAGGAAATGTCCAAAAGATCATATCTTTCTTAATACGATAGTTACAGCATTGATTTATTTAGTCTCATTGGTAATATTTTGAGCTAATGCATATGCCTGAAGTGTTGTTAAATATTGTCAGAGCACTCGAAATTCTTGTTATACGACAATATAACCTGTCGTTGGAAAGCTGGCCAAAATGAGTTGAGATTATTGGTCACAAGTGACTTTTTCACGTATAAGAGGAATTTTTTAATCGCGGGATATGCAAAGTCGTAAAAAAATCACAATTATTTCACTTACAATGTATTTAGCGTTTTTGCGCGGCTGGTCGTTATGAAAAAGGAAAGGAAAAAAAAATTAATAAATATTGGCACTAGTAGGCGGCGCGTAGACGACGGGTCAAGAATGCGTGTTATCTCAGTTAATTGGAGTTTGAGATTCGGTAGGAGACACATGGTGACAGTGCGAGTAAATGTTGAAACACGGAGGGACATACGCACCTATGGCTGGTGAGTGAGGGGAAACGTGTTAGTTCGCGGCCGAATCGGGCCGAATCCCCAGTTTTCGCGACAGCTAGATTGAAGATCAAGATTTATTAGTTTTATCAGCGGCAACGGAATGTCTTGCGACATATCTCTCTCATTTGTATGGAAAACAAAAACCTTGAATATTTCAAACATTGTTGCCTGAGATATATTCCCAATTTAGTCTTTAATACTTGGCATCGAGTCACTGTCGCGACTCTTGATTTCTTGCGGATCATCATTTTCATCTTGCGTTGTACACGTCAGCAATTACAATTAATAATTCTTTCCAAAGATACTTACGAAAGAAATTTATTCGTCCATTATTATGTTGATGCATCATGAAAAATGATTTGTGGTGATAGCAAATTAATGTTTTCGCAACACTCAACCAAGTGATTTGGTGATCGAGTATACGATTGACTTTTGTGCCTCCTGTCAATTCACGTTACCATGTTATATTTATTTAACTTATTTTGCAATTTATATCGGAGCTGCCATCCCCCTCGAATTCTTCATAGTCCATAAATCTAATAATTTTCATATCGAAGGAATTTCAGACATCTAAGTCGTATGAAAAAAAACAAAACAAAACCGATTCCATTTCTTCCAAAAGTACTACCGAACAATTATTATCTATAATTTCAGCCTAGTACAACGCAGAGAGTTATTATGCGAATTAATTAGGATTGGAATTATCAATCATTCCGATGACCAAACGTTGCGAGATTTTCAATTGCCACTCTGCCCATTTTTCGGTAGTTTGGAGCAATGGTAGTGGAAATTCTGTCAAATTTCCAGCAAAATCAATACGGTAAATCGCAACGGAAAAGATATTCGGAATTTTAATTCGTCAAGAAGGACATGAAATTTATTTCGCAAGGCAACGGAGGAATGAATACTGGAAAGTAAAATTAAAAAAAAACAAATCTGCCTTTGTCTTGAAAACTTTTTTGCGCAATGTCAAACTGTACTTGTATAAAAAAAAAAAAAAAAAAAAATTTTTACCGAAGAACAATCTCTGCATTCCGGATACTAGGGCGTATATTTGAGAAAAGTTAAATTAATTATCGGGTAATTGAAAAATTGGAGTGGCCCGAATAATGTGGAATGGCTCGTGATATAGATCGCACATCGTTACGTATCGTGATTATCAGACGAGATTCTTCGTCAGAGCCGAAATCGAATGGAAAACTTAATCGTAATGTGTCGGAAGACGTAGAGGCTTCGAATGAACCTCGATAGCCGTTATCATTAATCCTTTGTAGCTTTATAGTCGAATCTCTAACGATAAGATTAGACAATGATCCAACGAATTTTTATCTGCGGTAACTATGCCGGAGGAATGATATAAAGTCGAAAAGACGTGGACAACTTTCTCTGTAGGCACAATTATTGTGTCGTGAGACTTGGTACTCTTGACATTTGTGGAAACATCGGTAAAATGTCAATTTTGCGGTATTTTCTGTCCGTGATCCTTTTGATCAGTTTGACGAGTGGAGTTCCTATTGAAAATAGGAATATTGGGATTTCAAAGGACATCGAGGAAGTTGTAGCAGAGGAGAAAAGCCATCGACTTCCGACACATGTGATACCTTCTCATTATACGATCAAACTGCGAACTACCATTGAACCTGGGTTTAATTTTACTGGCGAATCCTCTATCAAATTAAAGCTCACGAAATCTGCTCGAAATATCACTTTGCACATAAAAGATCTCGTGATTGAAGAGAACCGCACAACTTTAGTCGGGGCAAACGATGTCGATTCAAGCATCAAACCGAGTCACCATTTGTATGACAGCGACACAGATTTTCTGATAATGCAGTTCGATACTCTTCTCCGCAAGAATATAGAATATACATTAACGTTAACATACGCTGGAAAGTTACACGAGGACTTGAACGGGTTCTACCGAAGTTCATACGTAAACGCCCAAGGCAAGAAAGTGTAAGTCAAAGTATATTATTTTTGTTAATATAGCAATGCTATATTAGTAGGTATTTAAAATCTAATGGAGTTGGGTCAATGGATTTTTAGATGGCTAGCTACAACTCAGTTCCAGCCAACTTGGGCAAGACGGGCATTTCCATGCTTCGATGAGCCATCATTCAAGGCAAAGTTCGATATTGCTATCAACCACGACATACGACACAAGGCCAGGTCGAACATGATGTTTACGAAATCCGTCCCAGACAATGACAATTATAATAAAATGTGGACCCATTTCGAAACGACACCTCCCATGTCAACCTATCTCATTGCTTTCGTCGTTTCGGACTTTGATTACCAATCATCGGAAAACGGAAAATTTACCGTTTGGTCGAGACCTAATGCGATACACACGGGTTCGTACGCCCTCGACACTGGTTTGAACTCACTTGATGCCTTAGATAAGTACACGGGTATCGGCCACTCCAAGTACATCAATAAAATGGATAATTTCGCTATACCACAATTCCGTGCTGGTGCCATGGAAAACTGGGGTATCGTCACTTATAGGTAACTAATATTCTATATCTCTCGCTATCCACCATTTTATCGCTATTAAACAGCTTATATTGTTGCTAACTTATATTGCACAGTTTACATCACTTTTTTCCATCGTATTCAGTAGCGGCATATACAAGGAGCCAAGTGTCATGATGGATTTTCTCGTCCATATCCTAATTCAATAATTACAAAAACCGTTAGTCCGACGATCTGATCTAACTATAACCGTATAGTTGCTCTGGAGGAACGACTCTATTATTTTATATGCTTATACCAAATATAACAAATTTCATTAATCCACTTAAATTAATATATAATTCGCAGGAGGAACGTCGATATTTCATTTTTTTTCCTGGTTATAGCAAATATAATTATCGAAATAACAATAGTAATAATAATTAATGGACAATAGTTTCAAATATCGCCATTTTGTTGCATACACGCGATTCAAAGTTTCTTTTCAATAAACTTGCGAGTATCCTTTATCGAATCATATTATCATAATTTCAACTATGAAACATTCCAAGTCCCTTCCTGTATCCGCTTTTTATCATGTCAAATCGTTGCGAATCAACGCGATATCCTTTTCTTTGTTTCGTCTCCTCTACACGATCACAAATGTCTCGTCGATCTCGTCGATCTCGCGCTCAATGCGTTTTCACAACTTCGTCCCAAGAGCATACATTAATTAAGAATCGCCAGATATTCGACATAACCTCCAGACAAAATATCACTCTATTTAACAATCGCGCGGTTTTACGTTATCCTAATTTGCTGCCCATCTTGTCAAGGATGTTTTTCGTACGATACATGTTTATTCACCTCGTGTCATGGCAACGCTCTCCTTGCAAACTCGTGAGAAAAAACGTTTTGTCGCATTAGTAAAGTGGTCAAGTACTATTATGTCAGGCATTAGAAGTAATGCGGCTTTTCACGCATCCTCGATATAAATATAATTATTAATTAATTCATATGCCATGTCGTACGCCGCAATATATTACATTCAAAACTTGTATAAGCAAAACATATTCGAGGTTATTTATAGACTCGTGAATTTGAGACTATAGTGAACACACTCATACCCGCATCGTATCGCACAGCACGGTAGATAAATTCCACATACATACACTACACAGCTTGGAAACTTTTCATCTACGAGTAACTGTAATGTTAATATTCGAGCAACGTAGATATTGCAAATAATTCAACGGAAATTCCTTAAATTTCTGTTGGTACAATTCGTCAGTATACTCCAGTTAATTCGCGATAAACACTTGACGCCACTAATTTTCTAATAAACCATTGTAATTGTTGGAATTATTTTAGAATATCAACATTTCTGTATTACTCTCATCAAGTGACGCCAGTAACAACAATCGGGATGAGCAAGTCCTTTGTTGCGTCACGGCTCTTGTAGCAATTTTTTTTTTTTTTCTAATACCACGCACACTCCTTTTTCCTTGATTTTCGATCCCTAACGAAATATATTTTTCTAGCCTTTTCGAAAGTTCCACATAAAATTTGGAAGGGACCCATCAATATTGATATTAGTTTTTCGTCAACTGAATATCAACGTATTCACTAATTCTAACAATCTTGGCTCGTATAATGTTTTTTTTTAAAATAAAACTTTCCGCTGCTTCGTCCGAGAAAGTTTTTTGTTTTTTCTTCATTGCTTGGAAAAGCGAATTTTTTCGATAGGTATATTTGTGAATAAGCAAGATTTTTAGCATTGCTCTTTTAAATAATTGCTATATACAGCCTTATGGAGATAGTTATGTAAACGCAGTATTGTATGGATGAGAATAAGTTATGCGCTAGGTTATTTTATGTTAGAAGCGGTAAATTAATTTTTCAAATTTTTTGTGTGTGTTTTTTACAAGAGAGAGTGCCCTTCTTTTCGATGAAAACGTCACGACAACAAACAGCAAACAGAGCATTGCAACCGTAATATCACACGAGTTTGCCCATCAATGGTTCGGTAACTTGGTCAGCCCCCTCTGGTGGGACTATACTTGGCTTAACGAGGGTTTCGCCAATTACTTCCAATACTTCATTACCGAGCAGGTTCATACATCCATAATACACACTTGTTGACATGTTTACAATTTCTTTAGACATTTATATTATTCGTCTATAGCGATTAATTTTATATCACTCTCAAGGACAGATAAAATCTTGGGATCACATTTAAACGCGACAATAGTTTTTAATTAAACTTAATGATCGCAAAAAGTATCTTACTGTGTTTTTTTAACAAAAAGTCGAATGCTTCGCTAAATTCACATCGATTTCAATTGCGAATGCAATATTTTCTTCGCTATGAGTTCATCATTGTAAATGATTCGCCTTGTGTTTATTAGATTGAAGACAATTGGCGATTGATGGATCAATTTGTCATAAAAAATCTTCAAGAGATTGCATTTACCGCTGATGATAAAGAGGATCAACATCCTATGAACAGCAATGTTAATAATGCCACGGAAATCAGCGCAATCTTCGATAGTATCACTTACAGTAAAGGTAAGCATTTAAAAATGATTTTTTTTTTTTTTTTTTTTTTCTTTTGTAACATTACCCCAAGTATTGAAAGTGTAGCTATCGCATGAATAAATCTCGCAAACGAAAAAAAACCCTGCTGGAAAACGCTTACAAATAAATAGTAAAGGGCCTATATCTTATTTAATCTTATTTAAAGAAAAAGAAAAAAAAAAAAACATTACCAACAAAACTCTTATAGACAAATCTGGTGAGAACCAAAAACCATTTGCTAAAACAAATCTCGGAAACGACAAATTCCTATGCAAAAATCTATTGCAATAATAATACCAAATCCAACGATATATCAGTCAAGTCGAATGAGTCGTCGGTGGCAGTTGCAGGTGCGTTTCTGTACGAAATCCAAGCGTGCCAGCGATTCGCTCCTGTACGAAGCCCATCGAAATTATAGTGAGGGAAGAAACTCTTTTACTCTGTACTTTAGACTCTGACTTTTATATGAGACATTTTACAGGGCCTCGACAGTATCCTTTGGATTCGCAATTTCTTATATGTTAGTCATGACTTTAAAACACGATGTGACGTCTTTGATTTATTTTGTAACATTGTTAACGAGACGCAACAAAGCCGCAAATAATCCGAACGCGCATACACACATTTCGAACAAATCATTCTTCACGACATTGTAGAGCATTTTGAGCATCCTGAGATGAAAATATGGTTGTCCCCGCCCGCCACGAGAACAAAGCTTCCCTCACGGGGAAGGAAAAACAGGCCGGATATGCTCCCTAAAGAGAATACTTCCTATCGTTGACGATTGAATTTTTTTTAATTCTTGAATTCGACGCCGGGACACGTCAAGTGTCTTGATTCGTCTTGGAAAACTCAGTGCACTATGTCAGATCCGAATAAACACGTCAATGGGCTTCGCTGGTGTAATATTACAATACACTATCGAGCAATGTAAACGCCAAGTGATATTATTATTATTATTATGTTAGAGTGCTGATTTGAGCACTATAATGAACATTACACTAAACTCGGGGTAACTTGTGTCAATGAGGATTAATCTTTATAAAAGTCAATCTGTTTGTATGTGTGGGTATATTATTGTTGCGCTCGCTCAAAAACATTGAATGTTAAGTTTCGAGCCTTCTCCGCACAGGAGCGACGAGCACATCGAGAAATCTCCCGATTGCCAAGGGTTTCTGTGATTTTTCATACTTTGAGAAATATGTGCACCACATATTTCGAGTACATAATGGTATTTTTCGCTTTTTTTCAAATACATTCTGTATGTACCAATTCTTGATGTATACTATATTTTCCAGATTTTGTACGTCGTGGAAAGGCTAGCGCGTCTTCGAATTATCGTGTTGACTTTGTGAAAGTAATCCAAATGAAATGCACTGTTTTTGTTTGTGCTAAAAAATTTGTTTTTTTTTGTTTTGGTTTGGATTCTAGCTGGCTGTGTTATTCGGATGTTTTCACACTCCCTAACCAATGAAGTTTTTCAAAACGCATTGAAATCGTATTTGTCAAAAAAGTGAGAAATTAAAAGTTTGTAAAATAGACAATTAAGTTGATACAAGTAATGGGAATTGATTAAAGATATAGTATATCTTTTGATTAGTGCATTCAAAGCAGTTACATCGGATGATCTCTTCAAGGAACTAGTCCAGTTTGCGGGCAAGAATGTGGTAAAAGGATATTTCGAGTCATGGGCTTCTCAAGCGGGCTATCCCGTTGTCACCGTGATTCGTAATCATGAAACTGGTAGTGCGGATATCAGTCAACATCGTTACTTGACAAATAATACAAAGACCCCTACGGAAAGTTGGTATGTTCCAATAAACTACGCAATTGAAAGTGAGCCATGGTTCAATGACACTAAGCCCACTTCATGGCTGCCAAAGGAGCTTGAAAAAAACACTACAATAACCGGAATTAAGAAAGGAGGATGGATGATCTTGAATAAGCAACAGACTGGTCAGTGCTTTAAACTTACATACATCGCCTGACGAGTGCAATAAATATACATATTTGCATGTCACGCGAATATTGGAGCGAGCGATGAATGAATTCAATAACATTTAGGTTACTATCGCGTCAACTACGACGATGTAAACTGGCGGCTCATCATACGTTCTTTGGTTTCTGAAAACTACTCGGATATCCATGTCCTTAATCGAGCTCAGCTTTTGGACGACGCCTTCCATCTTGCACAAGCTGGAGAACTAGAGGACCATACTATATTCCTCAACATGTCGACGTATCTCAAGCAAGAAGTAGACTATGTTCCATGGTACGCGGCTTTCCGTGCGTTCGGCACTCTGAACAAAGCATTAGCTGCAACTAAAACGCACAATCTTTTCAAGGTAGCTTCTCAAAAATAGGAGAAGAAAATTCCAGGCCAGCAATCTTACGGCTACAATATTTTTAATTAATCCAAGTCATGAACCTTTCGATAAATTGCTTCTCACTTTTAGCTGTACATCCTTAGAATTATCGAGCAATTAGAGAGAACCGTCGGGTACATTGAAAACAAGAATGATGACCACGTGACGAAATTCAACAGAATTAATGCCATCACTTGGGCTTGCTATTCGGGCTCGAAAAATTGTTTATCAGCAGCCCGAAACCAACTTGAAGATCACATTAATGGAAAAAACAAGTACGGTGGAATAAGGCACAATAATACGTTATGTTGTTATAACTTTTATATCACACGAGGGTTTTTTATTTTATTTTTTTCTTTCGTTCTTTTAGAATTTCTCCCAATCTCCGGAAAGTCATTATTTGCTCAAGAATTCGTGATGCGGATACCGCGACATGGGAGAAAACGTTTGAGTTTTTTGAGAAAAGTAAGGATAAGAGTGAGCGAGAGGAAATCTTGGCGGCCCTCGGATGCTCCACAGACTCGAAGACCCTTTATTCTTTTCTCGCTAAAACTATTGTCAACGGATCCCATATCTCTCCGAATGATGTTCTTAAAGCTGTTTTGCTCGGTAACCCGAATGGTATTGATATTGCCTTCCAATTTATTGATGAAAATTTGAACAAAATTGTTGAAATGTAAGTGTTATTACATTTTATCTATGACTTGGAGATAGCATTTTCACACACACTTTCGAGATTATATATTCTCTTCTATTACGTTATAGCAACGAGTCCGAAACTGGCCCAGTTCTGCAAATCCTCAAGGAAATCGCCTCCAGAATTACGACACCGGCTCAATTCGATAAGGTTTGTTTCACAAGACTCGCCATTCATCATTTATCTCTACTTTTCCTTCACTACATTACCTACTTGTTACAGCTTAAAAAGTTCATCAAGACCAACGAACATCTGGACAAAACCGTGATGAGTAAAGCTCTCGCCAATGCTGAGAATAACCTGTTGTGGATTAAAAAACATAAACCGGCAATTGAAAACTTCTTCAATGATCAAAAGTTGGTTATAACTGAACCAAATGTCGGCCATAATAATTCAAGCGCTGTACTATCCACTTATCACTTGATAATCTTAGGCATTATTGCATGTACGGGCCTACGATTTTACTGATAATATACAAGACAAATCTTCATATTAATTTATCGCTTGCACTACTATGGGAAATAATCAGCGCGAAATAATTCGCTACATTATTATTAATTAAATTGAGATACGGGACAATGTGCAATGTTGTACGTTGCAGCCCTGTTTTTAATGAATAAATAAAAATGCTATCAAATCTCTGTGTAATGGTTCTTACAAAAAATCATAGAATTTCTACGAGAGTTAATATTACACTTGTATGTAAAGTTTCAGTCCAAGACATCGGGCTGTTCGAGAATTATAGGCAATTGATTGTCGGCGGTACTTACAGAGTGTTGAAGATTAAAAAAAAAAAAAAAAGATATTTTGCGGGGTGCTGGTTTTGCGATACCACAGAATGTTCCATCGCTTTACTTTTGACCTTGTATTTTTAGGCTTATGATAATTATTATGTCCACAAGAAGATTCGTTGGAGAAAGCTACTCCGAGGTTATAATAGAATTCAGTATACGGTATTTGATGCAAGCATCTTATAAAATAGGATAAAAGAGTCGCATAAGCAGGAGGCTGCTCTTGTGCTCTCTCGTTTTCTAATTTATATAATTATTATTAAATTATTAGGATAATTATTAGGGTGGTCGTTAATTTCGATATTGAGCGATTTTGTCCGAGACACCCCTTCATTTCCTTTGAAATAAATTCAAAAAAACTCTGATTAAAATTTGAGAGCTCTATCTCAACGGGAAAACGTGCCTGTAAGCACAAACATTTTCCCATTTAAATAAAATACGAGTTTTGGCACAATTACGTTGAATTTTTTTTCCGAGCCTCACAAAAGCGGCGGAAATAATGAAAATACCGTTGTAGTAGTTCCACTTTGTACACAAATTTTAATAACCAACCTCATCATTGAATTCAACACCCTTAAGCCACTAAAGTCATTAAAGCCGGCAAGAGCCTTCTTTTACAACTGACTTCGAGCTCTTTTCATTCGGCTACTTAACGTGCAAAATAAATCGAAACAGCTCAACACTATGTCTTTAAGGTTGTTCTTTTTGATAACGCCAATAAGAAATTGTTGTTTGATTTCAAACGGTATATATTCAGGATGATATCATACGCCTATCAATGTATAACAATTTATTCATCTATAAGTTACAAGTATCGAGGTTTAGTATTCAATATTATATTTCACTTCTGCCTACCATATTTTAATTTGTTCCTGAATTTCTTTGGATTTATACCGTACGCTTTTAGCCTCTCGGAACTCAGTAGTGCCACCTGATCGGTTTCTTGCTTCACCGGTTTCTTGAATTTCTTATTCTTCTTGTTGATATTTTTGTCAATATCTGCGCCATCGGCATGCGTACCTCTCGCGGTTATTTCGCTCATTTTCGTTATGCCATCCAATTGTTTTTTCATGTTCTGTTTATCCCGCTTTCGTTTATTTGTTGGAGTTTCGGAATTTTCCTCAACATTTTCGGCAGCTATTGCGGATCTCGATTTTTTTTCCTCAGGCTCTTCTGTCTTTTGCACACTTGATCCAGTTGTCGTTTCATTCCAATTCGCTTTTCTTTTTTTACTTCTCTTACTGAAACTATCGTCAGGCTTTGCCAATACTCGAGTTTTATGTGACTCGATAATAGCTTCTGTTTCGCTTTCCATTTTGCCCTTTCTCTTTTTCTTATTCCCAACTTTACTTTCTGCGTTATTGTCATGTGCTGCAGACTGATTTGATATTCCCTCCGCAGATACCATGTCCGCTACTGTTGAAGTAGCGTTGTTTGACTCCTCCTCCTCCTCCTCCTCCTTCTTCTTCTTCTTCTTCGTCTTCTTCTTCCGTTTTCGTTTCGCAGGCTCATTATTGGAATTAGAGGCAGCAATGGCATTTTCCTCATCTTGCGGCTCTTCTTTGGGACTATTAAATAGAATAAAATATCAATACGAGCATTTCCATAATTACTTTGAGGCACTATCACAAGGATTGAATTCTCAAGAAATTACATTTGGCATTTTGCCACATTCTTTGAGTCTTAAATATTAACATCAATTTGGGATCCCAATTTTTAAAAAATCGAAAAATTCACCAAGTTAACACGGTTTCAAAAGGTATGGGTTTAAACGCTTTGCCGCGCGTGCCCTCGTCCACTAAGTGTGTGGAGCAATTCACGCCAATTCCGCGTTAATCTGATCCACCTCCTCTCTGGTCAGTGATTTTTTATCATATTATTTGAGCTCTTAATGGAAAACGCTTTTTTTTTTTCACTTTTTTTCAATATTTGTTTGAAACTTTTGTATTAGAAAATACAGTGTTCCTTTACCACATTTGAAAAGTTCCACGTCCATGCCGAAAGTTGGCCGGAATTCGCTTCCATTCGTTTTAACTTCTGTGGGGAGAGAGGTGAAAAAGAAAAAAAAAACCCCAAAGCAGTAGGCAATGAGAAAGTTAACACACGACTTGTAATTACAGTGTCTAATTACGACTTCTAATCACTGTCGCGCGCGAAATCGTCTACAAAAAATTTCAACTTCATAACAGTTCGGTCTAAGCGTGTGTAAGAAACTCGACTGTATCCTTCCAACAGCTGTGTTTAAGAGAACGTGTTGAAAATGTAACTGTTTCGATTTTCGTCAAATCCTTACGATAGTGCCTCAAGTTACAGACTATGAACTTACCCGTAGAGACTCCTGAAAACTTTCTTTTTGTACTCCTCGTTTCGGGCTTTCTGCTGATACGCTCGGACTTGGTACAGTTCCATACTTTCGGGCTTATGTTCGAGAGCTTTCTTCAACGAGCACCATTTGTTCAATTCGTGATCTTCGGCTGTGAGAATCTTGAAATCAGACATTACGACAATATTTTTATGCATGTAAGACTCTGGTATCGATGTCGGATTTGTGCCCGTTCCTGCACTACACTTCACGTCACTTTATTTGTTTATTCATAAACCTTAATATTAATCTTTTCATTGTCAATTAGTAGTTAAGTATTTGCACAATATTATAAGAATATTCGTCGGATTCTGAGAAGTCTATGCACGGAAAAACAATGAAAAATTCGCTTTTGGCGTATTCGCAACACGCGAGTTTCTCACCCCAATTCTTACTGGGGATATTACGTACGGTGTTTTTCGGAAGTTTCGACTTGTAACGAACATTTTTTTTTCTACCGGCTTTGGGCGCTTAACGTAATCGTGGCTGTGGCTGGTTACACCTAACTTGTTCGTTTTTTCATTTTCATGATAAACGATCAAAATCCGTTTACTTTTGATAAATTTTATATGCAAAATGTATATGTATAATTCACTACTCGATGTATATTAGTTTGACAACAGAATAGGGGAAATTAGGGAAACAGATAATGGATGTATAACAATTTACAGAACGATCAGAGTTTTAGTTGAAAGGGAATGAGGATGAAAAGTGTTAAGTAAAAAAGACGAGTTGATGATAAAACTCACCTCCTCGATGCTGAGTCCGTAATCATTAGGCACGACCTTTCGATACTTGAATCGACAAGGTAAGTCATCAATCATATCCTCATAATCGAGAGCGTAATACTGCTCGATATAATCTTTATAAGAGGAGTGAACGCTACCATCGAATTTGGGCTTTTCTTGCGCTATAATTTCTGCAAATTTGCTTCGTCTTCGCTTCTTCTTCTTTCTCGATGCATCTATGAGTTCTGACTGCAAGGCTTTCGATGGGTCGTAATCAGCATCCATCTGAAGTTGAAGAAATTCATTCATTTCCAAACCTTAATTTAACACAGTCGTTCTACTACGCGCTAGTCAAATAAATCCATTATGAGAAATTGCATTTCTACAATTCTTTATAATACGACAGACTGTTATGAAGAGTGGCTTATATATCAGTATGTGTTTTTACAAATCAGTAAAAAAAAAGTTCATTATTCATTACTATCCTTCTCGCCCAAGTCAGAATTTGAAATTAAGCGGAGTGATTTTTTTCAAAGTCCTTAAACCAGAGTTACAGGTAAATGTATAAAATGCCCATGGTAATTCTCGTTTCCGAGCCACGAAACTTTCAAAGTATGACCTTTTAAAAAATTGCTCTACTCGATCGATGTGTAGTCTAACTACAAATAGAATGAGACCTAGCAAAGACTGAGCACCTTGAAGCAGTGTTCTCGGGATCATCCGCAGAGTGTAAAAATCATGACTCTGTTTTATATATGACTTTGTCGAAAATCTCAAAACTCCATAAAATCCGAACCTCTTCCGATTTCGGTAAAATTCAATACCAAATAAAACATTAACAGTACCTGCACTTATGAAGAATTACTTAACAAATTATCGCAATTCTTACGAAAGCTAGAGCGCACATGTCCTTCACGGAAAACACGAAAAAAGTTGTACAATAAAAATTTCCCCATGCAAAGAAAATTGCATCAGTCAAAGATAAACCGCTGCTTCATTTGTGGACCAAATTTTAACTCAATCGGTTGAACGGTTCCCGAGTTACGGGTGTTTGAAATTTCGAAACACGGGCACACGCATACGGACATTTTTTCTAAACCACTTTACTCGATTTTTGGGAGTATTCCGAATGTCCTGACATGAAAAACTTGGGGGAAAAATATATATATATTCCAGGAAAACAAAGCGGCCTCTGTGAGAAACCATAATACCATACGTTAAATTCAGCGTCTTCGCAGTGGGTGTTTTTGGTGTTTTCTTCGTCGGGAACAAACTCCTCATTATTAGGATCGTAGTCGTCCCAGGTTCTCTCGATGCCTAGTTCTTCATCGATATCTGGAAATTCAGGCTTTCTATCGTCTTTCGAATCGGCGTAGTACTCGTCGTTAAACATTTTCTGCATTTTTCGATCGTACTCCGCTGGGTCAAAATCACCCTCCAAATCTCCGGTATCGAATTGAAAATCGTCGTTTCCTGGAATAGGAATACAATTTTTCAAAAATACAAGTACTACAAATATCGGCAATATATAGTTCATTCCACGGACAATTCGAAGAGCTTCTGATACATACATATGTTGAGAAAAAAATGTCATGAAAACAAAGTCGAAGGCTACTCGAATTGATGTGGAGTGTCCCATATGCAATGTCTCTCGTTACAAATGCTCTTACCTGTAATATCTTTCAGCATCGCTATCTTGTCTGCAATTTCCTTACGTTTTATAGCTTTCAACTGCTTAAGCTCTTCCTTTTTTCGAACTTTATCCTCCTCTTTACGTTGCTTAATCTCAGCTCTCTTTTGCGACCTTTTCGTGTCTGGTTTTCTCAATGAATTATCGATGGACCTCGGATATCTCTTGATAAATTCTTGATCCGGTTCTTCGAAGCGAAAATTATATTTGTGCTCGAATTCCTCCTGTTTCTCGATGTTTTTCTCGTCCTCGGACAAATTATCATCACTGTCGTGTGCAATATGTTCGTAATCGTGATAGTCCGGTGCGTCTTTGTCCAAAAACTTTTTGTTCAGAACGTAGTCACGAAGAAATTTTTCTTTTGGATCGAGATTTGGGTCGGTCCAAAAGTCCCGCAATGGTTTCAATGTCTCTTTTTCCCTGTTGTCTATTTCCGTTGGCCGTCCCTTTAGCCACTCCTTGTAAGCTTCGTCTTCCTTCAATTTATCGACCTCAGTCTTAACTTTTGGTTTTAAAAGCGCCGATGTTTCGTCATCGTCATCTCCCTCATCATTCGCTAGAACTTTGCTTATGCTCTCTTTCAACGCCCTTTGTTCTTCTATGTAAGTAGGTGCTCGAGATTCCCTTTTCTTGCTCTCAAATGTTTCCTCATCTTCGCTGTCGCTCAACTTACCCCCGCGCTCCAACACAATCTGACGTTCGTAGTCTCGCAGAAAAAGCTTTTTCTCTTTCTTTGATTTTTTCCCGTTATTACTACCATCATCAGTTTTATTATCATTAGCATTATTATTAGCTTTGTTAAAGAACTCAATTTTCTCATCATAAATCTTGGGATCCTTATTCTTGAGGCAAGCGAGAGTCTTGTAGAAATCCTTTTCCACTTCCTCTGTCAATGTCTGAGAAATTAACGAGCAATTTTATAAAAATCCCATCATCGCGCATCCACATTCCTAAGCTCGAACTCGAATTTGATCTCAAATTCAAACTAGATATCCAACTTAAGTTTCAATTCAAGATCAAATTTAAGTTTCATATTTGGACAAATTTTAATCAAATGTTTCGTTCTTCAGAGTTCAATTGAGTTTGCGTCGAAACTCGAGTTTGATTTTGAGTTGGGAGCCAAATTTACACTCCATTTGGAACTTGAGTTTTGAATTCAGTTCAAAGTTAGAACTATAAATTCGGCAGATATATATTCATTTCAACAAATTCTGGATCTTGAATTTTGTGTGTTAAGTGATTTTGAAATATATGTACAGTTGTACGGTTAGCAAAAACTTTGAGTAATTAAAAAAAATGAGTTGTTGAAATTATTACATTTATTTGAATCAAAAAGTATTTCGAGTAACTGTAAAAACGATAATCCCAAGTAAAGCTGCCATTATTTCTTGGTCAATAGAATTATAAATCAATTTAATATACCGTTATACAACACAGCTTGTATTAGACCGCTTGAAGAAAATAAAACTTGATTTTTTTTCTGTATCAGGAGAGTCTAATATCAAAAGAGAATGTTTTATTTTGAGACTACGGAATCTTGAATAGGAACAACAATGTGTTTTTGTCTACAATTTTCTATAAGGTCAATAGATATAGAGTTTGGCAAAGTTGGGTAAATTTAGTCAGATTTTTATAAATCTTGAAATGTTTTGAAAAACCTCTGTATATTTTCTAGCATCTTGGAATTTTCTCGCTAATAAGCTACATAGTTCTTAAATATTGAATTTGAGCCAAGACCATCCGAGCAGTTGAGATTTTGTGAAATTTTGCAAAAAAAATTGTTTTTCTTCAGATGCAAATTAACTTTGACCAAGCCCGATCGATATCTTCTACAATGAGGGTATATTGATATTGCATTGAAGTAGATATCAAATTTGGTAAAGATATATTAGACTTGAATAGATCTGAATAAAATAATATCGGGCACAAAAAAAAGATGAAAAGTTGAAACTTGCGACTCTTAATCATATTAAACTTTTCGCTAAGCGTATGGATGCTCTATGGGAAAGCCAAAATCTATTGACATTCGTCCTCATAGAGATAGTATTGTGTGAAAGTAAAATATAATAACCGGTTAAAACAGTTGTATTATTTTTTGTCTCTCCAATTTCACAAGTAAAAGTTTAAATTTTTACTTTCAGGCGGTGTCTATTGTGTACATAAATTTCAGTGGAAATAATTTGTTTTTAGGTTATGACTGACTGACTGACTGACCCCATTTTCGTCGTCTTCAGATGTACTGTCCGATTGTTCTCCGGAGCTCTCGAGATCTTGTAGATGCTCTCCGTACTTAGTTTTAACTGAAAATCGTCAAGTGTTATTGATATTGAGAATTAATGTCTTGGAATGAAATAATTGAAAATCAATTTTTAACGTACGTTTATTGTATTCTTCTTTCTGTCGGAAAGTGTTATAAATTTTTGCGTAGCCTCTATTGATATTCAATTCTTGTCCGGGATCGGAATCCACCTCGTCGTTGAACATTTTCAATATTTCATTTAACAATTGTCGATTCGAGCGGAAAATAATCAACAATGTAAAGACGGACACGTGTTACGGGTCAACATAACCACCAAGTGAACGTACTCAAATAGACTGACACAAGAAAAACGTCAACGTGCACAATGATCTCTTCTTCTTCTTCTTCTTCTTCGTCGAATTTGGAGAAGCCTGAAGCACCACTCACTTCACGTGACTCGTCCTAGCCACTAGGAATAACCGTGTCGATATTGCGGCTATATGTGATGATTGTCGCGTGGAAGGACGACCATTTAATACAGAGAAGACGCCAATACAAGATGGCCAACTCCTCTTCGAATTTAAAGAGCACATACCACGTAGACGTCTTTTAAGCCAATCAAAGTTTCATATTATTATCATTGCTTTGTACTCATTATATCTTTGTTTCCTTGTTATGCGCCCCAGACAAGAGGAATACATTTAGAGTTTATTTGTGATAAGCTACATACGCTAATACCTAGATATAAGAGGACAATAGACAGGGAAGAGTAGGTTACCTTAATCATACGAAAGTGCAAAAATGTGCTGCCCGATATGACTAGTAAACTTGACTATAGGAGAAGCAAAACCGCCCGAGAGTCCGAAAACGGCAAGAGACTCCTAATTTCATAAGGAGGCAAATATTTCAACGTTAATTAATACACTTTTTTCAGATTGAATTGAATATGCCAGGCTTCTCAGGCTCCGCGTGCCGTTACTCTAGTCACCGATAGGTAGGGGGGTGACGATCGCGGAGTGCGAGAAATGGATTACGTAATCGAGCACACGTGTGTAGAAGGCAAATTGTGCTAAGACGGAGGAAGATAATGTGGAAACCGGTAGCGATGTGAACAGAGGGATGAGTGGACTTTAATTGTCGTTTCTTGAGATAGCTCTCTCTCTCTCTGGCGACGTATGGTTTCAGGTCATCCACATATATTATTATTGGTCATGGTATTATTATTATTATTATTATCATGTTACGCTGCCTTTGGATATTACACACAAGTGGTGTTAATCTTGAGATGGGGACGTCAACTTGATCGCGAATATTTGCGATAGGCACGCCCGATTCCGTTAAATATATGGCATCTGACGGCAGTCGAGCACGTTATTTATGGATAAATTAACAAAAATATACCGTATGTTAGGTCATGATATAGTGTGTTGGTTTGCGGTAAATCCTGATTCTATAGTTTGATCCGAATCAACACCTCAATCAAATATTGATTGCTAACGTCTCTTTATATTTATCCGTGCAGAGCGTAAACTTTCAATAGTATTCATTATTGTTAATTGAAAGTACTCGAAATCAATTAGGTAAAAAGACAACTGATTGTCCGAGTTTGACTGATACGAAACACTTTTAAATCAGAGAATTTCTTTTTATTTACCGTAGAAAAGATATATAACTCAATGGCAGTTAGTCTTGAATAATGTGCGATTCTCAACCGTCGATTACCCATAGAACGTTGACGCCCGACATTCCCAGATTGACACGGCCGAGCATTCCGTGATCCCGTGTCTTAACGATATAGAGAAATAGTAAAAGTGTGTGAAACATGTTGTTGCGACCCTGAAAAAAAAGGTCATGTATAGGTTGATGATCCGTTCACTATGGAATCTTGATTACTAACTTTTGCCTTACCCTGGGAATTTCTTCGTAGTCAACTGGCAGCGAATCGCCGGTTAGCGCCAAACAGTAATGTGGAGGATTAGCCGATTGACAGACGATTATTGGTCCTTTGTTTCTGGGTAAATCATTTCCCGTTTTCGCCATATATCGCGAAGTAAAGGTGCGCGCGTCCGGCTGATCCAATGGTGCTTCTAATTGCGTATCCATGTAAGAAGACACGAGATGCATTATTATCTGAAAATATTCCCATTGGTTAATCACTTGACGATCAAGCTTTCGAGTGACGTTCCTCTGTAAGCTCTAGACAGGGTTTTCGAAAGAAAACCCTTAACTTTTTTCTATTTTTACTTGCCTCAGCGAAAAATTACTTTGCCAGATCATTCAATTTTTCTTTTCAAATTTACTTTCAAGTGTTGTCCAGAATACCGAGAAATTTTTTCAGATTTCTTCAAAATTGTGATTCTTGTTAGTTATAATTATTTATAATTTTTTGTTTGTATCCTCGTATAAGTGAAATTTGACATTGTACAACCATGCAGTGTAATTGTTTCGATCGAAAAAATAAAAATAAAAAATAAAAATCCGTTTTTTAATTTAATAATAAATGTAATTTCCCTGTTTTTCGGCAAAGGCTCACACTGTCCGGAAGGTGACAATTTTTTCAAGCATTTCGCTGGGAAGCTAAGAAAAAACGATATTTTTATGTGGAGACATTATTTTCAGTAACTCCAGGTTTCCAAGATACATGCACTCGAAAGAAAACGGCATTTTCTTAAATATTGTTTTCAAAAAAGGTAAAAAAAACGATTTACATAGAGTGCTCCTTAATGGTAATTTGTTATACCCCCAATTATGGGGCAGACTCGAGAGGATCGAAGAAAAAATAGTGGCTCAATCGACAGAGTGGAATGCTATATTTTAAGAGGATTTTGATTTATTCATTTGCAAACGATGTGTGAAAGTCTTCAATCTCATAATTTGCAACCGAAATAACGAACGCCCCAAAATTATGCATCACAAACCAATCTTATGTTCTCATTCACAACCCAGAAGTTATGTAACTATCACGTTCTGTGCTAGTGTTACGTCCGAGTGACAATAAGAATTCCTCTGCTTTTTATCTAAGCAATGGCTCATTGCTCAGAGATACGGGCGAGTGATCATTTATCAAAATATACTTTATTTTTAAAAGGTTCATAGGATGATCGGTTTTCAATGACTTGAAATTTATTATATGAAACGATATTCGAATTAAAAAGGTTTGAATAATTAATTCCAAGTCGTAAGGCTTGAATAATCATAAATGGAAATTGAACATTGGCCAAGTGAAATAAGTCGTGGATTATTTTACGTGAGATCATATGATTGAGAGTACTTGAAATGAATATCGGGGGTTGAACATTCGATCAAGTTCCAAGAAGACAGAATTAAATTCTTTATGACTCACGACATGTTCACCACGGACTCTTACGGATTTGTAGGAGTTTTTTCGAGCTCGTCGTTCTATGAAGGTAGTGGAGTTGGAAGAAATGTTGGACGTTGACCTCGCACATTTGAAAGAGTCCAAATGATGTACCAGGAAAGTTTTAGTTCTCATCTAAGAACTAATTATTCACTTGAGCCACAAGTACCAGAGAGGAGTTTCCTTAAATTAGTAGTTGGTTGGGAAAACTCTCGTCTGCCATTTTTCAAACGTGTTTGAACGGCTTTCTCCATCGTAAGCCTGACAAGTTTAGGGCAACGTTCACGCCTCAATTGGCTGATTTCTACCGTCTTCCGATTCCTCGGTTATCGCTTCGACCGAGAGGCAGTGTGGAGGACCTTACGACCCTCTCTCCTACAACTAGTCCCGCCTGACTATATATATATATATATGTATATATATATATATATATTTTGCCCTTCACCGATTGCAGGGCCCTTTTCCGGTTAAGCCGTCCCAGCGGTGAGTGGAGGGTTGCATTTTTTAAATGCCAATTTTGTAGCTAACACGTCGCACTTGGCGGTCTCTTTAAATAATAACTTACCGCTGTATCTGTTGGTAGACTGTTGTCCCACGGTTTTCCATTGTGGGAACCACCGCCGTTCCACTTGAACTCGCTCATCGAGCCACCCTTTGCCAGAACCTTTATTCGTTTGACCAAGTAGTCCTGGTTGTTCGACAATTCGAGGAAAGGAACAAGAGTCGGAAGAGTTGGCACTCCGAGAACGAGAAATGGTGATTGCGCAAGTTTTCGCAGCCTCTCCAAGCCAACGTGGCCTGGTTGCGAATCGCTCAGCCCGTGCCGGGTTAATGCCGAACATACGTTGTCAATTTCATTCGCTACCCTCTCTACGACAGTTTTGCTGATCCACTGCCGGACAAAAAAGTAAAAATTATATAAACTATATTTTATTTCACTTTGTTATCGAGCAAACTTGATAACAAAGTGGAAACAAAAAAAGAAGAAAAAATACAATGTACCTTTGCAAAATCGTTTCCTCATCACTTTTCGCTTAAAACAAAGCTTTGAGGAAGAATTTTGATGGGCATTTAGTTTTCTCATAGACAAAAAAATGGTGAAAAGCGTTAAGTAATGAAAAAGCAATTTTGCAAAGTTGTACTCTGCGGGTTTATTCATGCAAATTTTAACTTTTTAATATATAATTATATTATATCTTAATATCAAATATTCTTATAAAATGTATCCCTATGTTTTGGTTCTTTGGTTAAAACTGTTTGTTATAAAACATTTACAACCCCAATCACAAGTTCTCTAAAGAAGGCAAATAAGTTTAAATTCATTAAAGTGTTACGTAACTATATACTAAAACTCTTTGCATCATCATAGGACAATCATTTACCCCGCCCCCTTCACGGAAGTTTTTCATTATCCAAGTTGATTTTCTAATGATAAATATCGAGTGTTTTTTCTTATTGCCATACAAAATATCGATAAATCAAAAACAATATGATTGGTAAATATATGAAAGAAAAGGACCTCGCAAGTTGCTCCCTCCTTTTATCTGACCCTATATATATATATATATATATATATATATATATATCATATATATATATATATCATATATATATATATATATAAAAATCATAAGTTTATCGCTGTTTGTGGAAAATTCTAATCCTATATATATATATATATATATATATATATATATATATATATATATATATATATATATATATATATATATAGGATTAGAATTTTCCACAAACAGCGATAAACTTATGATTTTTCCGATTGTGTAGCTTTGCGTTCTCACGCCGTGCACATACAATGGCACACGTACGCGAACCGCTCTTCCTCCACGCGTAAAAGACGCACCTAAAAGCGGCTTCTGTAAATATTTTGTTTGCCGTTTTGCATTCGTTAACTTTTTAACTAAGTTTAGAGCTTTTCAAAAATCTTTCCATCATTATTCACAACGAAGATCGTCAAGTTGTGTATTTTAACGCTAATAATAAACGTCGAAAACACAATAATTCAATTTTTCATTAATTTGTTAATAACATTTTGGGAAATTGTTGTCATGCAATATCAATACTTTTGGCAACCTCGACGTGCTTGATATATAAGTATTTTCATCCCACCGAAAATTGTCGGAAATTCTCTCTCAATCTCACGTTTGACTGAACTTTACTTTGGGACGAAATCCTTACAATGTAGCCTTCAATGCATATCGTAATTATCATGAAAGTTCAGTATATCGAATTCCTACCATACGAAGATCGGCAGTCCATTGATTGACTTTGTTCGGATCGACCCTGTATTTTCGCCAAATGTCAGGCATACCAAAATTGCCTCTCGGTAAATTTCCCTCCTCGGTACCCGGGCTTGCTGATTTTGTTTTGTCTGTAAACATTTTTTTATCTTAAATCCATAACCCAGCTGAGCGAACAATTGTTAATTCCCATTAACGCTGTTACCTAACGAAAAAAAAGTCATCTCTCTCTCTCTTTCGTTTGCATAACAAAAAAATGATGCAGAGTAGAACCTTACACATTGCTTCCACATTATTTTTCGCTTTTTACAAATCTACGTCTATGTTCATGAACAAAAATTTGCAATTTTTTTCAACAGTGTAGAGATAGTTGGAACGGCAGGGAGCGTGATGCAATCACACGCCAAGGTCAAAGCAATATTCAATTGGACAAAAGCATTAATCTTGTAAGAATCGGTTCGAAAATATTGTAACTCTAGCACGTGTACATACAATTTCAAGTGAAAACGAGGTACATATTTTTTTAGGATAGCTGCTTGTGATATTATGGAATAAAATTAAATTTAAGAGTATATCGAAAATTGAAGAGAATTCACACTGTGTACAATTGAAGGAAAACTTAACGACTTCCCAAGGACTCGAAGGATCACTGGACTGGAAGCCCAATGTAAAAGTATTGACAACGATGATTGAGCAACAATTAAAAGGTAGAATTTTGGTCGATATCGTACCGACGGTGGGTGCAAGTTGGTAGGCGCATCTTCTGAGCATCGGTGAAACTTCGCCGGGATTTCTTGTAGCCGGATGTGACCAAAAAGAACTTAATAAATTCGAGGGCTGATCGACGTTTGTTGAGTGCGTCGACTTGCGTTCGCGGTCGACAATCTCCTTCAGATAATTCTCAAGTTCCATCTCGTCCTGTATAAGTCCTTCGCCTGTCAGACTGCCGTTCATAGATGCGTTAAGCGAACGATTGTTGAACGAGTTGTTGGGACTCATAGTCAAGTTTCGCGGTGACGGTGGATCACTGTACTTGCGGAACGGACTCGATCCTGAGTATGTTTCTTTGAAAAAAAAAAGTATAAATGCCTTTTTCGGGAGAGAAAGAAATAGGTAGGATATTTCATCATGATTCCACACATTATTTTTCGTACACTGAGAAAACAAATTGATAAGGTCGCCCAAATATGCGGTTACACGCGGCTAAAGAAATATTTCATTGATTGGAAGGAATAATAGTTGTTGTTGTGAATTACAGAAAATTTTATTCGACTATGCGTTGGTTCGTTTAACTACGTCTTTCTCCGTCAACCGCATATTCGGTTCATCTTACTAATTTCTTTTCTCAGTGCACCACCAGCATCCCATTATTCAACACGACATTTCTCTATATACACAGAAATGTTCATAGAAGATTGATGTTTATTCTATTCTTTTTATAATCTATCAATTGAATAATATATATGTATATATATATATATTGTGAATATTTCTTTCGGCAAATTCGAGTAAGTTTAAGCGAAAATGTTCCATGTAGACTGTATTAATCATGTTTTGTAGATAAAAAAATTCGACGCATTGTACATTTTCGAGAAATGTATGTACGATGTTCTCGTCGGCCCGTCGGCAACCCACTCCGCAAGCCCATACCGCACAACAACAACAAATCAATTGTACTTACTGGTCTCATTAATCCCTGGAGAACCTAGAGTATTGGATCTTCGGCTGAGATTCATGGAAACGACATTGATAGGTGTCGTTGGTTCCACAGGCTTAGCCTTAGGTGATAAAGTTTCGTTTTGAAAAAGTGGATCGTCGTCAGTGATACCCAGTAAACGACGTTGTCCGGGGCTGAGCACAATAGGCTGTAAACTCAGTGTGGCCATTGAGTAGCTTGCAATATGATACAGGGCGTTGAGAGCAAATATCAATGCCAGACACCATTCCACCCAGAAAAATGGTTTGTAGGCTACATCTCCGTATAGTCTGAAAGGATAACTGGTCTGAAATATTTTAAGGATATTGCAACGTTTTACGCACTAGTCCAATGAGTCTCATTTTTTTAGGAAGCTCCAGCGAGTCAATCGACTATCTAATTTTAGATCATGAATATATTATAAATTATACACTGTATCTCATAATCTCTAATCACTCTGACCACCATGGTATTGGGTTTCACAAAAAACACCTCCATGTTTTTTGCACGGCAATTCACCGCAAAACCACTGAGCCTTTTTTCTTTTTGTAACGTCGATGCTTTTGCTCTTTTGATCATGTTTCGTTATTTGGCTTGATAACAGTCAAAATCACTGCCTAAATCACAGCTCGACGGAATTCTCAGTGCCGGGATAATTCATAGAATTACAAATAAAAATACGCCGCCATTTCACATTGCTAGAATTCATCTAGATTTTGTGTAGAAAAAAAAAGATGAAATTTCATACATGTCACAGACGATAACAATGAGCAAAACCCCGTTGATGAAGAACCATATAATGTTGTTTCGTGCTTTGGTCCGAGTCTGTCTGAGATCCAGTGTCTGCTGTACTTGCGGTTTCGGTGTGAGAATTCTGCAAGTAATGCAAAAATTATTCATTTCTATAAATACATATGAGAGCTATTCCATTGAAATACAGCCTTGAACTTTTTTTTTTTTTTTTTTTTTTTTTTTTTTCCCCTCTTAAAGAAAATAAAACTATTTTTATTATTATTAAGAATTCACAATTCCTGGCTATTTTTAAGGACAAATCATTCAAGTTTTTTTTTTCTTTTATTTTGCTAAAATATTGATACATTTATGCACAACTGATTTCCTATATTTGTGCATATGAACAATGAATGAACAACAATTCTTATGGTCGCTAAGGTATTGTAATCATGGTGGATGACACGGTGGATTTCCAATAAATTTACTATAGCAAATGGCTTGTATCTTTTCAATGATTTGTAATTCCAGTAAAAATCCTATTACAATTTGTATTCATAAACATAATTCAAGAAAATCAATTACACTAAATTTTAGTGTTGCTTTTGCAGGGAAAAAAAAAAAAACCATCTCTGGTGGAAAAAAAAAAAAAAAAATGATCGGTGGTTTATTTGGAAAATCTGAGTTAATTTGAGCTACAATGTCTCTTATAAATCTGTATTAATTTTTCTTGTGTAGGTCATGAATTTCCATACATTTTGATTTTTCAGAAATGATTGTTCAATGAAACTGTCTTAAAGTAGAGCAGTTTGAATGAAAAAATTCTAATATCTCATCAAATTTATTTTTTGTTCAAAACTTGGGGAAGTTTTTTCAAAAAAAAATTGATGGCTGAATTTTTTGTGAAATAGCTCGTATGTAGAGAAGAGAAAAAAAGTAAAATAAAAAAAATCTAATTACCGACCTTGCGTTCGGGGAAATGCATCTCATAGGTGAGTGAAAGTCGCCCATATCGAGGAATTAACAAAAAAAGCGAAATTGTTCCTATGTCCAATGGTATTTTAAACTTTATTTTTTTTTTATTTTTTTTTTTTAACTATTCCCACTTGATTGATAAGCGGTAGTAAAAGTATCGTTAAGCCGGTGTGACATAACCTCAAAGTGTAAAGAAGCTTACGCCGCTTCACAAGTTTACGCGGACTATACGATGACTGCTTGTACTAAATTGTTTGAGTGAAGCTCGGAAGCACACAAGTAACGTGCCGCCGACGAACATTCAATGTAGCACTATATGACTAATATTGACAATAGTGCTCTCTCCATGGAATTGGCAACGAACATATGAGTGTTGCCGTTGGTACGGCGTTCATTATGTATCTTCTTTGCTTCTGCCGGATACACGAGCGAGACACGCAGGCGCTCGTCGTTCAAAGTGGATCGAGCGACCAATGACAATGAGAAGGCTTGCACGCAGCCGACGAATGAGAAGCGAGGGCCAAGCTGAGCTCGACCGCCGGCTCAGCTTGACCCTCCTCCTCGACGACACGACGACAGCAGACGACAGTTGTGGACAGTTGTTCGCTTCTTCGTTAGCGCTCGACGACATAATTCCGTTTTCTTGTTGTTGTTTTTTACAAATACGCAGTTATCGTTCTTATAATAATTCATAATAAAGAGTATTGAATTGTGTTGTAAATTCGATTGTGTCGCGTTCTCAACCGAAGAAGTAAGCAGCGGCACCACATCCTCACTCGGTGGTGGTACGCCATCTGTCGGCCGTTATTAATACCAGCAACGAGTAGGCAGTAGTGTCTAAGTGGTATATGCAGAGATGATCTCTGGTACAGGCTAGTAAGTAAGTATTCATGTACTGTGAATTATAGAGCGTCATCGCGATATCGGTTAATATGATATACTGGATTACCGGCATTAGCGGTACTTGTCACCGTAGTGTTAACCGACTTTTTTCACCAGTAAAAATCGTTAAAAAAATAACAATTTCGGTTAATAAAATGGGTGAAAGAGGGGCTAATCGAGACTGGGGTTAAAAGAGCGGGGTCAAGTCAGTCAGTGACACTGGTACCAGGTGGCCAGGGTAGTTTCTCGTTATAGCAGAACGCCGCTATTAACGCCGCATGTACACTTTCCCCTCAGCTCATACAATTTAATAGGGAGCCCGACGAAATATTCCATTAAAAAACCCTACTACTATAATAACATTTTACTTTCGAACGATGTGTCGAACGGTTTTGTCGTTCTCTCTTGCTCTTGTGCGACGGCCAATGGCGTTTTCCTTGTTGCACTTGTGGCGAGACCGTCCGTACAGAAAATTTGTTCATAATACTCGGCGAAAAAGTTAACACAACGCCACTCTTGTTTCAACTTGATATTTTTATCTCGTTTATACGTATATATATAGATAAAAATAATTCAAGTTCACCACAAATACCAAGTTGAGGTATTGCTAAAGTTGATTATTTTCATCGCAATTTCTTACATTTTGTGTTGTATCTTTGTTTCGGTGATAATTTTTTAATCACCGTTTAAAAATGTGCGGGGATTCGAAATTTCAATCACCTCTAACTCGATAATAGAAGAACCGATTGTGCTGAAATTCGGTATACAAGTGCAGCCGCAGTTCACCTTTGACTGATGCAATTTTTTTCAAAATACATGCAGAAATTTTCATTTCATAGCTTTTTCGATTAAACAAAAAAAGGCGTGCGCGCTCTAGATTATTTTTAAAATGGCGATGTTTTGCTGAATAATTCTTCATACGTGCAGTTACAAATTTGTATTTTTGCCCCAACTTTGGCAAAACATGACACAACGATCGCTAATTTGAAACATGAAATCGTTACTACTTGGCGATGGTTGGTACATGGTTTCGCGCAATGTAGTTCCAATTTTTTTACAATTTAAACTTTCAGAAAAAATCAGTCATAATCTGTTATGTATTTTTTATTTTCCAGAAATTCAACTCTGATGACGAATAAAGCTGCAAGGCTGAACTTTGGAAAGAGCTTCCTCGTTATTTTTTCTTTTTCTTTGTTTGGTACGAAGCTTCCTTTATGAGTAAACAAAAATAAAACACAGTAATAACTTACTGTATTTATTATTGAATATTATAAATAACGGGGGTTATTAACCGGTCAAGGATCATCTGTCTACTCAAGCGGTTACTTACCGAGCTCGCATCACTGGCGCAACATCGGTTTACAAGCGAAGGTTTGTACATGGAATTCCCGGCAATGTTGGCGAGACAAGCTAATAATTCAAAAGAATTGGCCAATGTTGTGGAAAAAACCGGACCCAAGTGTTGTTGTACCAATTGTTGTTAAACGACTGATTTTCGTCATAATGACGAGTGTCAGTGATTCTTAATTGAATTTATAAATAAGAGAAAAAGGCGCGTCGGTTTGTCGGCGCTGCTTTGACCTGCGCAGTGCGACTCCATTTCTGTCACTCGGTGAGTTTTTGCGGCTAGGCAAGAAGGAGAAGAGGGCAGTGCCGCTGGCGCTCGTGGAGCTTTTCCGGTCGTGTTGTTAGTCCCTTGGCGTGCGCGCACCTCCGCACTTGGTATCGTCTACGTCAACCGATCTTCTCTCTCTCCCTCTCTCTTTTTATTTTATTATTTTATTTTAATTTTTTACAAGGTCACACACCCATAAACGAGGGAAGAACAAGTAGACTCATCGTTAATGTGCCCCTGTGTGACTGTGCAACAGTGTGTCTCGTGGGTGGATGGAGAGTTGTTAAGTGTGCCGTTATTGAAATTTACCGTGCCCCCCCTCCACCCGCCCGACTCTCCTCTCTTCCATTGAACTATTTTGTGAAACTTGGCTGTTTTATTAAAACAACTAAAACACTAGCGTCAACAATGAGTAAAACTTGTGCGCGTTGTGAGAAAACGGTCTATCCGATCGAGGAGCTCAAGTGCCTAGACAAGGTAATTATTATTAATATCGTCATCACCATCATCATTATTATTGTTGTTGTTGTCGTCGTCGTCGTTTGTCAAGAGTAAAACTCAAAGACATCGCGTCCATTGAACATTGCCACAAATACATGATGGCACATAGTGAGATAATTTGAGTTACATGGACATGGCTTTTAGTTATTTATTCGTAAATGGATAATCTTTGACTAGCGATCCGTAAGGACGCTGCTGTGGTCGCACACCTCGTTTTGATACAGTACTCCAATAGTGCGCGAGGTCCATCTGGAACGGCGGCGGCGGCGGATCTCTCTCGCTGCTGAGCCAGCCGGCAGAAACTTTTTATTTTATTTTTTTCGAGTAAGCTTATCTTCACAGTCTCTACTCATTCACAAGCCTCTCTCATCATACTTTGATGGTGTTATTTTCGCGCTCGCTCGTCTTGACTTTTTGCCTCGACTGTCTTTTTCTCTGTTCTCGTTTTACCGCTATTGCCCCGTTCACTTGAGTTTTCGGGGCTGAGTTGGTGCTTGCTACTGGCGCTCGGCTCGCTGCGTTCCGTGTAATTGAGGCGAGATGGACATTTTATATCGTACAATAATGCTATAGTCTGCTCTCAGTACGGACGAAAAAAAAATCCATTTTCCTTTTTCCGCTTCGGAATCGACGATGATTCTTTTTACCGATTTTTCTTTTCGTACCCCATCGTTCAATGGGGTTTGTCGATGCTTTGTTGAGAAAATTAATCGGTCATTCAATCGATGAATAAGAGCGTACAACAGCTGTTATTTTATCAACCGGTCGTTACCACTTACGCACAAAAATTAGGGTCTTATTTAAAAATCTGCAATAACTTGTTTTCATCACGAATAGATATGGTTAATGTCGTCGTTCTGCTACGTGTTAATCAATTCAGTGCTGAAAGTCGCATTGTCAATATATAGAAATATCCACAGACAAGGAAGAAAATAGACTGATATATGCAAACGTCCGAGGTAAAGTTTTTGTCATTCAGTTTGGTAGTAGAAAAAAAAACAACATAATACTCATCGGATCATGGACGAGAAAAATCGTATTTTGTTCATTGATGTTTTATTGATTCACCCGACACGACACATTCTTTGTCGGTATTAGTTGTTGGAAAGTCACAATTATCAGTATGTCTAATGTGACGTTAAATAAAACACCGGTTGTTATTTTAGTCGAAATGAGCTCGTCCTTATCGGAAAAAAATAAGGATTTTTTCTAATATAATACTGGATATTTCTTTTTTGGAAATTTGTAAATATCCATTTATTTTTTTCTTCGGAACCTCGTCCGTAGTTATTTTTATGTATTAATAACACAAGCCGAAATCAGTCTTTGAAAATGTCAATAGAAGCACGAAAATTGTTAAAAATGTTTA
Organism: Tromatobia lineatoria; assembly: GCA_949699805.1. Lineage (NCBI taxonomy): Eukaryota > Metazoa > Arthropoda > Insecta > Hymenoptera > Ichneumonidae > Tromatobia > Tromatobia lineatoria. The sequence goes on along the minus strand of OX453046.1, from coordinate 24,915 downwards.
CCGATTACCGATTGGCACGTAGCACAGAACGACTACCTCAATAGTAACGGCTCAGAATGGGTAATGTTTTTTCGATTAATTGATAATTGATTTTTTTTTTCTCTCTCGATCAAAGATCATTTTGCATTTTGACAGATTTTTCCTTCCCCACCGATTGATCGATTTATAATTGTTATTTTGGAAAAAACGGAAATTTTATTTTCATCAACAAGTGCTCACATACGCAACAGCTCTTATTCGATAAACTGCTTTTTTACGGATCGCTTGAGCCCGAATATTCGGGACTTATCTTGAAATCTTGGATAACTTTTGTCCATCGCCAACACTTATGGTTATTAGTAGATGATCCTTATGTATATCGGACAGATATACAGTCTGTCATGGCTTGGAAGCTTCGGTATAAGCTGTGGTGACGTGGTCTATCCACCATCATCTTTTTATCAACCCGATCCTTTTTGAAAACCTTATTTTTAGTCAGTGTCTGTATAGTTACCGTCACATTTTTACTCTAATATACGTACAAAAACTGAATTACCATTTCTCTATCTATATTCCATATACATCAAGAGACGCGGCAGCGTCACGACGCCAAGTATTAAAGAGAAAAAAAAAATTTAATGTTTAAAATTTATCCTTCTTGAATAATCGATTTCATAAAACGATTAGTAATAAAAATGGATTATTTATAAAGCGATTATTAAATTTCTCTCAATTTGATTGAAATTGTTGAGGAATTCTTTTCGCTGCGTTGTCATCTCCCGAATAGGGAGGAGGAGGAGGAGGAGGAGGAGGCTTCCGTCAAGGAAAGAAACATCGTCACGCATATCGTCACGGTATACGGCAACTCTCTCCTCTCTCTTCTCTCTTCTCTCTTCTCTCCACGCTTCATGTAGCGGATTACCGAACAGATTACACGTGACCGCAACGTGCATTCGCGGGTTTTCTCAAGGAATGTTACTGTAATTCGATAATAAAAAACTATCACGGCGTTACTCGGACAACGTATAACGTCCGATATTTACAAGTATTCACATGTATTTAAAGATAAAAAATGTCAATAGTGCTAGGTCCCAGGTACGCAAATTCTAATATCAGACTGTATCTCATATCTTATTCACCGCTTATATAGCGTTGAGCATATTGGGAAGTGACGGCAAACAAAATGGCGGCAATGAACGACCCTAGCGATCTTAACAACACCACCGTTTTACCGTAAAAACGAGCGGGTCGTTTTTTTTGCACAAAAAAAAATCAACCGAAAAAAATTCAATTGTAAGTCTATAAAAATAGAAATAGAGTATTTCATTCTTTGCAACTTGATGACAGAAACCTTGGATCAATCAAGTATGATTATGCTTTCTTGTTGCTTCATCTGTCAATTTGTCCTCAGTTTGTTCTATTGATTATCGATGCTTTTTGTTGCAACAACGAGTTTGAGTATCCACCTTTGTTTTTCTTCATTCCGTTTGTATAGTCACATTGCTTCATCAATTGCTGCTCATTTCCCTACACTGAAAGGAATAAGTAGTTGGGAGAAGCATCTCCGGCATATGCTGTATCACGAATTAGTCGAAGCCACTACTAACTCGAAGACGAGAATCGATGTATTCACGATTGGTTATGGGAAAATAGTCGATAAGACTAACAAGTTACTTCCTCTAACCGATGGCTGTGCTGTTTCAACTAACAGCCCGTAGGTGGCGCAAACGCATTGGAGGTTCGTCGACCAACCGAGTAATAACTTTCTATAGGTAACCCACAAGTAGTTGTCATAACCCACCGAATAGTTGACGCTATATCAAGTCTCTCGTGTGGTTGTCCGAACCCATTTATTTTCGTTCTCCAACTACTTTTTTTTTCTCAGTCTATGGCAGATTTGATTCCATCGATTCTTCACTTTGCATTGCGCTTACAAGCGGTTCGTTTCTATGCTCGATTAAGTACACCTTGCTCGTTAGATACTTTCGGAGTGTCAACTGCAATTTTGATACTCTATTCAGTTTGAAAAATCGAAATATTCATCGATCTACTAGTGCTTTCTATAAATACCTTAGTCCATGAATATGTTTGGTACTGTGCGTCCGGGTTCAGTTTTGGATGTCTGTACAAAACCTCAGGAAAAATCCTTAATTGGAATCGAGTTTGCTGCTAACTAGACGCTCATGATTCAGCATTTCATACGCGTGACAAACAATATATCCAAACATATAATTTTATCAATCTACCGTTTGTATCGTGTTGAAAATATTTTCGGATGATGAAACTGAGTTGCACAAAACCTCTTGCACATATCAATTGGATCGCACTTTTTTAAGCACTTTGTTTGGGAACCATTCGGCACCAATGGCAGCTTGCAATTTTTGGCGTAACTCATGATCCGCCGGCAGCACTTTGAACACCGATCGTTTCACAGTTGGACTCGTTTTGCCAGTTTTACAGGTGAAAATAATACACGATTTTGTCATTTTGTTCAATACAATTTCGCATCGATTTACCAAAAATACGGTTCCAAACTATAGTTAGCCACTATGAGATAACTATGTGTTATCGTTATGTTCGCTAAGAGTGACATCCCCACCAATCGAGTTTCTAATTTGTCTATCCAAACGAGGCCCAACATGTCCGATATCAACATTAAGCCGCACAGTGACGGCACATTGGCGGCACGTGGTGAATTCCGGCAATATGGCTTATATACGACACGGTTACGACACGCTGTGCAGCGCCAACGCTTGTCAAAAGTGTGTGGGCACAGTGCCGGCAGCCGGACCGTTGAGTACCATACCCCGTGCCGTTTATTGATAACCAAAATTGTGAGTGTTGCTTGCCGCTACATCGTGTGCGCGTGACTAGACAGAGAGATGGTTAGATCCCCTCGTCTGGAAAAATGAGACGTGGAAGATGTTTTCTCATATTTCATTTATTTTATGTGTATTATAAAATCAAAATACACGGGTGAATTGGTTTTGATCTTGTGTTTTGTTGGGTCGGTATAACCGGCGAGATAACCGATCGCATATTAATACTCGAGGTCATTCCGCATATAGAGCCGTAGATTTGATTTTATTCAATCGCTCCAGGTGGATAATCCATCGATCGTTGCAATCCATCTGAGATATTTGCCGCAAGTTTGACTTTTATTAACTGTCACCACAGTGTTATTTTGTGATTAGTGTGATTTAAAGTTTGGCATTTATTATCTTCGATTTGTGCATGAAAACCCGGCCATGAATCCCGTCACTCTACCAAAGCAGCATGATCCCGAATAGGTAGCAGAGTTTTTTCCAGCGCGAACGGGCCTTAATAAAATAGGGGGGAAGAACTTTTGGGGACTTGAGCTTTGTGGTGTTTTGGGATTTTGGAATTTCACACTAAAGCGGATAAATAGCCACTGAATTTACAGAATATAAATTGATGCTCCAACTAGATGGTATTCAAATAAACTGGAGTATGCAAATGCCGTTTAGTCAGTCAGTACTCAGTACCACTGATGTCATTGGATTTTATAGAAAATGAAATTTTTCATGTATATAGATTAAAGAATAACAGCTTATAATTTTCATAAATAAGAAACTTTCCAACAGTATGATTTTTATGTTATTTCTTAATGATAAACGGTAATGTCACAATAAGAATGAAACCAACAAAAACGATTCACTTTACTGATAATATCGAAAAAATCTGTATCATTTGCGGTCAATTTAAATTAATAATTGAAAGGGGACTGTACTATTTTTTGTTTATGAATATATACCAGTGCGTTATATCGTCTGTTCAATGTTCGGAAAAACGTCCGAAAAATCCAGCGAGTCACGTGATAATAGCGGTAACGGACGATAATTGGGACGCGTGCAAGAGGAGGCGTGCGAAAAACCAATTACCGAATGGTGTGCGACGACGACCACCACGAGAATGGTACGAGCTCATCGAAAGCAAAAAAAAAAAAAAAAAAACTATATATCTCTGGAACGTCTGCAAGTGGAGTACTCATTCTCGTCTCAAACGAAATATTTTGAGCTAACCTATGTATACCGCAGGGTGAAATACGCTCACAATCGTCACAATTTAACAATATGAACAAGTAACCTGTAAAAAATATCACTAAAAGCCGTTGGATCGTGTAAAATAGACTGTCGCCTCACGGTCCGCTCGGTCGGTAAGGTAGTTAGGTAAATGTACTTGTCTCGAGCCGCGACCGCGTCCTTTAATGTTCCTTAACGTTTATAAGATTCATCGTATTACAGGTATGGCACAAACAATGTTTCAAATGTCAAGGCTGCGGGATGACGTTAAATATGAGGACGTACAAAGGATTCAACAAACAGCCATATTGCGAGGCGTGAGTATACCTATTATCATATTTGAATTCTGAGAGATTTAGTAATAAAGCAGTTAAAACATGTGCCTGTACACACGACAATATAATGGGGAAAAAAAGGAATGTTCGCATCACGATTATACTTTTATAAAATTCGGCAATACATTAATTCCGCAGTACCCGATTTTACACAACGCCACTTCCACTTATTTTACACGATAACTATCATAATACGTCCAATTAAACTACACCGTTCCAACTAAGTGAGCATTCTAACTCACCGCGACGCACTATCATTTGAAGTAAGCTGTTGCCAGTGTTGAATCGCAGAAGCGTTGAATCGGGATGTGTGTACATCGTTGGGCATTGCTTCCTCATTATTTTTCGCTGTTTGTAAAGCTTCTATGAGGAAGCCAATGTCGATAAATATACTCTCTCACAGAGATGGCTTTTCAAATAGCGGAAAAACATTATAAGCAAGCAATGGGAAAATCTCTACTTTTGTCCCAGAATAAGTGTAACGTTTTGTCGCGGGGACCCGGAATGGTCGTAACACTTTTTACGGTTATTCATTCCGGGAAACCCTCCTCAAAGATATTTTCAGATCAATACGTATAATTAGGTAGTACAGAACAGCGGAAAACACTGCATCACACGCACATAAACACCGTCCGACGACGCGACGGAATTAACGTCACGTCACCGTTAATTTCGTGTCCTGGACGAACATTAAGGCGTGGAGATGAGCTGCGTGCGTTGAATCGAGTACGAAACTCTGTTAAGTACGCAGTAGAGTCTCTACGGTATGCCAGTGAGAGCCGAGGGGAGAGCGTCTTTAAGTCTCATAGCGCTTTCCTGTGATACTCTCACCACAGCACAATGTCATACTCGTTAATTAACGTATACACTCAGGTTTCATGCATAGCACAAGACGAGCGGACCAATGCAACGTTCAAACTCTCAATGTTCAATTACGCGAACCTTATATCCTTCTTATTCTTTTATTTCCCTTCCCTATAGACAAAAATTTTTTTTTTTTTTTTTTCTTATTGAGATATTTTCTTGCCTATGCCTCATTCAGGCTTCTCTACGTACTCCCTCTCATCTTTCCTCGTTTCTACATTGTACAGAGATCCCTAGAGTGTTGTGTTGGCAGCCGGTACTAATGCGATGCTCTATCGACATCGCTTTCATGACATTCGTGCATGCGAAATCCTAATTTCACTCACTTCCGTCCCTAGACCGCAATTTCAATTTCAATTTCAACTTCAACTTTGGTCCTTCTCTGGCGGAACGAAAGCGATCATATATCGACGTGGTGAACGGTGTGTTCTCGTAATCGCGAGCGTATAGCGTTGATAGTAGTTATCAGCGGACGTCTGAAATGCGTGTTTCTCATCGTGCGTAAATTTCCGTAAACGTTAAAAAATGGCAGATTTTCGTCTCAACGAGCGAGCGAAGGTACGCTGCTCGTGCGCCGCACCCCTGGTCCTCCTCGCGGCCCCTCGACTCCGTGGGCTAGTCAGAAAAAGTATCGTATGCGCGGCGCGGCCCGATACGTTGGCAATTATGACGCTTTATACTCGTCAGAATCGCCGACTTTCGACTCTCGCACAACATGTTTACTGTTTACTGTATACCGTTTCATGCTCACACAATTAATTTCCGTTGGCAGGCATATACCAAAGGCAAAGGCGACGACAATGGCGGAAACACCGGAGCTCAAACGCATCGCCGAAAACACTAAGATCCAGAGTAACGTTAAGTATCACGCAGAGTTCGAGAAGGCCAAGGGAAAATTTACCCAAGTTGCCGACGATCCCGAAACACTCAGGATTAAACAGAACAGCAAAATTATTTCGAACGTCGCGTACCACGGAGAGCTCCAGAAAAAGGCAATAATGGAACAGAAAAGGACGATGACCGGAGAGAATGGCGAACAGATCGGTAGGCACCTGATATTCATCTTTCAAATAATTTTTCCTCATCTTATGAAATAAAGGGCTTCTTTGCCAGTACCGTCTCAAAAGCCGAAATAATTCATTTAAAAAACATATCACTCGACTTTCGACATATGAGTCACGTATAAAAAATGTAATGTAAAAAAAAAGAAATATTTCTTGTTTTCATGGAGAATATCGCATTGATAAAAAAAAAAAGAAAAAAAAAAGCTTTCTTCGATTCCAAGAAAAGCCTTCTTTCTATTCTAAGAAACGGTTATCATGTAATAAAGAAATGGTTTCCTTGATTCAAAGCAAAGTGGACAACAAAAAAGCTGACCCAAAATGGATTGCCGGCTATCCGCGTTTGATCAAATAAGCGATTTTTTTATTATTTTTATAACCTTTCTACACTTTATACGGCATGGAACAACCCTTTTCTTCTTCTATATAACCACTACGGGCTTGTATTTAGTTGTCGATATTTAAATTCATAGGTGACGTTTTGCTTCTATGGTGTATGAAAGATAACTTCTTCGAATTCAATAAAAAACCATTCATTAGTTTGAAGAAAATTTCGCTTGACTCAATATCGCTAGATTTTATTGAGTCTAATGTTATTGAAATAAATGCTATTATAAACTCAAATATATTATTCCATTTACGTCTAGGCGAATGTTTCGTAGTCAATACTCGATAGAGATTTCTTCTCGCGGTGTGCCACGCATTATCCCTTGGATAGAAAAGAAACTCGCATCGTGTTGAGTTGTTATAATAAGGTGTGTCCGTCAATTTTAATTAAAGGAATAACCCCGTGGCACATAAATCCCCAGCCCCTAATCACCGTTCTTCTTACTTACCGAATAGTTTTACGTCGGCTCAAGCTTATGTCGAAAATAATCTGTTTATTCATACCACCGTTGCACCTTGTTTTATGCTTAAGGTTGTTGTGGGGTTTAGGCTTGCATTTAAACTATAGATCGCGTTGTTTTATGTACGTGGTAGCATTTTCTTAGCTGTTGTAACGTATATACTGAGATAACAAAAATTGGCAATTTTTTTGTTTCTCCTAAACGGTGCTGTCCATCGTTGCAAAATTTTCACCAGACTAGCTGCTAAAAGATAGTGTACATTCGCGGAAAACTTTGATGACGGTCGTAGCATTTTGAGTTGATCCCCCACCCCCCACCACAACCTTAAATATATGTACTGTAGCATCGTCGTATATGTGCTAAAAAGCTCCTCACATAGACAGCTTTTTCGTTGCTTTCTTGGTTAGAATATGTAGAGTACACGGACGGTACGATCGGCCCGACAGCAACGAACGTCAATGCAAATATCGTGCCACCAGCGAGAACGACGAGTCCGTCACCATCGACACCTGCGGCAGTTCAGAAAGCACCGGGAAGGATCGCCGATTATGATCCCCTCACCGAGGGGACTAGGCCGAGTCCATACTCGGCGCGGCAGGCCGCCACAACCGTCATTTACACGAGCGACAAGGGTGCAGGTAACAGTGACGTTGCGCTTTCGAGCCGTCTCCCACCGTTCTCCAATTCTTAATTCCAGCCTAAATTAATAAATAAAATATCTATCGATACTATATGGAGCATTCTCTGTCATTTGAACAAGAAGAAAAAGGTGTGGCCATTGTAACGACTGCTGCTATGGAGGCGCGTTTGCCACCGCAACATGACAGCTATGGCGACGCTTGCTTGCTATGCTTCCGATATACACCCGGTTGAATAGCAATATCCGTTGGGACATGTCCTATCCCGCGGGAAGCCCCCGCAACATTTTTCCGAACGCTCCCTTTCAAAGGTCGCGTATCCTTTCAGATTTTCCGTCTACCTGTTTGGCCCTCGCACTATGACACTTCGCCGTATCCTCTGTCCTTGAATAATAGGCTAGATGGAAAATCAAAAAAGCTTCAAACTCAAATCGGTAATAGAGTCTGTTAAGAATTTTCAAATTCTTACTTCTTGGATGATATTTTGAAAAAATTACAATAAAATGACAAAAAATAGGCAAAATGGATCTTCTAAATGGAAATACTCTCTCATTAGTAGTGATATTTCGCCAAGTATAACATATGTCACAGAGTTGCGCAAAAAGATTCTGGCTGGAATGACCGAGATGATCCATATTTGAATCGATTAATCGTTTGTAATCATCGTGAGATATTTCCATTTCCGGTCGGTTTAAGAATCTGGAGAATGACATGATAAATATTGTGGATAGCGCAGCTTTTGCTTAGATTTGCAGCGTTTGTCTCAATTTGACAATAATCGCATCGAATCGCAACGCTTAAAGTTATGTCGATGTTATTGTCTTCTGGAAAATCATATTATCGTCCAATGAGTTATTAGTTTGAGCGATACGTTTAACAGTTGCGAACTTGTCTCTCTTGTCCGCAGTGACGAATCCGCCTACAAGAAAAATTGGCTCTGTTGCTGACATAGATCCGGTGAACGAATATTATGGATCTCTGACTCCGTCCACGAACAACAATCACGTACCTCAGCATCAGCCGCCGCCGCCGCCTCCACCAGCCAATACCTTGGTAAAAAAATACCCTGTACATTTAGTTAAAATCTTTACCTCGTGAAAAAAGTGAAAAAATAATGAAAATCATATATTTCACTTGTATTTATTCATTGAAATTTGCTTACTTTATATTCAATTATTTTTTTAAATCATGAATCCTCATAAAATAACGGTCTGTGGAAACAGTTTTCTTGTCCTAATTTTAGAAAAATATGAGATATCGATCTCAAGTTCTACGGATGAAATCAGTTCTATTTAACGATCATTAGAACATACTTTTATTATAATCTGCGATGTGATTCAAATTTCACAGAATTTAAATTAATTTTCAGAAAAAAAAAATGTCATTGCATTAACTTTAGCAAAATATAAGATAGCGAACTCTAATTTTATACGAATATTTATATAATAATTGTTATATGAAGAATAATTGTTATATGAGAATTCTTGGAGGGGAAAAAAAAAGACAGAAGATGTTCGAAATATATCGATATTTTCGTACGAATTATTATTTAGTTGAGAAGAAGAAAAAAATCTCAAAATATTGTCCCCGTAGTAGATAGCTTTTATTAATCTTCGTTTGTCGTTATGTATCTATTTCGCATCTGTTTTGTTTTTCTGTTTTGTCAAATAGCGCGTGTACAGAGCAATGTACGACTACGAAGCTCAAGACACGGACGAGGTGAGCTTCTGCGATGGCGATCTCATCGTAAATTGTACGGCGATCGACGAGGGCTGGATGACAGGTCTCGTGCAACGCACCGGACGTCACGGAATGCTTCCTGCGAACTACGTTGAGCCTGCGCAGATCTAATTAATCGGAGCTAGAGAAAACGAGTGAGCCCACGTGAGAGGTGCCAATCTACGGCGAACTAAAAATGACGATTAAGGAAAAGAATATTGGTCAACTACCGCATCGTCGTTGACTTTCCGGTGGATTATAAATGACAAACAGACGTCGCGTACTCGAAATCAAACGGGTCCAAGTCGAGCTTTTCTCGGCGTCGCAGAGAAACTGCAGAAATACAGTCGGAACGACAATCTGCTTCCATCGGTGTTGTCAAAGCCGATCAAAATATGGATGATGTTTAAAATCGCTATATAAATATAATTTCATAATAATACGATGCCATTTTTACCATGAGATTTTAATACAATGTGCGAACTTTTGGATGGCCGCAAGAGAGATTCATTTTCAATACAAATTTTACGATAATTTTTGGGAAAAAAAAAATTATATATGTATATACACATATATAGTTTACACATGACTTGATGATGGCTGTAGGGTTATTACTATAAAATTATATTTAAAAAACAGCCTGTACTATATATTATATTTCTTGAATTAATGGAACTTTGAATTCCATGCACTTTGGATTTTCAGAAATCCAACAAATATTCCCCGACGTAATTTGAGTAGAAAAAGAATATAGCTACGAACCACTAGGACATTAAGCTATTCCATTGAGTATATTGCTTCGGTCGGATATATTTTTCAACGTTTTCATTGAAGATGAAAGTTGGACGAGCACTCGTTTCTAAGTTAAACGGCCAAATTTACACTCCCAAATTTGATCTCAAGCTCAAACTCAAGTTTTAAATTCACTTGGACCTCAAGTTTCGACTTTAGTTCAAAGTTGGGACTATAAATTCGAGCCCAAGATGCCTAGATTTCTAATTTACCGATTTTCGTACGCTACGTTTTTATGGCAAGTCTAGTTTCTTCACTAATTCGTTGAGAAGCAATGAAGCAAACAATCTCGAAAATTTCTTTTGTTGAACACACAGAATTCTAGTCTGTTGCTTTATTGATTCTTAATTAATTGGAAAAGCAAGCGGTCGACATTAAAATGTAGATCGGCAAATAATTCAATATAAATGTGTCGAATTTCCCGTCGATGATTTTAATATAAGTTCTGTTGTTTGATGTTCATTTCATACGAGTTCGAGAAAAATGCATGCATCCTAAAGATAGGGAAAATTATTATTTTGCAAAATAACTCGCTTATTTTTCTGTAAACGTATGAATTTTTGTACTTATCAGTTAACTTACTTTTGTAGATATTTTATTGTAGAAAAAATGTGTGAAATACACAAAATTCGAAACAAATTTAAGAATCTAAGAAAATTCATAAGTTTTCGGGAAAAAGAACGAAACATTTTCGTAATAAAAAAAACGGCAAATTTGTTTGTCGATTAATTTTTCTATCAATTTCTCAATGACATTTTTAAACCATTATTATGCAAAATGATTCTCCTCAGTACCTTTAATGTGAATAAGTTTTTTTTTTTTTTTTTTTTTTTTTTCTCGAGATTTTCATACCATGGAAGAGTATTTGCAATTTTTTCTCATTTTTCTTCAACTTGTGCGAAATGAATCTGCCAAGCGGCAGAACTACCTTGAGTATCGTAGTAATCTAGGCATCCCAGAGTCAGCTCAAGTTGTGCTTAATTTTAAGAAGGCATCGTTGGTACATTTAGGTCAATCAAGTACAAAGATTTAAAGAAAAAAGTAAAATTGTACACGTTTTTGAAAGGAAACTAGTGAAACGAAGGTAAATCCTAATTAAAGAGATCTTAATGTCAACAAAAATGTAGAACAATTATTCAACAGTAATGTCACTCGGTTTTCTTGACATACCCTACGGTCGTTGTATTTTCAGTTTTACAGAAGTCAAATTTGTAATTAACAGCCGATCTTGATTAGCAGGGCTCACTTTGTGTTTATTTAAGGACTTTTTACGAACCTACTAGGAGAATATTTCAAATAACTTTGTAAATTTGTTTTTCATTTATAACCCAATAGCGGTTATTCGTAAACAATGAATATTATTAACAAATTACATCGGTACATTCATGCGGTATCCATCGAGAAATAAAATAAGCTATCGCTGGTAAAGATCAGACATAAGTTACAAATATGACAATATATACCGTATATTACTATTTTAATCAAAGTTATTTTTCATAAATTCATCAATGTAAGTCGTTGTCAACATTTGGTAGGATCTCTTTAATTTCGATTAATGCTTTATTAAATTAGTTACCTTTTTGAAACATGGACAGATAATTTTTCACGTACCGTCTGCTTAGACATGAATGTTTAAATGATGCAGCTGAAACAACTCAAAAGTTAAATTATTCCATTGGTAACGTTTGAGTAGGGACCAAACTTGCGTCTTATACTACTGAAACTCATCAACTCAACAAGATTCCAGGCTCAAAGGCTCGCGAGGTATTTAATTCCGTTATGATTAGCGCCCTTGCGCATTAGTTGTATGTAGAGATGTCGGTTGTTCGTTACTTTTCAATTTATCTTATAGATTGTTTATTATTAAACGTATAGCAAACGTGGTCTACACGTTATAGAACTGAACGGTTTAACTTTATATAAAATCCTTAAGAAAACATTTTTGGCAATAAATTTCGTAAATAAAATAATGAAAAGTCAATGTAACGAAGAGTAACATAGATGGCTACTTCTATTGTTACCCCTTACCTTCGCTTTTTACCGATTTTTTTCCTAAAATTCATTGTCAAAAATGTTTTTTAAATAATTTTATATAAAGTTAAAACATTGAATTACATAACATGCCGGCCATGCCTACTAAACGTTTAATGATAAGCAGCAAATTATAGCATAAATAAAAAGTATATATATTCAAAAGTGACAAACAGCTGTTATCTCTGGTTGTACGCACTAGAGTGTGTTAACAAAAAAATTTATTTAAAAAAAAAAAAAAAAAAAAAAAAAAATTCTCCTCCAAAAATATGTATTCCGACCTTAATATTCACGCTCTATACGAAATACGCGACTGAATTATTTTATGATTTTTATTTATTAATTTATTGGAAAAAAAAAAAAAATCGCAATTGAGACACCTCTAAATATTATTTGCCAGCGAATTCTTTGGCACAGTCGATCGTTGACGTCGGTCAATCCTTCGAGTTTAACCTTTCACGACTAAAAAAAGTGCGATAATAAGCAGTAATTCGAGCAACAACAGCTTTTACTCAATTTACGCTTCCTACTGTTTTTAATCGCAATTTTTTCAGTCTTAATGGATTAAACTCAAGGAATGGACCGATCCATCGACTGGGCCATAAATATTCGCTGACAAATAATATTTTAAACGTCGCTCCATCGCGACCTTTATTTTTCAAGAATTTCCATATTTAAAAAAAAATAAAAAAATCCAGGCTCCAATTCCGTTTGTGAGGTGGATATTGAGGTCAGTATATATTTTTACACTTTAGTATACACGCGGATGAAACCCAAAAATTCCATCACTTTGAGCAATTCCTCGCTTCTCTCTCTCTCTCTCTCTCCCTCCCTCTATTTTTCTTCCTTTTTCTGATACCCTAATACATGGTTTTCTGTCATAATTGAGAATAAAAGCGTGATAGACACGATGGTCGAGGCGATCGCCACAACGCATACCAATATAGCGCCTAGTTTCACTGATATAGCAATATAATAGGAAAAGAATATTACCTCGATCGTGACTAGAGATATGAGCGGTAAATGTCACCGGTAATTTCATTCAGAAAACGCTCTAAATATGGCCACATTGGTTATAAAATCACATGGTCTCATAGTGATTTAAAATCTCACGATATAACGGTGAATTGACAATCGAAATATAAATTTTTTTCAACGATTTATACGGTAATGTTGCCAGACTGTGTTGTGGTCGTCTTACCAACACCAACAAAAACAATGCAGTAAATTTAACAAAAAGTTTTATAGTATTTTTTACCGAAAAAATATTGCGGTAACTTAACGAAAAAAAAAAAAAAAAAAAAAAAAACATGGTGTTATCTTGAATTTTACAACTGTATAGAGTTTACCACTTTTAAGTCGTTGATTTTACATCTACATACGTGGCTATATACTTTTACGGTAAATAACCAAAAACTGGTATGACTGGTCATTTTATACGTGGACAAGTGATTGGTATGTACCAGTTTTGACGGTAAATTGTCGAACGATTTTAGTGACCGTATTTTCACGATAGAAAATTTCTAGAAAAAGAATGACGTTAGAATACCCAAGTACTGCCGTTAACTTTACCGAATATTAAAATAGCGGTATTTTCACATCTCTAGTCGTGACACATTCGAGCTTACATAAAAATGTAATTAGTAAACGACAATATTCGTATATATTATAGAGAATAGGATAACGATAAAGAATTTTGGCGATTGTCATGGTGAGAAGATTTTATATACATTAGAGAAACTTGATGTGCCTTATTCTCCCTCTCGGGCCTTTTCGGGTCTTCAATGTAACCTTGATACCGTAAAATATTGAGATATATTGTTATGTCGACCAACATCAACGCGGCCTGATGACAAAGACGATTTTTAGTTAAGCTTGCCGTATAAACGAAAACAAATAAAACAGTTTCTTGATAGAAATGGGAGCGCAAATGTGTGTGTGTGTGTGTGTGTGCGCGTGCATCACAGATGAGAACAAAATGTCTACTGATTTTTATCGATCAACGAAAATTAATCGGACAACTTTAAATATAGATATTAAGTCTGATTATCGGAAACGAACATTCGGAATAGCATTTCGAGCAATTGTATTTTTAAACGTATATCAAAATCTGAAATAAGTCAGTGCTATCGCACAGGATAATAAGTGTTTTCTGAGAAAATTGCTCTTTAACTTGAATGGAAAACAGATGAAGCGTAAAACTTGGGTTACGTCCTGACGGACTGTCACTGTGTCATACGGACTCCCGTAACGATTACAGCAAAAGCTCCAAAGCTTGTCCGACGTAAACTATTTAGAACAAGAATTGACGTAAGACATTCATTAGGGTGGCCTTTAAATGCGAAATTTTTCAATATTTTTCGGGACACCTAATATTATTATAAGAAATAATATTAGAATGAGATGCAAAGAAAATCCGAAATAGATGCATTTTCAGAGGTTGCTACCAGCTATCATAAAACAATGATAAGATTCAAAGTTTATTGATTAAAAATGAAAATGATGAATTTGAAATTTCTTCGGAAGCCACTTTTACTCCCATTTTCAAAGAATATCGTATAACGTGAACAACTCTTCCGAGTTGTACGAAATTAAAGCATTTTCCGAGAAAGCTTGCGAATGTCACAGGGAAACAAGATTTTTCATTATTATGGTTATTCCTCAGTATACAATTGGCTTTTACTATCTCCCCCCCCCTTTATTCTCCAAACCTCTGTCTATACACAATCGGTCTCGGGTTCGCCTCACGGCATCGGAGCTACGTCACGATTTTCCTCGAGAATGTCAAAAACACAGACTACAGCTGTATATTTGACGTATACATGTAGAGCTTCATCGCGTCCGTGTTTTTTTATTTGCCGACGAAAATTTTCGACGGCACCGGAAATCGAACCGGAAATCGACCTACCGATGCTCTGGACCATAGGCGGCGGCCAGTACACTGACCACTAGACCACCGCACCGGTTACAAGATTTTCCAAATTATTTTTAGCTATTTAACATGTATAGTGGCAAAAATGGAATAGCGTGACAGAAAAATAATTTATGAGTCAATACGGGTAGATAAATAAAAACCTTCGAGTTTATCGAATTTTTGTTACGTTCGGAAAGTGTTGAAAAGACCCGCTCGTAAGGACCACTCCGATATTCATGCAATGACAAGATGTATTTAAAATATTTTCATGACTGCATTATTAATGATTATTGAGGTCTAAACATTAGAATTCATTGTCGGTGGATAACTCAACCACATATATATGCATCATTTCGCAATTCTCGAGTATGTTTTAGTATTCGCTCAAATGAAATTTATGATTTACGGATTTACGGAGTTGCAGGTTACCCCATTTATTGTTCCGGGGTTACGAGCTAACCAAGTTTTAGACTACTTTTTTTACTCTCATCATCTCGAAAATCCTTAATGAACATGCAAAAGTGCTGATGATCTTTTTTGATAATTATTCTCATGGAATTTAAGAAAAGAAAAAATTATAACTTGTTTTTCTATGTCTCGGAGAAAAATGGGCTTCGTTTGTTGAAATTGATTTTTCGTCAATTATGACAGCTTTTAATATTCCAAAATCATCTGTTCTAATCTGTATTCTTTGAATAATGCAAATAACGAGAGGCGGACAAAAGATATCACTGCAAAAAATAGTCTCGGGAAAATACTTGCCGAAAACAATTACCCACCCGTAAAATCTCCCCCGCAGATGTTTTTCCGTTAACGAGCCTTTTGTTTTCGGGTAAAATTTGTCCATGAGTATTTCGTTGGCGGTGTATATGTCCCGAGGGTTATTCTCTACCGAGTTTTTCTTTCGTGGTTCTCATCCAACATTGTAATTTTTTTAATCAGAACGTAACTCGAGGCTTACTTTTTGAGTGTTCCATTAAAATCTTCTCATCTTCTCGGAGGACACATATCATAGCTTGGTGTGCCTTGGTCACTTTTGTGCTTTAGAAAACGCGATGGTCACCCATATTATAGTAGTATATTTAATGCATTTAATGCCTACCACAAGAGTGCCTTTGAGCGAAAGCTCGCTTCTCTACCGCGATCTTCCACAAAAATCGTTATCTATCGCTGAGATTCGCTGGACAAAAAATAAAAGGAATAAAAGGACTCGAGTAAAAATTCCGAAAAATAACGGTCTCGCCTTTACTTGAGTCGAATGAAGGTAAAAATTGTTGACTCGTGTGTTATAATATGCTTAGAAGCAACTCTGATTACCGCCGACGAATTATAAAATGAGATGGCATTTTTTATTTTTTTCCCCGCATCGTTTGTTACGTTTAAAATGACGATGTTTATTTTTTCATAATAATCGACAGACAATGTTCCTATTGTTAGAATTTGCAATTCACCGGAGAAATATATATTTCTTAAAGCCCATTATTGAGGAGTTGTTTCTTATTTTCGTTTGTAATTACGCAGATCAAGTGTCTAAGAAGATTCACGATTGCAATCGAAACGTACAGAAATATATGTTAGCGTTGTGTTTAGAAAGATAATATTATATTATGATATAAAATCATAAATAATAAATATGTATGTTATATACTGTGTTGGTGTATTTTCTTAATAGTATTTAATTAGGAACACGCGATTGACAATTCTACATCACTCCTTATAGTGTGCGTATTTCCATGTCTCATTGATTAATACGGGATTGAGACTACAAGTAAAATACGATTTGAAATATTTGTACAGGAATATTAAACCGACGGAAACATTAAACCAAATGCAGACTGAACTGATGATGCTTTACACTGCCTGAAGATACCTTAATTTTATATATTTCGGCCATTTCGCTAATTACCGAGAAACGTTTGTATACCTCACGATTATCGATTTGACAGTAACTTTGCTAATGTTAATATACCGTAAAAGATAGTTGCTTGAACTTTTTCGCAAATTGAATCAACGGTGTTTGTCCAATTCCGAAAATATTGGGACTGAATATTTCTAGCACACTCGTCATCGACGTTCGTTTACATTTGGAAAAGCAAATATTCACGATAAGTATATATTTATGGTAAAGCAAATGTTTAAGTATTTGGCCTGGCGTTTTCAATTTTTTATTTAAAACTATTATTCGTAGATCTCACTAATTAGTGTTGTTTTCATGTCAGAATCAGCCTTAAAGTATACGATTACTCTAAAGCATGTGAGACAAAAATATATGCAGGCTGACAATTTTAAGGTGGCCACCCCCGTTATTATTCGTTCCATGGATTAATATTGATTGGTTGTTTTAGAGGCGTTCTCGTAATGGTTTTGCATAAGCTGCATGTAGTTTTTGAGTTATAAAACTCGATTTTTCATGCCGAAATAAGTTTCAAGATATTGTACTTGCGCAAATTCGTAAAGTTAATAGTTAATTAGGAACTCTGAAATGTAGCGAGTTTTTTCGAATTTCGATTAATTTTCGCGAAGAAAATGAATTTCAAAGTTGCCGGCTCATGGGATTAACAGGTGCGACAGTGGCGGATAGAGGCCGCCCACGTCTGGCAATGTTGAGTGAAAAAGTGTCGTTTCGTTGCCCGCAGTGCAGCACGATTTTCGGTATTGAAAAATGATGGGCAAGGCATAAATAATTGACACTGCTGGACGTTGCTATAGTTGGATGTGCGCAAGCGACTGCGTGCGTCTTAGACCGGCTTGGGCTCGTGCGCTCCACTCGACCGTGCGTCTGCGCGAGCCCTCAGGCCTCAGCGACTGTGCCTCTCACTCTCGCCGCGCTACCGCGCGACTTGCCTGACCTTCCCCCACCCCCCCCCCCCCTCTTCTTCCTCGCTCGTCCACCACTGAGCGTCGCCTCACGCGCTGCGCCACTCATAACGTAACAGTGACCCCCCTCTCTCCGTCTCTGAGACTAGTCACGGTGTTCTCAAGCTTATGTCCCATAGGCGCTCCCCATTTATCTTCCAGTGAATCGGCAACAATTGTAGTCATTTTTCATTATCTCTGTAATTATTGAGAACTTTATTGCTTTGTAACGTCAGCAAAAAAAAAGGTTGATTTTTGTGTATACAGATAACATTATATTATTTCAACAATTGATGAATCATTAAATTTTCATTCATGCCTTTGTAAGGGCCGCGAGTTTTAGCACTGTCCATATGTGCAAAAAGTTACGGAAATAAAGTGAAATCATACGCACCTGGAGAGTTGACCCCCCCCAGATCCGGTAATATTCCTCCGGCAACTAACGGTCAAAATTAAGAAAATAAAAGGCGAGCGATACTTGTATCCCCAAACGTGCCAAAAGAGTTGCCAGCAAAAGCGGGGATTCACATCGTATAGAGGAATTTACGGAAATAATTTTAAAAAATATCAATACAATAAAAATGATGAAGAAGTTAATGGATTTAGGGAAACGATATTATTGAGAAATAGGAACAAATATTTAAAAAAATAATTGAGAATTTTTATTGGAAAAAAAATTCGCATAGTACTTGGCGATTTTGTAAAATGTAGTCAATTGTGTAATTACTTATGAAATAATACCGATCATTTTTTGATAATTTTGTCTGTTGATATGTATACAGAACAAAAGATCATTCAGCCGCGTTATAACCGGCTAATCTGTCAAACGGACAGATTGAATTTCATATGTGACTGTCGAACGGTTTTATCACACATAAACCGTAATTTTTGTCTCATGGTGCAATTCCATTGATCGGAATTTGGATGTTAAATATAATCTCCCGAACACCACTCGAGCTTCGAAATTAATCTGATATTTCCCTCAAGGTTCCCTCCCCCTGCACACTCATTTGAGCTTGACTCGTTCATTTGTCTGCAACGAACCTATCGGGAAAACAAATGATAAGTTGTTCGATTCACTTGGATAATTGCGTTTTGCAAAGAATGCAAATAGTCTATTTGAATATATGTGAGATGTCACAAGTTGGCCGCGATTACAAATAATAAAATAATTATTCGGTGTGAAAATCCTCCGATTATGATACGATATGTTATTTTATTATTTCACCATTTTCAACTTATCCCATTTGTTTATTGAACAAGCTTAGTTTTCAGTCGGGCGTTTTTGAATATTACCTCATTTCTCAACTTTGTTTGAGAAATCTGCTGTAAAGATAAATGGACTAATTCAAATTATATCAATATTTTAAATCCAGGCATATGCCTGAAAGTAAATTTAATTGGCACTTGGATGCATAATTTCGATACGGCCTATATTAATCCCGATAATACTAATTTAATCATGAAAACTGGATACACAAAAAATTTGTCTATCCAGGGATGATTAAATGAATTTTTAAACTTGGTCGAAAAGCTACTACTTACATACCGCTCGGAAAACGTAGTGGCACTGTGTTTTCGTAACCCATCGGTTATCGATCACACTTTAGCTCTTTTCCCCAACTTTTAATGGTGTGAAACAAATGACACATGTCGCTCGAAAATGATATACGTCACGGCAACAGCTGCAACCGTTCTCCGGAGTACAGTCGCTGTTACTGTTTATTATTGTAAATTATGAAAATTGCGGTCTCCCTCGGAAAAACATATTTCTCTCGTATGAATAAACAGTGGATCTCGACAAGCTTCGTATGTGCATTTGGGGCTCCGTCAGAGGTGAAAGCGCTCATTGGTGTCCCGTAAAATGCAGAGTTTCTTTGATCAACGTTACTATCGGATCAACAAGCTTTATATGTCCAGTTTAGGCATCTGGCCAGAGCAATCATTATTCTGCAGATGTCTCATACCGTTTATTTTTACAACAACGCTTATTTCCGTTATTGTCCCCGAGGTTATATTCTCTATTGTTATTTTTTCTTTCGATATTATTATCCAGACACTATTGTAATATTTACATAATAATTATTCAGGTAATTCGTATGCGCGATGTATGGGGAAACGTGGACAAAGTTATTGAGAGCATTCCTCCGCTTCTGGTCATGATGGCCGCATTTATAAAAATATTCAACAGCTCCATTAATATCGAAAAGGTTGGGCCTCTGCCAAAGTCATTTAGAAACTCTTCACGTAGTGTCTCACGAATATTATTATTATTATTATCACTACAATATATTAAAATAAACAAAGTAACCACGGACACAAAATCGACTTTTAGCAATGAACTAGGTATTAAATGTCAATCAGTTTCACCATCACAACAATCACATTTGTTAGGTTATAGGTTTTTTTGCTCAAGTATCGATGAAAATTTTGTTTTTCATAGTGTGTTGTGTGTGCATGCGGAGCGTTCAAATATGCCGCTTATTTCGCAACGCGCGAAATAAAATAGGTATGGTATACAAGACATATGTAGTTAAGCATGAAGTAAGGTATCATAAATAATCATATTTCGAAAGTCAAAAATTTTACTTTTTCTTTGGATTTTCAGATGCGTATAGTAATAAACCAAATTTCTCATGATTGGGAATACTTGAATGATCCAACGAGTGCGCAAGTCCTTCATAACTACGCCGCTCGTGGCCGTTTAATAACAGTTGTATACTCAAGTGAGTAAATTATCAAATTATACAGTTCCTCAAATTTAACAGCTACATTACGGGTGGGAGTGAAAATAGCGAATGACCAAAATAGTAAATGGTTAAATTAGCGAATTTTGAAATTAGGAACGTCTGAATCTGGAATGGTCATCATTATAAAATTCGCTATTTCAGCGATTCACTATTTTCACCTTCATCTTATTGAAATGCATTCAAAATAGCTGAAAAAGCCAATTCCATAATTATGGACATTCACCATTTCGACGTTCTTAATTTTTACATTGGCTATTTCAGCCTTTCGGTATGTGGTCATTCGCTATTTTCACCCCCACCCTATATTACAAATCGAATATTTACGAATGTTTACGAATATTTACAAATATTTATAAGCTTCTTCTCGATCACTGACTCAATCCGAAAATTTTTCAAAAACTCAACCTTTAAATACATTTGCAGTTTACATTTATGGCTCGATGAGTTTATTTCTCATCCTGCCAGTGATGCCAGGTATTCTTGATATCCTAATTCCTTTGAATGAGACGAGACCGAGGAAAGCCCTCTATGAAGCTGAGTACGGCGTTGATCCTGATGTTTATTTCTTCGAAATACTCATCCATTCGTATATAACAACTATCGCGACGATTGCTGTTCTCGTTACAGTCGATACAATGTACTTTATCAATGTTCAACATGCATGTGCACTTTTCAAAGTTGTCGGGTTCGTAGATACTCTTTAAAATTAAATGTTTCCCGATTAGAAAAAGTGAAGGAAATGAAATTCTGGAGTAGGATTAACTTGAAGCAGTCTATCGAACAGAAGCATTCCAAGGGAGACCGTGGTTTTGGAATGTTGCGCTATTGCATAAATCTTCACAAGCATGCATTAAGGTCAGAGGAAACGCACAATTAGAATTACCATGCTTTCTGAAACCACGCTAACGGGATCAAATAAATACAGACAATATTCAATCTGGAATATAGCTTTGCCGGTCTTCTTGAATCAACTTACTCAATCGCTTTTGCGGGAGTCATATTTCTGTACTTGATGACAATGAGTATAACTGGTGTATTGGTAATTTCGAGGTTTTAGTGTTTATTCAGTATATTTTCCAATCATACACACCAAAGTTAATAATTCAATGTTATGTATTCATTATAGACACTCATCAAAATTAATCAACCAGATGACATGATTAGATTCGCAAGTTTTACACTCGCCCAAGCGCTTAGTCTGTACTTAAATAGTGTGCCAGGTCAGAATCTAATTGACCACAGCTTATACGTCCATAGCATTTCGTGAGTGAACATCAATAGGTATATGTATTATAGTACTATAGTGCGAATAATCGACTACATAATTTGAATTTCTTAATATTAATAGCTATGAGTTTCAATGGTACGAGATGTCAACTGAGGTTCAAAGGCTGGTAGTTCTGATGATGTTGAGGAGTATGAAACCGTGCGTGCTCACTGCTGGGAAAGTTTACCTTATATCTATGGAAAGTTACAGTTCGGTATGAATATACCTAAATCATTTCTAAATATTCAACATCGCTTGAATGCCACTTAATCACTGGTAACTCATTTTCAATAAATACTTGTGTTTCAAGGTGATGCGGACAGCTATGTCGTATTTCACTGTCTTTTCTTCGATGCGTTAAGTCTTTCTCAGAGACAAAATAACGTTTCGTGTGACATAACGCTCACGAATTTCAACGATAATTGTGTCTGTATCAATGGTCCCTCGTCAGCCCGCTTTCTCGCTGGCTTGGAGACTACCATTCACCTGGAGGAGACTACAGTTGTATTCGAGAGTACCAGCTTATGAAATTCACTATTATTATTGTACTTGTTCTGATTAATTTTCCTTCCTACATTCCCATTTATCCCTGCTTTCAAGCTGACTTTGGTGTAAGCACTCTCCGAGACATGTTGAGAACATCTCCGAAGACTCACAGAAAATATCTCAACTAACTGATTGTAAGGTATTCTAATCACTTGCTAATGTACAGCTTGTCAAGTCGTTGTCAAAGAGACTGTTTTTACGGGTTTGTCTTTATCTGATTTTGATTATCATAATTTTTCTCAAGTCTCAAATCAATATTGTCAAACCAATATTGTACGGACCAACCACGCGCGAAATCGGCGACGACGCGAGACGCGTAGACCGCCGCGTCACTGGGCGTGTGCGCTCGATCGCAGCGGCGCGGGGGTATCGGCTTGGCGGCCGTGGCGACGTGACTCAGGAGACGAGTGAGTGCGACGACGCCAGTCAGCGGACGGAGGTGCGAGAGAGCGCACAGTGCGTGTCCGATAGTCTGTGCGAGCGAGCGCGAGCGAAAATAACATCCTAGTATAAACTACATGACAAACTTAAAACGACTCCTATAAAATTCCATGGCCAACTTGGTACGACTCGATCTTAATTCCATGGCCAACCTGGAACGGTTCCTTCAAAATCCCATAGCCATTTTGGTAATTCAAACAAATTCGAAAATTTTTAAAAAATTCGAAAATAAAAAGAAAATATGAAAAAATTCGAAAAAAAAAAAAAAAAAATATGAAAAAATTCGAAAATAAAAAGAAAATATGAAAAAATTCGAAAATAAAAAAAAAAGATGGAAAAATTCGAAAACAATTCATAAAATTTGGAAATGTAAAAAAAATTCGGAAATTTACAAAAATTAAAAAAATTGTAAAATTTGAAAAAATGTTGGAAATTTAGAAAAATTAAAAAAATTGTAAAATTTGAAAAAATGTTGGAAATTCGAAATTCCAAAAAATTTCAAAATGCTCGAACCTAAAGGTTCTTTAGGTTCTTTAGGTTCTTTAGGTTCTTTAGGTTCTTTAGGTTCTTTAGGTTCTTTAGGTTCTTTAGGTTCTTTAGGTTCTTTAGGTTCTTTAGGTTCTTTAGGTTCTTTAGGTTCTTTAGGTTCTTTAGGTTCTTTAGGTTCTTTAGGTTCTTTAGGTTCTTTAGGTTCTTTAGGTTCTTTAGGTTCTTTAGGTTCTTTAGGTTCTTTAGGTTCTTTAGGTTCTTTAGGTTCTTTAGGTTCTTTAGGTTCTTTAGGTTCTTTAGGTTCTTTAGGTTCTTTAGGTTCTTTAGGTTCTTTAGGTTCTTTAGGTTCTTTAGGTTCTTTAGGTTCTTTAGGTTCTTTAGGTTCTTTAGGTTCTTTAGGTTCTTTAGGTTCTTTAGGTTCTTTAGGTTCTTTAGGTTCTTTAGGTTCTTTAGGTTCTTTAGGTTCTTTAGGTTCTTTAGGTTCTTTAGGTTCTTTAGGTTCTTTAGGTTCTTTAGGTTCTTTAGGTTCTTTAGGTTCTTTAGGTTCTTTAGGTTCTTTAGGTTCTTTAGGTTCTTTAGGTTCTTTAGGTTCTTTAGGTTCTTTAGGTTCTTTAGGTTCTTTAGGTTCTTTAGGTTCTTTAGGTTCTTTAGGTTCTTTAGGTTCTTTAGGTTCTTTAGGTTCTTTAGGTTCTTTAGGTTCTTTAGGTTCTTTAGGTTCTTTAGGTTCTTTAGGTTCTTTAGGTTCTTTAGGTTCTTTAGGTTCTTTAGGTTCTTTAGGTTCTTTAGGTTCTTTAGGTTCTTTAGGTTCTTTAGGTTCTTTAGGTTCTTTAGGTTCTTTAGGTTCTTTAGGTTCTTTAGGTTCTTTAGGTTCTTTAGGTTCTTTAGGTTCTTTAGGTTCTTTAGGTTCTTTAGGTTCTTTAGGTTCTTTAGGTTCTTTAGGTTCTTTAGGTTCTTTAGGTTCTTTAGGTTCTTTAGGTTCTTTAGGTTCTTTAGGTTCTTTAGGTTCTTTAGGTTCTTTAGGTTCTTTAGGTTCTTTAGGTTCTTTAGGTTCTTTAGGTTCTTTAGGTTCTTTAGGTTCTTTAGGTTCTTTAGGTTCTTTAGGTTCTTTAGGTTCTTTAGGTTCTTTAGGTTCTTTAGGTTCTTTAGGTTCTTTAGGTTCTTTAGGTTCTTTAGGTTCTTTAGGTTCTTTAGGTTCTTTAGGTTCTTTAGGTTCTTTAGGTTCTTTAGGTTCTTTAGGTTCTTTAGGTTCTTTAGGTTCTTTAGGTTCTTTAGGTTCTTTAGGTTCTTTAGGTTCTTTAGGTTCTTTAGGTTCTTTAGGTTCTTTAGGTTCTTTAGGTTCTTT